>CM035438.1:141233777-141833777 GCA_020310875.1 Ceratopteris richardii
ATTTCGCTTCGGTCTTCGCAGTCCAAGCTTTTCTTCCAACTTTACTTCGGTCCGTTCTTTTCTTCAAGTATCCTCCGCAATGGCCTTCCGTCTCTTTACTTCAGATGATCAAAACCCACATAAACCTGGAGGAGACGATCCACAAGGCAGTCCACTGTAGGAGGGTTCCACAAGAAAGACCACGGGGGGGGAGGATTAGGTACAAATCATGTTAGTATACTCCAATTCATCAAAACATACTCGAGAGTGAAAAAAAACTCCGCTCTAAATGTATGATCCTTTTTTTTTATTTACATAAATCTCTTTTTATTGTCTCTTTTTGTTGTTTCTTTTGGATTATACATATCTTTAATCAAACTCTAGTTTAATTTTAAGTTTCATTTTAATAATTTACTTTCAAACAAAGCATTTTTAATGATGCCTTAAGTTTCCAAAAAAACCATGAGAAGGAAGAACAAAGATGTTCCTTCGATTCGGCCCGCATCGCAATAGAGTAACAAGAGAATTCAAAGCTTGCTATTGCTATGAAGTGGCAATGCATTATCATTAAGAAATGTGCGTAAAATAAAGAACCAATATAATATCTACTATGAAAATTTTTGTGATCATCGCGATAATCTTTGAATCGAAACACATCTCTCTCTTGTTTCTTTCTCTCTCTCTCTTTCAAATGCTTCATAAAACGTTCATAAAACCGCCTCTCTCGTCTCATTTTATGCAGTCAAAGTCTCCACGTCTCCCTTTGCCTGTCGTGGCGTGCAATAGTAGGAGTCTCTCTCTCCGTCTCTTTCTTCGGATGTTGGAGCAGCTACGTACCACACCTCTACAGCAACACCAAATTCGCCTCTCTCTCTCATGTGGCGCCACCACAATCTCCCTCCGAACGTTTCTGCGTTCTGCCGCATTGCTCATCTTTCTCTGTATTTCTTTCTCTATTTTCCCAGATTCTCTTGCTGCGTGCGTCGACAAATTCTCTTTTCTCCATATGTTCTACTATATAGATAGGCTCTTTCAGTGAAGCTCTCTTCGTGCGCCCTGGCTTCCAGATGTGGGCCTCGACGACCACTGACCACTTGACTCTCTCTCTCATCACCACTACAGCGCATATCTCGCTTTCTCTCTCCCTCTATCTCTCTGTGACTCTCTCTTCCGCACAGTCTTTCGTATCCAACTCCTCCCCCAACGCCTTCTACGCGTTGCTATAGCGTGAAAAATCTACCGTCCATACCTGCCTCAGCCATCTGTGCCGTCTCTATCTCTTCACGTGGGTCCACAACACCTCCGTCTTGTCTGTCATCACCGCATGCTCCTGCGCCCATCTATGAGTGATTCTCATTCTCTCTCTTGCCCAGGTCCTACACGACCATCTATCTCTGTGCATCGATCTAAATCTCTCTCTCCGTTTTCTGAAGCGCAGAAGCCGGCAGGTCCACCTTATCTCCCTTTCTTTAACAGAATTTACGCGCGTGCAACTATCATATCTTTTTCCTCTCTGTGATGTTTCTCACTCCATTGCAGAACTCTACGCCGCCAGATTCTCTCTACAGCGGCGCCATCATCTCAGCAGGCTACAGCTGTAGCAGCATCAATTCTCTCTCCGATTTCTTCTGCGTCAGCTCCTTTTCTTTGGCGTCAGGCAACCAAATTCGCTACGCGTGAGTAGTAGGTTAGTAGCCACAGTAGCTCTGCCGGATTCCTCCCCTGATTCTCTCTCTGGGTTGGTCAACGCCCGTGGCTCCCGCAATCCAGCGGTGCATGCGTAGCATCAATTGCTGCTTCCTTCTCTCTCTGGACTCACACCACCTCTCTCTACATGAGTTTCTACATCGCCGTCTGCGACTACATCTGTCTCCTACGTCAGACCTCCCGGATTTCATTGCGTAGAACGCCGACAGCAGCCACTCTGTCTCTGCGCAATCAGAGCTACCTATGGCTCTCTCTAAAAACGACTTACTTTCTCTGTCTCTCGGCTCCTAAAGACATACATCGAACAGATGTGCAACTCTACAGCGTGAATATATATCGACTAGATGTGGTGATGAATCAATAGGCATGCCTTGCAGACATAATTTGATCGAGAGTTTCTCTCTTTCTCTCTCGTGGGCATGGCAATGGAGAACATGAACAAGAACTAGAAGCATGAATAAGAGATGAATAAGTAAGGGAAGGTAAGGAGTATACCTGTAGGAGGGTTCCACAAGAAAGACCACGGGGAGGAACAAATAAGTTTAGGCACCTATTTATAGGCCTCCTCACCCTTGGACTTTCCTCTAGAAACTTCCAACCTCCTTAACCAACTTTCCATTTTTAGACAATCGTGCATGTTCACTTACTATTCGTGGAAAATTCCATCTCTTGATTCTATTTTTGATTTTTGGCCTTTTTATTTTTCCTAAATTAATGTTTTGGTTTCACACTAGATATTTACAATTTAATTGATTTTTAGGGTTTGGCCTACAGAAACCACCATTTCCAAGGGTCCAACCTAAAGTTTTTGATTGGGAAAAGTAAGGGTTTACTCACAATTATCTCAAACTCGCCAATTCAAGGGTTTATTTACAGTTCGGACCTAAACTCCAAGGGTTTTCAAGGGTTCAAGTCCAGTTTTCAAGGGGTAAGTTCAAGTTTTCAGGAGTTCTGAGGGTCAAAACTAGGGTTTTCGTGTTTCTAATGTCTGTTGTTTATATACATGGGTCTAACACACATCTCAAACATGGTTTCTTATCACACAATCAATCAAATCAACCAGATTATGCATGAAATGTACCCTCTTTAGATCAAAACATCACACGAAACTCAGAAAATAATGAACTTTTGAAAAAAAACAATGCACACTCCCTGCGGGATTTCATCCCGACATTCGCCCCCGCTAAACCTGCACATCGTCCCGATGGGCCAACCTGCAAGATCCAACAGAAGAGTATCAGGGTTCTTTTTGAAATCTCTTTACACTTTTTATGCCTTTCTTAAATCATGATCTCATGCAGTCATGCAATCTTTTATAAAGATTAGTATGAATTTTAGAAAATTAGGTAGATTCAAGCTTCACAAACATCATATTATGTTTCTGCGTCTACAATCTGACAAGTAATCACATGAATAAATCGTTGGCTTTCTAGATCTTCTGTTTGTTCAACTGGTTCAGCTCCAACTGCTCATTCTAAGTACTAGCATATACATATGTTTCTACTAACTCAGTTTGTAGAATATACCTCGATTCCTACTATTTATCTCCTACTTGTCCAGCTCTCCATTAGATCTTTCTTTCTTTTTCTTTTTCTTTTTCATTTTTCTTTTTCTTTTTCTTTTCCTCTTCATCTCAGCTCAGCATTTCTTTTTATCTTTTATTTTTCACAAATCGGCCTATGTCGAAATCGGGTGCGACTCATGGACTTGTCCGCCCGGCCAAGTTTACCCCACCTGTCTATCGACCCAACATAGCACACGATATACACAACATCAGCCCTGCATGAAATCGACATCAGCTCGTGGCTCTGACCACCCGGTCAGAGTGACTCCACCCGCCTACCGACCCATACAGGCGCATGATAACAGATAGGTCAGGCCTACGACGAAACTAGCTACGGCTCGTGGCCTTGATCACCCGACCAAGGTGGTTCCACCCGCCTACTAGCCCATCGTAGCGTACCAACAACATACACACACATATAAGCTAGCTTGAGTATGAATGTTTCTTTATAAATCATGATCCATATGGAGGTAAGATCTCATAGGAAATAAATACTAGGATCCAAAGTTTCCCACTCACTAAGTGTTCAAATCAATCAGCATATACATGCACTCGGTCTAAGCATGTCATCACATTCCCAAGCTTTCACTCCCAAAAGTCTCTAGTCCACTAACTGATCCTATTCATATAATTCCTAGTCGCTCATGCTTCGTGCAAACCCATAATAGATATTTGGTAACTTCATTCTACATGATTTTCAGAAATTCCTACATATCTTTATCACACACATCAATGTCATGCATATGCTCTATCAAGAAGAAAACAAAACTCAAATCGGAAACATTTCACCTAATCATTTTAGTCCATCTTCATCATTGATTGATCCAACTTTTCTTCATCTTCATGATCTATCATTCTTCATCAGTATTAGCATCAGTGTCATCAGTATCCTCCAGTGTCATCAGTATACTCCAGTGTCATCAGTATCCTCCAGCATCATCAGTATCCTCCAGCATCATCAGTATCCTCCAGCATCATCAGTATCCTCCAGTGTCATCAGTATCCTCCAGCATCATCAGTATCCTCCAGTGTCATCAGTATCCTCCAGCATCATCAGTATCCTCCAGTGTCATCAGTATCCTCCAGTGTCATCAGTATCCTCCAGAAGTTCTTGCTCAATCTCATAATCCGCTTCATTTCTTTTCTTGAATAATTTTATCCTCTTTCCTACAATCAAAGATCTCAAAGGAGTACTGTCTAATTCACGAAGTGCATACGTACCATTCTCAAACACAAACGTAACCACATATGGCCCAAACCATCGTTTGGTTAATTTCTTCCTAGCATCATATTGAGTATCGAATGTACTGTCGTACACCAACACCCAATCATCTATCTCAATCCTACGTGGTCTCAGTCGATGGGTTTTGTCAAAATAGATCTTATTCTTTAGCCTTGACTCCTTTAACTTTTGGACTGCTTCTTTCAACTTTTCATTTCCTTGTTCTAACTGCTTTATTCTCAATGATAATAACTCTTCTCTCGTCATACTATCATTCCATGGGAGCGTCAACCATGTCACTATCTGAGTCTGGATGGGGAAGATTGGCTTTTGACAGTACATCAATTCAGGAGCATGCGGTGATGACAGACAAGACGGAGGTGTTGTGGATCCACGTGAAGAGATAGAGACGGCGCAGATGGCTGAGGCAGGTATGGACGGTAGATTTTTCACGCTATAGCAACGCGTAGAAGGCGTTGGGGGAGGAGTTGGATACGAAAGACTGTGCGGAAGAGAGAGTCACAGAGGGATAGAGGGAGAGAGAAAGCGAGATATGCGCTGTAGTGGTGATGAGAGAGACAGTCAAGTGGTCAGTGGTCGTCGAGGCCCACATCTGGAAGCCAGGGCGCACGAAGAGAGCTTCACTGAAAGAGCCTATCTATATAGTAGAACATATGGAGAAAAGAGAATTTGTCGACGCACGCAGCAAGAGAATCTGGGAAAATAGAGAAAGAAATACAGAGAAAGATGAGCAATGCGGCAGAACGCAGAAACGTTCGGAGGGAGATTGTGGTGGCGCCACATGAGAGAGAGAGGCGAATTTGGTGTTGCTGTAGAGGTGTGGTACGTAGCTGCTCCAACATCCGAAGAAAGAGACGGAGAGAGAGACTCCTACTATTGCACGCCACGACAGGCAAAGGGAGACGTGGAGACTTTGACTGCATAAAATGAGACGAGAGAGGCGGTTTTATGAACGTTTTATGAAGCATTTGAAAGAGAGAGAGAGAAAGAAACAAGAGAGAGATGTGTTTCGATTCAAAGATTATCGCGATGATCACAAAAATTTTCATAGTAGATATTATATTGGTTCTTTATTTTACGCACATTTCTTAATGATAATGCATTGCCACTTCATAGCAATAGCAAGCTTTGAATTCTCTTGTTACTCTATTGCGATGCGGGCCGAATCGAAGGAACATCTTTGTTCTTCCTTCTCATGGTTTTTTTGGAAACTTAAGGCATCATTAAAAATGCTTTGTTTGAAAGTAAATTATTAAAATGAAACTTAAAATTAAACTAGAGTTTGATTAAAGATATGTATAATCCAAAAGAAACAACAAAAAGAGACAATAAAAAGAGATTTATGTAAATAAAAAAGAAGGATCATACATTTAGAGCGGAGTTTTTTTTCACTCTCGAGTATGTTTTGATGAATTGGAGTATACTAACATGATTTGTACCTAATCCTCCCCCCCGTGGTCTTTCTTGTGGAACCCTCCTACAGTGGACTGCCTTGTGGATCGTCTCCTCCAGGTTTATGTGGGTTTTGATCATCTGAAGTAAAGAGACGGAAGGCCATTGCGGAGGATACTTGAAGAAAAGAACGGACCGAAGTAAAGTTGGAAGAAAAGCTTGGACTGCGAAGACCGAAGCGAAATCCTGTAGGCGATTTCTTGCACTGTAGCGAGGGATCTATAGAATACACTAGCCGGCCCGCACTGTAGCGGCGGCTTTTATCTTGTATCATCGCACCGCACTGTAGCGGTTTTATTGTACCATCGGCCCGCACTGTAGCGGCCTGTTTGTATCATTAATTTTTATTGGAGTACTTCAGTTTCATATTTCGTTGTATCGTTGGCTTGATCTGCATTCCGTGTATCACTGCGGTATCCGATCGTCTCTTTCCGACGCCCACGGTCCCACGTCTCGACACTTCCAAGGGGCAAGGGTCCCACGCGTACGAGGATCGCGCACGCTCCGGAGAGCAGAGGCGAGGCGCCCAGCGCGCAGACGCCGCTCGCAGGACAGCGGGAACGGTGCACCAGAGCGGGGCCTGATCCAACCCCACGCGCCGGCTTCCCGCCACGACCTCCTTCTTCCCGACAGCGCGCTGTGGTCACGATTTGAAGCCATTGCCTAAGCTCTTCGAGTCAGATCTCAGTATTATCCTGTTGAACTAGAGTGCTCAAACATACCAAGGGACAGAGATATGTTCTCTCTCTTATACGGCTTGTGGAAATATCTCTTCAGAAAAGCAGAATTCCATGTACTAATACTAGGCATCGACAAGGCAGGAAAGTCTACCTTGCTAGAAAAGCTAAAGATGCTTTATTCAGAAATGGAAGGTCTGCCACCTGATCGCATAGTGCCAACGGCGGGGCTTCTGCATGAAAAGAGAAAAATGGCAATGATTGGTAGGATCGCAGCGAGAAGAGAAGCAAGGGGAAAAATGGAAGGTGGAGCAGAACAGGTGGTCTGTGCGTGTTGCTGGCAGAGGAAGATGGCTGAATGCGTGTGGAGGTCAATTAGATAGGGACCTTGATCGCGGAGGGCACGCTCTGAAAACTATGGTTTATTTACGGGAATGCTCTGTGTTGTGGCGTACGAAAGCGACTTGCGAGCCATCTGGAGGAGTTCTATCCGTTCAATCCTGACAATTGTTTGTAACATGGTTCTGCAATTTTACAGTGCTAAGTCTCTATGCTCAATTGCCTAACTCTGATAATAATTGTGGTTTGATGCTTTTAATGCTTTCACGTGCTCTTAAGTTTGGACAGAGTTTTGACACTAGATGTTCTGACGTTCTGAAGTAATTACAGAAATATTGTAATGATGCTGATTTTCTGATCATCTAACAATGCTCTGAAGGCAATATTCGGAGAGAGAAGATCAGAGGGAGATAACTCTCGGCTGTTGCTTAAGACAGACACGATTCATTGATAGAAGAAACTGTCGCGCAGTGGATACAACAGAGGTGTATCAAACGACAACAACAGGAGAAGATCCGCAGGACTGTAGAAGGGAAAAACAAAAATATCTAATGATATATGCACAAACGACGCTTCAACCATCTTGATGATGATGACCATGAGCTTCCATAAGTTTGAGGTGTAAAAGTCTCTTTGATTATGATGAACAAGTATGCGATCTTCTATGTTTTATTCTACGTTGTCTTTATATATGCTCTATGTACTTATGCGCTTCTGGATTTATGCATGATAAGTTATGGACGATTATGGATGTTGTAATACTGATCCTTATAGAGCTCTCTGTTAAATTCTGTTTGTAAAATTTGATGCGTTGTATTAAGATTTTTCCCTCAGTTTGACCACAGAAAATGCATAATGAATTTCATTTTATTCTGATGTCGACCAAGCTTCAGTTCAATCCGCGCAACATATTGCATCAACCAATCATTCTCTTTGCTGCCTAATTGTACAGATTTTTTTGTGTCTTCTCTGCATGCGTTTCCGCTTCAGTTTTTAGATAGCTTGTGCCTTATCTGCGAGAACAAGTATAATATATTTATGATCGGACTTATCGGAGCTGACGTATTCCAGTACTCTACTATTATAGTTTTGATGTTTATATGATTATTCTGATTTAATCAAAAGATGTATGTTTGGGAAAAAGTTGATGCTGTTCAGATGCATGATTTATTGTTTTAATTCTGATCGGACACAAAAATCCATCTGAATTTTTGTTTTCTGATATTTACATTTAGAATTCTAATTATCAATCTGTTGTGACTGCAAACAGAGCATAGGTGAAAGTATGCGTACTATTGAAAGTTAGGCGAATAAAATGTTTGTGTCAAACTGATATAAACTCTTTTGTTTGATTTGAGAACATACCAAGAAAATCATGTTAAGCGCTTAAACATGTTTATGATTCAGTGACTAGAACAAACAATAGTGTTTTGTTAGGCTTGCGACTACCCTATTTAATTCTGAGTGAATATTTATCTGATCCTTGTGTATTTGTTGAAGGTCAAAATGTACATATGTTAATCTTACATAGTGACTTTGTTTACGATGTGTCAATTGGCAATGCTTTGATCAATATGTATGGGAAATGCAACTTGCTAGCTGATGCGTGGTATATATTTAGGGAGATGCCTAGAAAAGACATGATTTCTTGGAATGCTATTCTTACTGCTTATGCGTGTAGTCCAGATGGCAAACAAGCCTTACAATTATACGATTTCCTTCAATCTGAAGGGCTAGTGCCCAACAAGGTTTCTTTTTTTTTAGTTGTTTGGGAATTCGCCATCTAATTCACTCAGTTGGAAGTGCATCTTCTTTCTCCCTTCTTTCTAAGATCCCCGCGACATCCTGGTGAACCCGACGTGAAAGGAGGGGGTGAGTGAGTTATAGAGCCACAAAGATTAGCATAATCAAAATGGAAGAGATCCTAGCTCAATTCCTACGCTTTCAAGAAGAAGATAGGCGTCAAAAAGCCATCCAATCACTTTATGAACGTCTAGTCAATCGGTGTGGCTTTTTCAATGGAAAGAATGTCTCAAAGTTCTGCAAAGAATATGAACTCGAGGCCAAATATCTAGGTGTCGGGCTAAGTCCGATAACGGAAAAAGAACTATGCGAAAACTTTATCTATGTGTCGGGATATGACATGCGAGACCAAATAATGCAAATAAATCAAACGACATGGTCCCAATACAAAGCGACACTCCTCAAGCAGTTTATGCTAGAGGATCTTGATAAAGTAACTCGTAGATCTTTTCTAAGGTGGGTTCATATGCCCAAAGACCAACCAATTCTTGAGATCAAAGAAGAGTTTGAGCGACAATATGATGATCTTTCCGAGCACGATAAGAGATGCATGAGTCATGAAAGGGTTTCGTTGTTTCTTCGAACAATTGATGTTAATGCCCGAAAGGAGTTAATTCCACTTCTTCAAGATATAGACTCCGACTCAGGACTCACAGAGGATTGGATGCTCGTCCATGAAGCTGTGATGAAATACGTAAAGAAACAACAAACAATAGAGAAATTTTTAAATGATTGGAGAACAGATCTTCAAACAGATGAAAATTATAACCATGTTCCAAGCATTTTACCAATCGTGGATAATGTTCAAGTCCATGAGGTTGTAGAGACCCCATTTGGGCATGAAGTAGATATGCATGGGCTTGATATCCATAGTGATGATGAGAAATATGAAGAAACTTCTAAAAGTGCGATTGATGTAACCTCAAAGGTTACAAGGTGCCAAGAGCCCCTAGACTTCTTTACAATGATTATATCTTTAGGTGCCATAAGTGGACAAAGCCCGAAGATGGGAGGATCAAAGGAGCAAGTGGAAGCTAATCAAAATCAAACCAAACTAAACCAACATCAAACCAAACAAACAACAAACATAAAACAAAACAAAAACCAACAAAACCCAACAAGTAAACAAGATGAAGCTTCCTCTACTCCGATAAACTCCTCACATCGAATAAAAGATAATCAAACAAATCAAGAAACATATCAAGATGCAAACAAAGAGATAGAGATATCTAGAAGGCTCATAGGTGACCAAATGGAGATAAAAGATGAGATACAAATAGAGAACCTAATAAATATGTCTGAAGATCGAGCTCGAGATGCATCCTTACGTGATGACATCGGGCAAGATGTGGAGTATGATTGGATGTCACTTGATGGTGATGATCCCCTTCTAACACAAGATTCGGATAGAACTTCTGATCTAATGACTGAATTACATGAAGGAACTCCCATGGAACATGATGTTGAATCTAAGGACCTGTCAATAGAAGATCCGATGGGTAAGAAAATGGATATGCAGGAATCCACATTATACATGCATACAGAGATGCAAGAAAACGAACTTACTTATATGAAGGAGGACATGCAAATAATGAGTCCTCTAGAGGTTGAAATGTGTGATGACGAAGATGAGTATGATGCTAATCTAGAGGATGTACAAATGATAAGTCCTCTAGATAGTGATGTGTATGGCGATGGTAATAAGCATGATCCTAATCTCACCGATAGTCTAGATCAAGATCAAGATACTGATATTCTTTTGAGCGATGTCACATTGGACAAAGATCCTACACATAAAAAAGAGGATAAGTTGGATGGAGTTCAAAATAATGATATGTATGTAAATGATGCCACATTCCATGAAGAGAGAAATATGAATGAACATGAGGAGGATGAGAAAATACCATTGATCATTCCTCTAAATACTGATATGTATGTCAAAAATAATCATGTTGAGTTGAGTCCACACGTTGAAGAAATTGAGCATAAAGTGGCAGATGAAATGTTTATTGTGACATATGATAAATCAGATGCGTGTATAGCATTGAAGGATATCCAATGTAAAACTATTGAGTCAAACGATTGCAACGATGAAGCTCAAGTTAATTTGGATGCGTATGTTGAGATTCTCATACATGATGAGACTCTTGAGCAAGAATCAGTGATTGAAGAATCAATGCTTGAAGAAGGTGGGATAAGTACATCCTCAGAAGAGAACGAGCAAGAATCGATGGAGATGGATGTAGAATCCTGTGATGACATTTTGGATAAAGAAATTGAAGATCAAGATTTTCTTGATTATGAGGATATGGATTCCATTCACATTGAGGGAGAAATATTCTGGGAACATAACAAAGACAATGATGAAGAGTTCCTGGAAAGACTAGAACAAGAAAGGAATCATGATAGATTGGAAGATAAAAATGATTATGTAATATCATCTGAGCATGATGCTCACTTCTACTTGATGAAGGAATTGAATGAATCGAATCAATACGTTTATTTCGATGAAGATGAAGAACATATTCGAAATGATGCAATTGAAGATATTTCCTCAAATGATCCTAAGCATGAAATGAATCAAAATCCATGCTTGCAGGGAATTTTTAAAAATGATTTAAGCATATTAAAAATCAACACTCTATATTCATGTGTGTTTGACTCATCGAGAGTAACCTCACATGAGAGGATCATGAATAAAGGAGACTATGCCCAAACGATTGAAACATGGATGTTTGAATTTTCTAAAAGCTATGTATGCCAGTCGAGCCTTCAAGGAATGGACGAGCAAATGAAATGGCTTGTCCACATATCTAACTTGTTTAAGAATGCTACCTTGATTGATGCGATCCAAAGGTGGCTTCTTAAGAAGCACAGTTTCTTTGGTGACCATATATCAAGGGAGATGGGTCTGAAGGGAAAAACCCTAATAAATGAGAATTAATAATACCAAAAGGAGATTTGTAAATAAAAATGTATATATCTTGTGTTTTTTTTGCTTTAATCTTAAGATAGATAGAAGAAACCAAATAAAACTAAAAATGCAAGAAATTAAAGTGGGAACACCTATGGTAATGAATGCATGTTGGATGAGTGGTTTGAAGTAAAAAATAATTCAAATAGAGATTTTAATGTTCAAATGAATGAAGTTTTTTAATATGTGATTCTTGAATCTGATGCTACTAATTTCTCTTTTGAAGTTTTGAGAACAGGTGTTGATATGGAGTTGATTGAAGATCTAGAGTTTTGAGAGATTGTATAGAGGCAACCACTTTCGAGTTGCATGCTTATGTTTTATTGCAAATGGTTTTTGAAGTTCTTTCATGGACTGCATATGTATATAATGTCATTTTGATGTGATGTTTCTCATGATTTGTTTAGTTTCTATGAGTGCAGGAATGATCAAGCGAAGCCAACGGAGATGATGACTCAAGAACAAAGCCGTGAAAATCTTTTTCATTAGCTATCGTGCTTTAACCCTGATCTTTTCTTTGCACCATCTTTGAGATGCATTGCATGCCAAATATGCATGTAAAAATATATAGAAACACGTCTTTGAAATTCCGTAGAAGCACGTCCATCTGCACAATTAGATAGGTAAATATCATTGAAAAATAATAAAGCAAGTTTTGAATGATAAGAGAGAATAGTTCTCAGTAAGGGAGAGTGATTGCATCTGTAAGAGAGTGGAGTTGTGAGTGATGTGAGCGTTGTTTAGATACCATAAAACCCTCGATTTTTCACACCATTTTGTTTCTCTTCATGCACCTAAAACATGCATAAATGAAATGTAAAGAGCACGAGTGATATTTTGGTTAAAACCCATAGTTGCACGAGTGATTGCACTTGTATTGAATTGTATATCCATGATGAAAATGTGAGTTCAATTTGAGTGTACATCCTCAACACCGAATTCCTAATACCTCCCTTATTTGCACCATGCTGTTTTTTATTCACTTAGAGTATGCATATGTAGGGCTCATTACATGGCCGTGCATAGGCACATTTGTTTTATACCATGCACTTGATTTCACTCACATTTGGATTCTTGAAGACTTGCAGATACCGAGATCGATGGTGGTACATCCGGAGGATGTACAGGTTCAGAGGGGGTGGATGTGGTCACGATTTGAAGCCATTGCCTAAGCTCTTCGAGTCAGATCTCAGTATTATCCTGTTGAACTAGAGTGCTCAAACATACCAAGGGACAGAGATATGTTCTCTCTCTTATACGGCTTGTGGAAATATCTCTTCAGAAAAGCAGAATTCCATGTACTAATACTAGGCATCGACAAGGCAGGAAAGTCTACCTTGCTAGAAAAGCTAAAGATGCTTTATTCAGAAATGGAAGGTCTGCCACCTGATCGCATAGTGCCAACGGCGGGGCTTCTGCATGAAAAGAGAAAAATGGCAATGATTGGTAGGATCGCAGCGAGAAGAGAAGCAAGGGGAAAAATGGAAGGTGGAGCAGAACAGGTGGTCTGTGCGTGTTGCTGGCAGAGGAAGATGGCTGAATGCGTGCGGAGGTCAATTAGATAGGGACCTTGATCGCGGAGGGCACGCTCTGAAAACTATGGTTTATTTACGGGAATGCTCTGTGTTGTGGCGTACGAAAGCGACTTGAAAGCCATCTGGAGGAGTTCTATCCGTTCAATCCTGACAATTGTTTGTAACATGGTTCTGCAATTTTATAGTGCTAAGTCTCTATGCTCAATTGCCTAACTCTGATAATAATTGTGGTTTGATGCTTTTAATGCTTTCACGTGCTCTTAAGTTTGGACAGAGTTTTGACACTAGATGTTCTGACGTTCTGAAGTAATTACAGAAATATTGTAATGATGCTGATTTTCTGATCATCTAACAATGCTCTGAAGGCAATATTCGGAGAGACAAGATCAGAGGGAGATAACTCTCGGCTGTTGCTTAAGACAGACACGATTCATTGATAGAAGAAACTGTCGCGCAGTGGATACAACAGAGGTGTATCAAACGACAACAACAGGAGAAGATCCGGAGGACTGTAGAAGGGAAAAACAAAAATATCTAATGATATATGCACAAACGACGCTTCAACCATCTTGATGATGATGACCATGAGCTTCCATAAGTTTGAGGTGTAAAAGTCTCTTTGATTATGATGAACAAGTATGCGATCTTCTATGTTTTATTCTACGTTGTCTTTATATATGCTCTATGTACTTATGCGCTTCTGGATTTATGCATGATAAGTTATGGACGATTATGGATGTTGTAATACTGATCCTTATAGAGCTCTCTGTTAAATTCTGTTTGTAAAATTTGATGCGTTGTATTAAGATTTTTCCCTCAGTTTGACCACAGAAAATGCATAATGAATTTCATTTTATTCTGATGTCGACCAAGCTTCAGTTCAATCCGCGCAACATATTGCATCAACCAATCATTCTCTTTGCTGCCTAATTGTACAGATTTTTTTGTGTCTTCTCTGCATGCGTTTCCGCTTCAGTTTTTAGATAGCTTGTGCCTTATCTGCGAGAACAAGTATAATATATTTATGATCGGACTTATCGGAGCTGACGTATTCCAGTACTCTACTATTATAGTTTTGATGTTTATATGATTATTCTGATTTAATCAAAAGATGTATGTTTGGGAAAAAGTTGATGCTGTTCAGATGCATGATTTATTGTTTTAATTCTGATCGGACACAAAAATCCATCTGAATTTTTGTTTTCTGATATTTACATTTAGAATTCTAATTATCAATCTGTTGTGACTGCAAACAGAGCATAGGTGAAAGTATGCGTACTATTGAAAGTTAGGCGAATAAAATGTTTGTGTCAAACTGATATAAACTCTTTTGTTTGATTTGAGAACATACCAAGAAAATCATGTTAAGCGCTTAAACATGTTTATGATTCAGTGACTAGAACAAACAATAGTGTTTTGTTAGGCTTGCGACTACCCTATTTAATTCTGAGTGAATATTTATCTGATCCTTGTGTATTTGTTGAAGGTCAAAATGTACATATGTTAATCTTACATAGTGACTTTGTTTACGATGTGTCAATTGGCAATGCTTTGATCAATATGTATGGGAAATGCAACTTGCTAGCTGATGCGTGGTATATATTTAGGGAGATGCCTAGAAAAGACATGATTTCTTGGAATGCTATTCTTACTGCTTATGCGTGTAGTCCAGATGGCAAACAAGCCTTACAATTATACGATTTCCTTCAATCTGAAGGGCTAGTGCCCAACAAGGTTTCTTTTTTTTTTAGTTGTTTGGGAATTCGCCATCTAATTCACTCAGTTGGAAGTGCATCTTCTTTCTCCCTTCTTTCTAAGATCCCCGCGACAGCGCGCAAACCCGAAAGCAGAAGTTCTACATTCAAAATGAGCAGAATGATGAATTTCAGGTTCGGGCCTAGTTAAAAAGAGAGCATTGGTATAAGCGTCTGTATATGCATCGGTTTTCCAGCAAACGCTTATACTGACGCATATAGCGACGCATATACCGCCTCCGTGATTTCGAGGCAACGTAGCTGTGATTCCGAGGCATTACAGCTTTCCGAAATTTGCCGAGGGGTATACCGACACCGACAGCTACCCGTCGGTACACTGACCGTCGGTATTCCCTCGATATGTTGTAGTGGGCTGTCCCAAAATAATTGGGTACGAGCAGTCATCATGAACGAAGAAATTATGTTCCTCTTTTACATCTCCAATAGTAATAGGAACATTTGCACAAGCTCCTAGTAAATAGCCAGAAGCGTTGTTGGGTGCCTTCATTTTCCACCCATGGTCTCTATCAATACGCCATTTTCCTTTGTTATATATCTCCCTTGAGACTACATTGATTTCTGATCCGGAATCTAATAATGCTACTTGGGGTTTATTATTATTACCTATCTTAACCATAGTTTCAGTGGTACCCCTAGCCCAATGTTTCTGAGTATAATGACTATTTGGATCATCATTTCCTTTTTCCAAATGTCCAATTACGTGGAACTGATGTAGGAAAAATCATGTCATCGACAATTCTCCAATAGAGAGTGATTATTCAACAAGGAAAGGTTTACAAGCAAGAAACTCAGTTCGTGATGGAAAACAAATTGAGAAACAAGTTTGATTCTTCTATCCATAGGACATCATAAAATAGTGATCAAGTAGCTCAAAGAGAAAATAAAGTGGTCAAGTGGACCAAATGTATATGCTTCAGTATAGAAAAGGGTACACAAACCAATTCTATAAGCAGTTCTTGGTAGATCTAGGAGAGAAAGATGATTTTATCTCTCTAATGCAAAACAACTGAAGTCCATGTTCTAATACAAAGTAGAACAAATAAATGGAAAGAAAAATTCTCCAAGCAAGATATTAACAAATTGGAATATTAACCATGATTGAGAAGGACACAAGTTAGTAAGAAGAATTTTAGAAATTCATAAGTATAGCTTTTTATGTGTCAAGGTCACAAAGCAAAAAAGATGAGGACATCCAATACACCCTTGGAAGAGATGATTTTTATCCATCAAGAAGATAGTAGAATATCCACCTGATGTTGAGATGACATATCATTATACTATAGGAACTAGTGATACATATCTTATCAAAAGGAATGTCATAAGATTTAGATCTGATGTTGAAGATAGTGGAAAAATTACAAGAAGGTAAGATGTTCACATTGATTATCTTCAGATTGCATGTGATATTCAGATTTCCATTCGAACATTACAAATATGTTCTTTAGATAGAATGTCAACTCTAAAAAAATATTCCTCACTTCCTAATAAAGGCTCCAAAAAGAGCACTTAAATGATCATTTGTGCAACCCTCCTTCTATACTTTATATCCTCTTGCATCCAAAATAGCAATGCTCTAGAGTGCTTCAATGTGGAAATGAGGCCATCATGCACACTCATTCCCATTACCCGTTAGATGCCTTAGGATATCCCCCAAGCTAGGGATCTTGGCTAACATTAGCCCTTGTCCCACACACACATGCAAAAGGTCTCTATAGACCAATGTCCTACAGTCTCTCCACCTTCTAATGATCATTGTCCTCAATGATCCAAGAGGAGTTTGGGAATGAACACCCTTCCAAGATATAAGATACTCTAGAGTGAACTAGTTATGCATTGAATTCTCTTATCTAGTATCTCTTGCAGAATTTCTAGTATCACTTTTTTGGGTGAGGGGAAATTTTGAGAATTCTAACCTTCGCCTTAGAAAATCTTTCTCGTTCTTGGCCCTTTCTTCAAGTTCTAAAAACTATATGCATCGTAGACCTAAGACACATGTAATCAGAAGACATTCCATTTGAACTTGCTAAATATTTTTCAATAGTTACTCTGTCTTCTATGTATGTTTATAATAGTTCTTTAGCATATATGTAGTTAGGAGTTATCGGACATATACTTCAATTCAGCTTAAATTATACTGAACTAAGTGCCTTTTAATGTAAGGTAGTGACATATATCCCATTCTATATTCTCCTCTAGCATATTTGGCCTTGACAAATGCTATGAAATGTAGCTAATCATCTAGGTTTGATGTAACCCATTAGTCTATAGAGACTTTTACATGTGTCTATGGGTCATGGGCTAAGGTTACCCAAGGTCTCTAGCTCAGGGAATATACTAAGGTATGTTTGAGAAGCCATGTCATGGAGGAAGATATAATAGCCTGGAGAGGATTACCACTTACAATCTCTACTTGGGAATCAAGACTTCTCGTTAGGTAGTACTTTCCCTCATTCATCATTAAGGGCAATAATCTTTACGAGGGGGAGATAAGAGTGTGAAGCATTATTCCACAATGATAGTGAGAAGTATGTGTGAGAGAAGGGCTATTCATTGCCGTGCTCTCTAGGTTGGAGGATATCCTAAGGCATTTAAAAGTTAATGGGAATGTGTTATAAATTATTGAATGTGTTGAGCACGGCATTGTTGGAGTGTTAATTTATTAATATATTAATGTGTTTTAGTGTTTCTGATATAGCATTTTAGGGTTCTTGAGGGCCTAAAAGACGTAAAAGGGCGGATATCACTTTAGGGTGGACATCAATAATGTGACTTATAATTTAATTTGTAGATAAACCCTTGTAGAAGGTTCTATTGTTAGAAAAGTAGTGGTTAGAATAAGGTTCATTGTGGACCGTTGTCGGAAAGTTTTCAACCTTCCCGTTGATGATTAGGAAAATTAAAAAATGATTATTGCTTAATTATAATCCCATTATTACGATGTTTTGCTTGAAACTAATCTCTTCACCCTTAATTCCGACCTTGTTAACATGAATAAGCTGTTTTATTTCCATGGAGTCAATCCAAGATAACCTTGTTTCAATGTTTAATATGAATGTGATAAGATAGTTTTAGATGTTAGGGTGCATAAGCATGAGAATGTAATGCATATGCATATAATTGCATCTGAGTGAAAGTAAAACATAAACATAAGAGTATGTACATGTGAATGAAAATGTGTGTATATGATTAATAGATGCATGTGTTAGTATGTGTACAAATGCATGTTTGTATGCATGAGTCTAATGTTAACATCTACGAATAAAAATGTGTATGTTAGCATATTTGCATGTGCCTTAGAGTGTATGTTAGCATGAACATATAGGCATGTGTAACATATGTATGAATATTTTAGCAAGTATATTTGAATATAAAGGATTTTGTAAGTTATACTTATGTTTTGAATGTTTCTTGGAGACATTACAAGAAGAAGAATCCAGAAGCATTACAAACAAAAGAGAAGAGGTCAACAAACCAAAGATCCATTATTTGATATAAACCTATAGAACTTATCTTGATCAAATTTTTGTATAAGCTTCTCTAGTTTTTAGCAACCTTTTAGATAAATTATATCATTGATTTATAGCATTGTATTCACCAACTATTGTAATTAGCATAAATTCAATTTCAATTTGCATTATCTTTGTTGTCAATGTCATCTAAAAATACAATTGAATCTGAAAATAACGCACCATTAGAAGTGGAAGTAGAAGTAGTTAAGAATATTATTACACACAAATCTTTAATTTCAATTTCTCACGATTATTGTCTGAAAAGTTTTATAGCATTATTTTCGATTGCATCTAGTGACCCTCAAGATAACATAGATTCATTTCCACCACCCTTAATTAGGCGTACGCAACCTAATCAAATAGAAATCCAAGAAGAAGAAATTATAAAAAATAAAATAACTGAAGAAACTTTGATATCACCTACACCTCAAGAAGCTGTTGATAGATATAGAGCAGCCCAGCCTTACGGTTCTTAGAAGCCTAAAGTATTACAATTACCTCCTAGACATTTCGTAGATTTTTCAGTAAATTAAAACTTTAGTTACCTTATATTCATGAAAAATATAACTAAAACACCTAAGACGTCTCAAATACCCTACGTGTGCCGAGGGATTTAGAGGCTGACTGATCCACCAGCTGTATGTTTGCAACTTCCCGACATTTGGTGAACCTAATGTGAAGGTTCGGCATGACACCTTAGGTAGACTAGGTATATTTACTTTCTGTTTTGCATATGCATATATAGGCAATTTGGCGATTGAAGGAGAAGTGTTGACATCCTTGGTAGCTGCAACTGATTTTTAAACCTTGTATCTCCTCGCTTTTGAGGGCTGGTCTTTGTGACCTGAGCGCCTCCATGGAGTTTTACAAGTAGAAGGATCCTCGTCATGTCACCTTTATCCATCAACTTTTGTGAATGCAACGATTGCACGTGCATGTAAAGATTTTGTGCTGAGCACATTCACAGAGAGCTTCTTCATCAAGGTTGATCAGGTATATTTTCTATATTTCTATTGCAAATTAGTAGGAAAGTTTTCTTTATTTCTATTTATAAAGTAGTAGGAAAAGTTTCTTTATTTTTATATGTAAAGTAGTAGGAAAATTTTCTACATTTTTGTTTGCAAAGAAGTAGGAAAATTTTCTTTATTTTTGTTTGCAAAGAACTAGGAAAAATTTCTAGATTTTTGTTTGCAAAGCCACAGGACTATTTTCTTTACTTCTATTTGTGAAGTATTTTACATCACGGTGTCGCATCAGGATCAAGAAGTAGACGTAACTATTACGTGAACTTTATACTTATATTTCATATTTATCAGTAAAGTTAGACTTATCTAATATAGCTGACCACTTTGAAGAGCAATGTATTTGGAAGATAATAGATGCAATTAAAATGGATAGGGGGAATTTAATGGGATAAATGCAACAGCTTATCTTAAATATTATGAACAATTGACAGAACAATATGGGTTACCCTGAAGACAATAAAAAAGACACATTTATACGAATTTCTCATGGTTTTACTAGAGAGAGAATCCAATCGAGAGTAGTTCAACCAAACATGACTTGGGCGGATTTTAAAACTCGGCTTCTTACTGAATTTTCACATGAAGATTACAGTAAGAATAATAGAGCCACATTCTTGCGATGGGTATGAACAACGAAACTAGATCAACATATAACTCAGGGACTAACGGAGTTTGATGTGAAATTTAACCAAATGCCTCAAGCAGACCGTACAACTCTTGAACCCGATAAATTACGAAGTTTCCTAAACATGTTAGACCCTTCTCTTAGACGTGAGCTAGAACCAATGGTTGAGGATGGAGTGACTGTGAGTGGGCTTAATGGAAATTGGGATAACATTCGAGCAGTTGTCCATAGACTAGCCCAAAGAGAGGAGTGAAATCAGATGCAAACTCCAAGAATATATGAAAGATATGCGCCAGGAAAGATAGATAATGACCCCACTTCTCATAACCCTAGAAAGGATGACTCAGGAATTACAATGTTAAAAACATCAGTAGAATCACTTGCCAAACATATGGAGACTTTGGCATCTGACATAGCTACTATAAAGAGTATGCAAGAGCTTAGATTGAGAGATCAGGAGAAACCAAAAGAATTATAACAAAATCCTAGGAATCAGATGCCAGCTAGAAGACCATTTAACCAAGCACGCAGATGTCTTTGGTGTGATGATTTAGAACATCCACACTGGACATGCAACTTATTCAAAGAGGCCAAGGATAGGAATTGGGTCACGGAAGTAGATCGAAAGATCTGTGACTATGTAACAAAAAGGCCTTTGGCATCAAACTATGGTAAAGGGGGTATGAAAACCTTCTTTGAAACCTCCACAAGCCAAAATACTTATGCTTGTAGGCTTGATAGTGATGACTCTAATTGCGACTTTTGGAATCAAGTTTATAATACTGCTAGTAAGGGGAAGTTATCAGTTGAGAACTTATATGCTACGAGCTCAGACATAAGATCAAACACATGTTGGAATGAGCCAGTAGATATGTTCTCAGTATATGCTCATGAAATTAATGTAGATGAGAAAAGAAAACGTGATGAAGAGGGACAGTCTAAACGAACAACTAGGGCTAGAAAAGAGGATGAAACTACTGAGATAATTAATGAGCCACCTAGGACGCAGCCTAGTCCGGAACCAAAACAACAGGAACAAGACAAGAAATCTCTAAATAAGGGAAAAGTAAAGAAAGCTGTAGAAAATTTAGAAACAAAAACAGCAAATGAAGATAGAAGTCAGGAGAAACCGAATGAAACTCAACCCATACGAGAATAAGGTAGTAAGGAAGAAAAACCAAAAAACAAACCTCTGACTTTTCGATTGATCTCGAAAATCGAGAAACAAATAGACATTCAAAAGGTTATGGATGAAAAAATTATGAAAGCAAAGGTAACCATGACATTAGAGGGATGGTTAGCATTTTCAAAAACAGATGTGAAGGAAGATTTCATGAGTATCATCAAAAGACGAAGAGAACCTATAGAGTATAGAACGGAGGATATTGAAATGGAAGAAAGGAAAGATCAGGATGAACCAAAAGTGAGTGTTGTACAAATTAATGAATATGAGTATCGAGAATCTTCTGAACGTAGAAACTATTTGGGCCCCATAATTGGACATTTGGAAAAAGGAAATGATGATCCAAATAGTCATTATACTCAGAAACATTGGGCTAGGGGTACCACTGAAACTATGGTTAAGATGGGTAACAATAATAAACTGCACGTAGCATTAATAGATTTGGGATCAAAAGTCAATGTAGTCTCAAGGGAGATATATAACAAAGGAAAATGGCCTATTGATAGGGACCATGGGTGGAAAATGAAGGCATCCAACAACACTTCTGGCTATTTACTAGGAGCTTGTACAAATGTTCCTATTACTATTGGAGATGTAAAAGAGGAACATAATTTCTTCGTTCATGATGATTGCTCATACCCAATTATTTTGGGACAGCCGTTCATTTGTGAACAAAGAATGGAGACAAAAGTATTGGACGATGGAAGTGCTTTCGCAAGAATTCGTTCTCGTGATGGCCTTAAATCGGTCCAATTCATGACACTTTGTATAAACCATCCTCGAAATCATAGGTCTCTAAGAAAAATTCCTTTAAGACACTTAGATCAGGATTTCGAATAAATTTCAGTGTTGAGCGAGATGACAGTGGACTTTGGTTTGAAATCTGGAAAAATCTTGTATATAATTTAGATAAGATGATTGTTTATTTTCCGTCTACTACTTTAAATATTTCTCATTTTAAACAAATTCCAAGAAAACTTATAAAAAAATACGAAAAACATTTGAAAAACAAATGAGATCTATTAATGGATGAAAGTATTGAATATGTCATTGAAACCACACATTGCTTTTCAACATTAGAAGAATTAGAACTTTGTTATCAAAATCAGTCTAATTCCCATATTCTCATCTCTTCACTTGACATGTATGCATTAATTCAGGAATATGCCTCTAAAATTGATCATGAGTATGATGCCTTAGTGGATACTAAATATAAAACTGTTAGTAAGAAGGTTAAACCCGTAGCACAACTACTACCAAAATTTAGTAATGATATTATAAAGAATGTAAGTCATGAGCCAATCCTTAGAAATCCAAAAAAATATAGGCCATGTATTTACTAAAGAATCCTTAAATCAAATTAAATTAGATGCTAGTGGGTTCCTTCTTCTAGCAGAGAAAGAGTATTTTCTGAAGATTATTGAGCAACATCGAAGAGCTTTTTCTCTTGACCCTTCAGAGATAGGATGTGCAGATCCTAGGATAGTTTCACCGATGATTATTTTCACTATTCCCCATATTCCTTGGAATTTGCGCCCTATTCCTGTACCTAAAGCTCATCTTCTAGAGCTGATTAGATTACTTAAAGAAAAAATTCACATGCATATTTTAGAATCCTTTTCAGCTCCCTATTCAAACCATTGGTCTACTGTGCCCAAGAAGAGTGGAAAACTTCAGTTTATCCAAGATAAGTTTTCTTTAAAAAAAATGTTTTTTCTTTTATATGTATGAAAATAAGTAAAAATTTATTTATGAAAACTAATTTTTCTTGTGAGTCTATATGTTGTTGATTGATAGTAGGAGATTGAAGATAGTACATGAATCCTTAAATCCAAGCAATCAAAAAAATATTTGGATGACGGACGATATTGAAGATGAATAAAACAAATCAGGTGAAACAATTCTAATTTATGACTTATTTTTCAGTTTTTTATAATCTTTCTTGCATTCACGATTAGATTAGTACATTCTTCTGATATCTAAGAGGAAATATTAAAATTATAAAACATAGAATTGAAAACTAAAGTAGGAATGTGTATGAGATGAAGATAGGAATTAGAGACTCTATGGCTGTTATAAGGTTAGAAGTGGGAAAACTTGACTTGCGACTCCTAGTAGAAGTAAACTTGTTTTACATAGGTAGGCTACCTTAACTTCCAAACCATTTAGCTTATGAGATCCTAGTTCCCACTATTGCAGTCCTCTAGAACCTCTGCTCTGAATAGGAGTTAAGCCTTTCTCCTCTAACAAAAAAGTTGCGAAGAAAGAATACATGCATAAAGCAGTACATTAATGGTTACTGAATAATTTCAAAAAAAAAAAACGAAAAAAAAAGAAAATTTACCAAGAATCATTTGTGATCTTGAAATCGCTTCTGGTTTCTATGCGGGAAATATGAGGCGGATTTATGCTATAGAGGAATTAGTTAGATGCATCTTATGACAAGTGGCTAGGGAATGAGGGACAGAATGCTTATATAAAATATATATTACTTTTGAACAGGGTTAATAGAAGAGCAAGTAACAGGACTATCTGCATGACTTCTATAGAAATTTCTAAAACTTGTTTTCAACTTCATGCATTGAACGAAAAAGTTTATAATTCCAGCTTACGTAATTTTAAAAGTTTTCTTTACTATCAGAAGTTGTACTTAGGAGTACGAGCATATTAGAAATACTCTTTCAAAGTAATTTTAGAAATATTTTTTTAAAAAGAATTTGATATTGCCTTCTATGATCTGCAGGTTTGGCCCATCTAGGACGATGTGCAGGTTTGGTGGGGGCAAATGCCGAAAAGTTTTCAACCTTCTCGTTGATGACTAGGAAAATTAAAAAATGATTATTGGTTAATTATAATCCCATTATTACAATGTTTCGCTTGAATCTAATCTCTTGTTAAGTGTTTGCAGGTACAAAGTTATGAAGAAAACAAATGCTCGTATCAGGGATTACTCTAAACTGCTTGTATAATGTGTGTTTAGATCAATGAAACATTGAATTATGGGTTTAAGACCCTAGGTTTACATTCATTCATGTGTATTTAAGTTAGTAGCATTAATTCTTGGTTAATGTTAGGGTTTAACTAGGTTCTCAATTAATTTTCAAAGGGTTTTAATGGGTTTTTGAAGGGTTTCAAGTAGGTTTTCTAGGTTTTTAGTATATTTAAAGGGTTAGAATAGCTCTTATTTAAATACATTAATCTCTAAATTAAAAATTTATGTATTAAAGTTAAACTATGATATAATTAATTACTTTAATCATGTGTGTGAATATTAATACTAAGGTATTTAATAAATTAAAACCCTAAGCTAATCTTAATTTAAATGATTTATTTAATTATAGAAAATCAAGATAATTAAATTAAAAATGATAAATTAAATGGATAAATATTTAGTGGTGTGTGAGTGTTAGATTAAAGAATGGTTTATATAGGATGTGGAATTAAAAAGATTTAAGGAGTGGTCTGAATAGATGATGCAATTAAAGGAGGTTAAAGAGAAACCTTAAATGAAAGGAATATATGAAAAAGGATAAAAGAATGGAGTAAGTGAGTTGTGTGATTAAAGTCACATAAAAGTGTGGTGAAAGTTAATGGGCAAAAGGTGTGAATGAGAAATTAAAGTAAGTTTAAAAAAGAGTGGTAAGAATTTGACTTCTGTGAATATATATATATGTGTGCTATGCTCAAGTTTTTCCTAATGTTTCTTGCAGGTATTCTTTCCGTCCTCTCTTTGTATGATTATGTTCTTTCTTACCCTCTTATGTAGAGAGAGCTTCCATTTTTCTCTTCCGTTGCTTTTGGGTCGACTAGTTTGCCAGTGCGCACATATGCTTGCATTACATTTGCCTCTTGATGTTTAACTCAACACTGGAGTGAATTTTACTGGTGGCACGCGAATGATTAGGAAAGAGATTAAGAGAGATGTTGTACAGTAGTAAGAGAGACAAAGAAACCTCTCTATCCGACGGTTGTGGCACGCATAGAGAGAGAGAGAGGGGCAGTACAAGTGAGAGATTGTCTAGCAGAAATAGGATTTGATGGTTGTGATAGCAGAGATATGTTTAGGAGAGAGAAAGGGAGAGTAATTAATCACCACCCTCTTCTTTCGGCTTCTAATTTCTGGCGGCTGGAAAATTTGTTTGATACGGTCGCTCGACTCACTCCAGAGCCACTGTAGAGAGAGAGAAACAAAGATGTAGTGAGATTGTGAAGAGGTCGAGCTGGAGGCGCGTGGCAGATTTTGTTGAGAGCGACAGTGATATGTTACCCCACCGAGGTAGAGAAAAAGCTTCGAGTGTGAGAAGCAGTGTCTATGAAGGTAGGGATGGAGCAAATGATGGTCACCCCGGTCTTAGAGGTGAGACCATATGGAGAAAAGATTATAGGGTTGACCATCAGAGAGACGTGGACAAAGATTTTAGAAGTAGCCATTTCTCTACACGAGGTAAGGATGCATGCAAGAGCGAAGATACATTGCCAAATCTTTTCTCTATCCATCGTGCAAGAGTTCAGTCTGTTAGGCCATTTGGTGTGTTTGTGCGCCTCGAAGGCTTCCATAAGCAAGGACTTATTCATATCTCACAGCTCATTTGTTGGGAAAGATGGATGGATGCACCAAGAGACTAAGTAGGTACTGCTAAGCCTGCTTTGTACCAGGCCTCTTTTGCTTCAAAGCTGATACCTAGACCTCCTTAGCTTTCCAATGAAACCATAAAATTTCCTATGTACTTTGGAAATGATGTGTGTAATGATTGAATCAAAATAGATAACTTTGGAAGTCACAAACTCAAGAAAACCTTCTATTTATGTCTTGACACCTGCTGGGTATTTTGCTCAATATGATCAGCACAGTAGGAGTTGGAAAAATTCCTTTTAGGGGTATCTAATTAGCTTAGTAAGCTACCTATTCCAAGTGAAATGAATTAAAATAATAGACTATGCTAAGAGAAATCAATTTAGCATGTTAAGCTATACCCCCGACTTTTTAGGACTCTAGTAGAAAATGACCAGAGATCATCTCGATGCAGATTTCTCCCAAATGGCTGAATAGAATGTCTTCAAACTTTGATAGCATGTAGAGTACTTAAAGCGGAATCCAACAAGCTTTGAATCACTGAATTTGGTGAAGAATTGACTGTGATATGCCCTTGACAAGTTGATAGACTTTTGAGTAGACTAACAACGAACTCAAAGATAGACAATGTGAATGTATGTATTAATGAACATTTGTATACAACTCCATCGGCATGAATATCATTGCCAAATGGTGTCGAGAGGTGTGGGCTAGAGTGTAGACCTCACACACACTCAAAAATGAGTAATGCTAGGCTCGGGAGTGCTCTCTCTTACTCGCGACTTTTCATGTCCATTTTTTATAAGAGATGGGTAAAAATTTGAATTCAAATTCAAACTTTTGGCTCCCTATGATCAAGCTCCTAAATGCTTGGAGATATTCTTTCAATCAAACAACTAATTTTCCATGAATCCTTTCGGTATGTGATTACAAGGGATTCCAAGTCAATTTGACTTTTACAATGAGGTAAAGTGGTAATTAACCACTACCATATGTTCCTATGCTTCTTCATGTATGTATAAACTTCAATGCATCTTTTGAGACAAATGTGTAGGCTTGTAATTTACACCAACAGCTCCCCCTCAAGCCAAACATTTTGGCTTAAGTCTTCATCTTCAATCTTCAAGTATATCCTGCAATCCAGTCATGGATTTGAACCTGCAAAGTTTGTTTCCATCCAAAGCTTTAGTCAACAAATCTACACATTGCATGTTGGTTGATACATAGGTTAGTTGAATGTCCTTGCTTATCAATTTCTCTCTCACATAATGGTAATGGACCTCTATATGTTTGGTCCTAGCATGATAAATAGGATTAGCTGCAAGGTGAAGAGAACTTGTATTATCTCCAAAGATAATTGGTGACCTAGTGTATAATCCCAATTCTGTATACAAAAGCTTAATCCATATTGCTTCTTGTGTGGCATTATCCAGCCCTCTATACTTTGCCTCTGTGGAAGACAACGCAACAGTAGGTTGCTTCTTTGAAGACCATGAAATTGGTTTGTCACCTGCAAAAGAAATATATCCAGAAGTGTTGCTCCTATCATCCTTGAATCCTACCCAATCTGCATCTGAATAAATTTTGATATCAATATCTAAAGTGTAAGGGAAATACAAACCATGGTTCTGTGTACCCTTGAGATACTTCAGGATTCTCTTGGAAGCCTCTAAGTGAGGTATCCTTGGCTTGTGCATAAATTGACTTAGCACACTAACTCCATATGCAATATCTATCCTTTTTAAGGTAGCATAGTTCAAGCTACCCACCATACTTTGATAGCTTGTAATGTCATTGACTTCATCACCTTCATGGGCACTTAGTTTTAGGTTTACCTCCATTGGAGTGCTTGCTACTTTGGCATCCTGCAAGTGAAACTTCTTCAACATGTCTTGTATATACTTTTTCTGAGTGATGTATATCCCTGAATTAGTGTAAACTAATTCAAGTCCCAAAAAATACTTCAATAGACCAAGATCATTGATCTTGAACTCCTTCATCATTTGACTTTTGATATATCTGATTCCATTGACATCATTACCTGTAATGATGATGTCATCAACATAAACACAAAGGTATATTACCTCTGAATTACAATTGATGAACAGAGAAGTATCTACCTTGCTCATGACAAATCCTTGGTCTTGGAGATATGTAGTTAACCTGTAATTCCACGCCCTAGGTGCCTGGTTCAATCCATATAAAGCCTTTTTTAATTTGCAAACATATGTTACCTTCTTAGGGTCCTCATAGCGAGGAGGTTGTGACATATATACCTCCTCTGAAATCCATCCATTTAAGAAAGCATTCTTGAAATCCAATTGTTACATATTCCAATTTTTTGATGCAGCCACACTTACCAACACTCTGATGGTTGGCATCTTGGCCATAGGTGAGAATATCTCCTCATAGTCAATGCCTTGGGTTTGTGCAAAACCCTTGGCTACCAATCTGGCTTTGTACCTATTAATTGTGCCATCAGAATTTCTTTTAAGCTTATAGATCCATCTGGATCCTATTACCTTCATTGAGTCCTTCTTAGGTACTAACTCCCATGTGTCACTCTCCTTGAGTGCTTCAATCTCCTCATCCATAGCTTCTTTCCATTCTGATTTGGTTATTGCTTCTTCGTATGACCCTGGTTCTTCATTTGATAAATCTTTGGCAAGATAAACAGAATGTTTAGTAACAAGAGATGTATCATACCCATATCTGATAGGTTTCTTGCTTTCTCTTTGTGATCTTCTAAATGGTTGAGTTGAAGATTCAGGTATGTCTTCAAGCTTCTTCAAATTCCTTCCTGTCTAGCTTTCAACTAATGCAAGATATTTTTTAAAGCAATTAAATACCTCATCCTTGTGCTATAGATGTAACTAGTACAATTTTATGTAGGATGAATAGGCCTTTAAACTTTTGGATCCACTCTTCCATAGTTTATAAATCAGGGCATGTTGAGGAGACTTTCTTTCCACACCTCAATATGTTTGGATGTGTTTATTGTGTACACGAGTCATGCGAGTTGAGGACAATCTAGAATGCAAAAAAAAAAATGTATTTTTATAAGATAATCACGTAAAAATAAATGTATTTTTATTGGATAGTCAAGGAAAATAGATGTTCTATTATTGGATAATCAAGTGAAATGTATACCTAAAAGGACATAAAACTATTTAGAGATGTGGAGTTTCATTTGCTCCTTCGATGATATGATAGGAAAGATGTGTTATAGGTAAAGATCTCCAAACAACGAACAGGGGACATCCTTAAAGGAAGAAAATAATGGATGTTGGTGGTACCTCAACTTCAGATAATTGATCAAAGGAAGGAAAATAATTACTATTTTATGTCAGAATCAAGGCCAAGGAACCATGAACTGAAGACAAAAAATCAAATGAGAAAGGCATGAGGAAGACAAAAGGTGGAGACTCTCTAAGGGCATAATGAGAAGATAATAATTATAAAGGCATCCGAAATATATAAATAATTAGGGATAAAAAATATCTAAAACTAGATAAAGAGAGATTCTTCCATTCATTGTTGAGCTAAGAATCTCACCAGTGTAGAAATAACGGATGAAAGGACCAATGTGAACATCCTAGTTCCTCTCTTGAGGAAGAAAATTAGTATAGAGAGAGTAATGTAGATGTGATCATGCGAAGGTATTGGTTGCTGAAGGTCTTTCCGTAATCCATGGCATACGTTTTGAGGAGGTCTTCTTTCAAATAGCTTGGATGAGACCCAAACCAATTCTTATGTCAATAGAAATAGCCTAACATGGGAAAACATAGTAAGTAGATACTAGAAAATCCTTCGCCGATGGTAAGTTGCTAGAAACAGTTTAGATCGAGAACATAGAGGGTTTTCTAGATTGTGGTTTTCTTGATCCTATCTTAAAGATTAGAAAGACTTGTTGTGGTCGTAAGCAACCCCAATGGGCTTGAAACCAAGGAATTGTGTATACACTCTAAAAAAAAAAGGGATACATTTATGGTGACTTGGACCCTCCGTTCTACATGGAGAAGAACGATGATGATTTTCTCTAGATTTTGATCAATGGTGATGATTTAGTTATCAATGGCAATGCCTAGAAGATCATGACCATGAAAATCAAACTTGACATAAAAAAAAAAAACAGAAAACCTTGAAGAATTGACCTATTTGGTTGGTATTGAGATCATACATAGCAAAAAATTAGTTTATGTCTCATCAAGAAAAATACAATCGAGATCTATCAGCAAAGTATGGAATGTGTAGTTACAAGAAAGTCTCAAGCAAGGAAAATATTAAGATTTAAAATAAATACCCATCGCTAATAGTTATGAGATCTAATTCTCTGCATGTCAATCATGGGATCCTTTCTTTATGTAGTGCTTGGCATCGCACCTGCTCTGAGATTGCTTTTCAGACATGTGAGAAATCCCATACTTGGTTGCAAAAGCTAGACCAAAGTTGTTGAATGGAGGACTACTCTACTAAAGGGAATAGATTTTACAGGATAGATAATACCTACATGTAGATTAGGAAGGCTCTAAAGATCATAGGAGGAGTGATCTAGAGTTGTCCTCTCTTCCAATAACCTTCATTACAAATCATTATCTCAATTCTTGGCTGATTTTATGGTGCTAAAAACAGTACTCAAGGAATTGAGATGTTAATGGGTCAAGTATAAATACATAATGAAATTTGAGTGGTGTATCTAGCACAAGATGTGTATCTAGCACAAGATCTTGTGTTCCACACGAGTTGTAAGTACATTGGAGCTCCTTATCACTTCATTAGGGGTAAAATCACATTTGAATCGACTTGGATCTCGAGCAAACATAGAAGCAACTTTCTTCCATGTTTACGAAAAGATTTAGAACTAGTACACACACATACACACACACATACACACACACATACACACACACACACATACACACACATACACACATACACACATATGCATACACACACACATAGAGAGACATGCACACACATACACATACATGCATACATAATGAATATGCATATGCATACATACATACTTACATGCATACACACACATATGCATACATAATGCACATGCATACATACACATACATAATGCATACACACACATATGCATACATAATGCATACAAACATATGCATACATACATGCATACACATACACACATAGACACATACACACACATAGACACATACACACACATAAACAGATACACACTCATAGACACACACACAAACACATAAACGCACACACCTACACACACATATATACACACACATACACACATAGACACATACACACATAATGATGCATTCACACACATACACATGCATACACACATACACACACATATACACACACACATACACACACACATATAGGCATACACACACATAGAGAGACATACACACACATACACATACATGCATACATAATGCATATGCATATGCATACATACATACTTACATGCATACATACACATACATAATGCATACTTACACATATGCATAATGCACATACATAATGCATACATACACATACATAATGCATACTTACACATATGCATACATACATGCATACACATACACACATACACACACATAGACACATACACACACATAGACACATACACACACATAAACACATACACACTCATAGACGCGTAGCGACACATACACATATACACACACACATAGACACAGACATATACACACATACACACATACACACATAATGATGCATACACACACATACACATGGAGACACATACATATGCATACATACATGCATACACATACACACATAGACACATACACACACATAAACACATACAGACTCATAGACACACACACACACACATACACATAGACACACACACATACACAATAATGATGCATACACACACATACACATGTATACACACATATAGACACATATACACACACACATACATACATACATACACACACATATATGCATACACACACACATAGAGAGGCATACACACACATACACATACATGCATACATAATGCATATGCATATGCATACATACATACTTACATGCATACATAATGCACATGCATACATACACATACATAATGCATACACACACATATGCATACATACTGCATACACACACATACACACATATGCATACATACATGCATACACATACACACATAGACAAATACACACACATAGACACACACACGCACATAAACACATATACACTCATAGACGCACACACATACACATACACACACATACACACACACATATACACACACACATACACGCATACACACATAATGATGCATACACACACATACACATGCATACACACATACACACATACATACACACACACACATACACACACAAATATATGCATACACACATATACACATACATGCATACATATACATACATAATGCATATGCATACATACATACTGACATGCATACACACACATATGCATAAATAATGCTCATGCATACATACACATACTTAATGCATACACACATATGCATACAAAGTGCATACATAATGCATATAACACATATGCATACATAATGCACATTCATATGCATACATACATGCATACACATACACACATAGACACATACACAGACATAGACACATACACACACATAAACACATACACACTCATAGACACACACTCATACACATAGACACACACACATATATACACACACATACACACATAATGATGCATACACATACATACACATGCATACACACATACACACACATACACGCACACACATACACACACATACATACACACACACATACACACATACTTAATGCATACACACACATATGCATACATAATGCATAATTAATGCATACACACACATACACACACATATGCATACATAATGCACATGCATATGCATACATGCACACACATACACACATAGGCACATAGACACATACACACACATAAACAAATACACAATCATAGAGGCACATACATACACATAGACACACACACATACACACACACATACACACATAGACACATACACACAGAATGATGCATACACACACATACACATGCATACACACATACACACACACATACATGCACATACATACACAGAATCAATGCATAGACACATACATATGTACACGTATATATATTGATTTCTAACCCATTTTGTTTTATATGTTAGGTATTATGGATCCTAGTAGAGAGAGAAAGGCGAAACTCACTCTCATAAAAAGTCTTATGAGAGCAAGAGTTCCATCTGATACTCTAGGGGCCATCATGCATGATTACTCAGAGATGTCTGATGATGAGCTGGACTATACGATCCAGATGCTTACCCAGCGATCAGAGGAGGGGTCTTCTGCGGCTCCACATGCAGGAAGACGGTGATCTGCTCATAGGTATGTTTTTTTCATAAAGTTTTTTAATGATAATATAACACATATTTTTATTTATTTTTATCTATCTATTTTCAGGACACCTATACCACCTTCAGATCATGATAGCAGAGTAGAGTTCCCTATGAGGACATGCATAGGCACCTTAGGACTAGAGTACGATATAGAGCCAGAGGGGAACATTGTGTACATAGGGAATGGATTGGAGTTCAAGAGAATAATGTGGGCATTATGCGACTCTTACATGCGCCTTGTCCACTTACCGTCGAAGTCACTATAAATTTTACATATAAATTGAAATAAATATCTTATGTTTTATTTACATTATTTTTTTTATTTTTGGAGTGAGCATGATGAGAGGGATAAAAAATATGTACTAAGTTCACTTGAGACACAGTTTGGGATAGGATGGTTGCATAAGTGGTGTCTAAAAGAGATGCTGACACTTATGGATCATCGTCGCGATAATGGATGGTATGCACTGCTTTTATGTATATATATGTGGATATGAGTATGTGTGTTTATGTATGTATGTATATGAGAGAGAGAGAGAGAGAGAAAAGAGTGAGACTAGAGGTACAAATACACGCATACACACACATATACATCATACATTCACATTTACACACATATACACATACATGCACATTTATACATACACACACATACATGCACATTTTTAGACACACATACACATGCATGCAGTTACACACATATAATGAATACACATAGACACATACACATACTCACATACACGTACACATACTCACATACACATACACATGCATAATCGTATGTACACACACTGTAGAGGAGGTACTGGGGTATCCGCTTTTAACAAGAGTAAAGATTAAAGATCAACACTTCCAGTACGTCGCCTACTCAAGGGGGGTTCTCTTTAGGGAAGTATACCCTTTAACATTTCTGTGAGCAGGTAGATAACACGGATGGCACAGAGTGGTAAATACTTCGGAAAATATGGACAACAAATGACCCAAGAAGACCGTACACTTCTTGATTCAAATCAGGTGATTACAAGGTTGGGCAGAGTGATGCTCAAAAGTGCAAACTTAGGGCTAACAAGCCACCCTAAAAGTAAATAACTCCAATACAACAGATTCTTCCCATCAGCATAAGGGGCCAATGATATGCAGACTAACTCAGAACAATACAAATGGTAAGAATTTCTCAAGAGAATAGAGCTTAACAGCAACACTGACTCATAGAAAAGAAAAATCCAAGCCACTCTCTTACACTATAGTGCTCATAGCCCTCCTCTGAGAAGCCTACCCTCTGTATCCACACTACAGAGTAGCTCCTACAATAGGCTTGAAACCACAAAGTGCAAGAGAGGTCTTGTGCACGTACGTGTAGCTGAACCAATGTATCTCTAAAATTGTACCCCCAAATGAGCATAAATCCATTGTTTTATAGGCCCCAATAGGCCAAAAGGGCCTTGCCGATTCCTCACGTCCACTGATCACGCGTCGCTTGATTGCCAAGATTGGAGGGGTAGATCAAATATTCCACTTGATTTGAATTGGATCCTCAAAAATAGGCAGTCCTCATGAATGGTAGGCGGCAACACTCATTTCACCACTTTTACTTTTACCACTTACACCTTTACTGTCACTTTTGAATGCAAGCTGAGATCCTCATTTTGTGCCGCCCGTGATATTTGAATGTCCCTGAGAAGCACATCCTTCACCTAATTTTTGTAGTAGCTTTTGATCCTTCATATTAAGTGGGCGGTATGGGAGGTGAGTTGTGGAGAGTTGATAGAGATTATGGGGTTTGTGGAGGGTCGTGGAGGGGTGTGGAGTTGTGTGGAGTTGTGTGGGGTTTGTGGGGTTTGTCTGTTGGGTGGGAATAGGGGTGAGTTATGGGGACTTGTGGGGGTTTTTGGGGTGTGGTCAAAAATTGATCCAAGATTTCAAAGTTATTATTGCATCATTGAAAAGTACTCGTCGAGAGCTTTCCAACGATATATAACACTGTAGGGTTTGGTTAAGAAATGATCCTCCAAATATCCATCCAAAACTACATGAGAACTTGTGGGAGGTCGTGGGAAATTGTGGGATTTGTGGGGTTTGTGGAGGTTTGTGGAGGGGTGTGGAGTTGTGTGGGGGGTCGTGGAGTGGTGGAGGGCTGTGGAGGGGTGCGGAGGAGGGTGGAGGAGGGTGGAGGAGGGCGGAGGAGTGCGGAGGAGGGCGGAGGAGGGCGGAGGAGGACGGAGGAGGGCGGAGGAGGGTGGAGGAGGGCGGAGGAGGGCGGAGGAGGGCGGAGGAGGGTGGAGGAGGGTGGAGGAGGGCGGAGGAAGGTGGAAGAGTGCGGAGGAGGGTGGAAGAGGGCGGAGGAGGGCGGAGGAGGGCGGAGGAGGGTGGAGGAGGGTGGAGGAGGGTGGAGGAGGCGGAGGAGTGTGGAGGAGGGCGGAGGAGGGTGGAGGAGTGCGGAGGAGGGCGGAGGAGGGTGGAGGAGTGCGGAGGAAGGCGGAGGGGTGTGGAGGAGGGTGGAGGAGGGCGGAGGAGTGCGGAGGAGGGCGGAGGAGGGTGGAGGAGGGTGGAGGAGTGCGGAGGAGGGTGGAGGAGGATGGAGGAGTGCGGAGGCAGGCGGAGGGGTGTGGAGGAGGGTGGAGGAGGGCGGAGGAGGGTGGAGGAGGGTGGAGGGGGGTGGAGGAGGGCGGAGGAGTGCGGAGGAGGATGGAGGAGTGCGGAGGAAGGCGGAGGGGTGTGGAGGAGGGTGGAGGAGGGCGGAGGAGTGCGGAGGAGGGTGGAGGAGGGTGGAGGAGGGTGGAGGAGTGCGGAGGAGGGTGGAGGAGTGTGGAGGAGGCTGGAGGAGTGCGGAGCAGGGTGGAGGAGGGTGGAGGAGTGCGGAGGAGGCCGCGGAGGAGGGTGGAGGAGGGTGGAGGAGTGCGGAGGAGGGTGGAGGAGGATGGAGGAGTGCGGAGGAGGGTGGAAGAGGGTGGAGGAGGGCGGAGGAGTGCGGAGGAGGGTGGAGGAGGGTGGAGGAGGGCGGAGGAGTGCAGAGGAGGGTGGAGGAGGGCGGAGGAGGGCGGAGGAGGGCGGAGGAGGGTGGAGGAGGGCGGAGGAGGGTGGAGGAGGGTGGAGGAGTGCGGAGGAGGGTGGAGGAGGATGGAGGAGTGCGGAGGAGGGTGGAGGAGGGCGGAGGAGGGCGGAGGAGGGTGGAGGAGGGTGGAGGAGGGCGGAGGAGGGTGGAGGAGGGCGGAGGAGGGTGGAGGAGGGTGGAGGAGGGTGGAGGAGTGCGGAGGAAGGCGGAGGGGTGTGGAGGAGGGTGGAGGAGGGTGGAGAAGTGCGGAGGAGGGTGGAGGAGGGTGGAGGAGTGCGGAGGAGGGCGGAGGAGTGCGGAGGAGGGTGGAGGAGGGTGGAGGAGGGTGGAGGAGTGCGGAGGAGGGTGGAGGAGGGTGGAGGAGGGCGGAGGAGGGCGGAGGAGGGTGGAGGAGGGCGGAGGAGTGCGGAGGAGGGTGGAGGAGGGCGGAGGAGGGTGGAGGAGTGCGGAGGAGGGTGGAGGAGGATGGAGGAGTGCGGAGGAAGGCGGAGGGGTGTGGAGGAGGGCGGAGGAGTGCGGAGGAGGGTGGAGGAGGGTGGAGGAGGGTGGAGGAGGGGGGAGGAAGGTGGAGGAGGGTGGAGGAGGGTGGAGGAGTGTGGAGGAGGGTGGAGGAGTGCAGAGGAAGGTGGAGGAGGGTGGAGGAGTTCGGAGGAGGGCGCGGAGGAGGGTGGAGGAGGGTGAAGGAGTGCGGAGGAGGGTGGAGGAGGATGGAGGAGTGCGGAGGAGGGTGGAAGAGGGTGGAGGAGGGCGGAGGAGTGCGGAGGAGGGTGGAGGAGGGTGGAGGAGGGTGGAGGAGTGCGGAGGAAGGTGGAGGAGGGCGGAGGAGTGCGGAGGAGGAAGATGGAGGAGGGCGGAGGAGTGCGGAGGAGGGTGGAGGAGGGTGGAGGAGGGTGGAGGGAGAGAGAGAGAGAGAGGGAGGGAGAGAGAGAGAGAGAGAGAAAGAAGAAGATAGAGAGATAGAGATAGAAAGAGAGAGAAAAGAGTGAGATTGCAGACATTCAGACTACAAGCCATCCTAGAGAGAGGCATTGACCCTAGAGAGAACCGAAGTGGCTCCATTACCATTCCAATTGCCATCTTCTCTTCAACAGGCTACAAAGCCTTATTGTTTAAAATGACGAGATAGAAAAAGATAGGGATCTACAGACCCCCACATCAAGCCTTTGCACCGTCCCGGTGCAATTCCCGAAGCCGAAAACAAGATAGTGAAGGAAGTTCTTCTTTCTTGACTTGACTCACATAATCCTTCACCCTGGAGAATAAAAAATATATATATTTTTTTAACCCTTTTTTTTTCACCTCTCTTTTTTTTTTTTTTTCATAATAAGTGCAATCACCAAATGAAATATAGTAGGTACGGTGAATGATATGCTTCCAATTTACCTTAATTCAGGTACTTCTTCACCCTAGAAATATTGACCAGGGGTATTCTCTTACCCTGCAAATCCTCCAGATGTACTGCTCCATGAGGTAATACCTTTACCACCGTGTAAGGTCCTATCCATTTGGGTGCCAGTTTGGTTGGAATTGCTGGGACCTGATGCACTAAAACCGTGGATCCTTCCTGTATTTCATTGGACCTCAGATACCTGTCATGCAGTCTTTTGCACTCTTCTTGTGTTACCTGAAGTTTTTGCATTGCTCCTTCTCTGTATTCTTCTAATGCCACCAATCTCTGAATGGGGGGTTCAATTCCAATGGTTTTGATTTCTATTTCCTTTCTGATAATGAACTCGAATGGTGCCAATGCCTCTTTTCCATATACTAAACGGAATGGAGTCTCGCCTGTGGTTCCCCTTTTCGTGGTTCTGAAAGCCCAGATTGCACCAATCAATGCTAGCGGCCAGGAGCTTTGATGATCGAAAGATAATTTGCAAAGCAGTCCAATCAAAATCTTATTGGAACTCTCTGCTTGGCCATTTGCCTTGGGGTAGTAGGCACAAGATTTTTTATGGAAGATTTTGTACCTGTCAAATATAAATTGGAGCAATTGATTTACAAAATGTGTGCCCCTATCACTAGTAATTTCCAATGGGCAACCAAATCTTGAGAAAATATGTTTATACATAAATTTAGCTACTGTTAAAGCCGTGCAGTCCACAGTAGCTTTAGCCTCTATCCATTTAGTGGCATAACATGTGGCCATCAAAATATACTTTTTACCTCCAGGTTGACCAGTTGGACTAATTGGTCCTATGAAATCAAGACCCCATCGTTCAAATGGAAGCCATCCGGTAGATATGACTAATGGTTGGAAATTCAATCTGGTTGGCGCGGGAGCACATCTCTGGCAGATGTGGCATTCTTTAGCAAACTTGATTGCATCCTTGAAAATATGAGGCCACCATAAACCCTTGTGGATGATTCTATGAGCCAATTCTTCCCCCTTTAGGTGTCCTTCACTGTGTGCAGCCTCTAGCAAAAGATTTACCTCCTCTGGATAGACACACCTTCTCAATATATCATCTTGACCATATTTATATAAATTTCCATTTATAAGAGAATATGCTTTGGTTTTCAGGAGCAGTCTTCTCTTTTCCACAGGTGTCAAGTGTTCTGGATCTTTCCAGTAGTGAGAACATGAAGAATTTCCTCATACCAACTAGTCCGAATTGTTACTAGGAAGAGATTGCTATCCACTAGTTCATCATTGATACCTATTGCCTTTTCACTCATTGCCGTCCTGGACACTTGATCTGCCATGTAGTGCTCTTTTCCTGGCTTAATATGAATATCAAAATTAAATTCCTGAAATAGGAGTAACCATCTCCAAATCCTTCCAGCTACTCTAGGTTTGTTTATCAAATACTTCAAGGGCTGATGATCAGAAATAACAATGAAATGTACACCAAGGAGATAATGTCGGAACTTCTGAAGAGCAAATACGATAGCCAAACCTTCGATGGTTGAGCTAGAACTGCACCAACAGCATGAAGACTAGCATCTGTATGTACATGAAATTCTAATGACCAATTAGGAACACTTAAAAGTGGAGCAGTACATAGCCTCAACTTTAGTTCACAAAATGCTTTGTCGGCTTCAGCACTCCATGAGAAAGGGATCTTTTTACTTGTAAGCCTTGACAAGGGCTAAGCAATTTCCGAATACATCCTAATGAATCTTCTGTGATACCCTGCATGGCCCAAGAAACTTTGCACTTCCTTTGGGCTTTGTGGAATTGGCATGGAAAGAATAGATGTAACCTTTGCAGAGTCAACAGTTATACCTTCCGCAGATACTATGTGACCAAGAAGAGTGCCCTTAGTGACCAAAAAGTGACATTTATCAGGATTCAATTTCAAACCTGTTTTGAGACATTGCTCAAAAATTTCTTTTAGATTTTCCAAATGGTCATGGAAATCTTGAACTGCTGCCCTTCTATCTGTACCTGAAAATATTGAAAAGTCATCCATGAAAATGCGTAGAAAGGTTGTTAACCATTTGCCCAATATCAGATACATCGTTCTATTAAATGAAGCCGGTGCATTATTCAAACCAAAAGCCATTCGAGTATAGACATAAGTGCCCCAGGGAGTGACAAAGGCTGTTTTGTCCCTATCATCAGGATGGATGACTATCTGATTGTAGCCACTAACACCATCCAAGAAACTATACAAAGTGTGACCAGCTACCTCTTCAAGTACTTGCTCTGTGAAGGGCTGAGGAAATCCATCTTGAATAGTCACTTTATTCAAAGCACGAAAATCAACACATACCCTTATTTTTCCATATTTTTCTTCGGCACAATAACCATAGAAGAAAGCCACCTGGAATGTTCTACTGGCACAATTATACCTGCTTCTTCTAGTTTTGTAATCTCTGCTTTTACCGCCTCTGCATACTTCGGATTCAGTCGATATGGCCTACTTCTTACAGGCGCAGCTCCCTCAACCAAGGGTATCCGATGTAATCCAAGCTCTTCTGGTATTCCTGTTAGATCTTTGTAGGACCACGCGAAGACACTTTTATAAGTAAAGAGCAAAGAAGTTACCTTCTGTAGTAAATTAGGATAATGCCACAACCAGGATGCGAAATGGACTACTTGAGGGTGCTCTTCATCCCCTAAATTTACTTCTTGAACCAATGTTTCAGGACTGGCCTTGTTTGATAAATCATCTCCACTATATGCAGGAGTGGAGTTTAATTTATATTCTGCAACATGTTCTTCCATCCATCCTTGAGGTATATCTGAGAAAGGAAGATCTTCTCTGCCCTTAGGTTCAAAATCTTCTACCTCTGATACTTTTATCTGGGTTGCTTCCTCAAGGCTTGTGCTTTCCTGCAATTGCTCATTCTCCAACACCTTGTGGTGTTCATTGACCTTTCCTGTAATTACCTTATCTGCAACTTCTTCCTCAATTTCATTAATCTCCACTGTGCAACACTCTGCACTTCCCATCATCCAATTTAACAATGTATCCTCTTCTTGGGGTAAAGAGGGCATTACCTGAGTGTCCACAGTATATCCGGTAGTTTTTCCTGAGTCGAATCCTTCTTCCAAATGTAGTTGCAGTTGGCTATTGGTATTTGTTAAAATCCATAGTTTATTTTTTCCCCAATCTTGCAAAGCTTTTGCTTTTCTCAGCCAAGGTCTCCCCAGGAGCAAAGGATAGGAAGTCTCCTGTGGAAGTGCAATAACAACAAAATCCAACACAAAGTGGCAACCCTGTACTACCATCAATACCTTCTCAATAATGCCCAGTGGCGCAACCCGATGTTGATCTGCCAATGTAACCGTGAATGGTGCCAACTTGGTGGGGTTCATTTTCAGCTTCTTCATTGTAAAATCTGGCATTAAATTGATACCAGAGCCTCCATCTATGATCACACCTGTGAGAGCCTCATCCTTTATACAAACAGATAATCTTGAGCTTTACTAGTCTGCTAAGGGTGCAGGGGGAAAATCAACCATGAAACCATCTATACTAGGTGATTGGACCAAGTGAGCAGAGTGTATAATCTTCAGTAAGTCACTTCTTATTTTTGAATCCATCCTTATAAGTTCATATAGACTAACCTTGTGATGAATACCTTTCAAGATCTGTTCAATGTTTACCTCCTGAGTGTTTTCTTGCAGACTTGTTGGTTGGCCCTTTAGAGAAGTAGTCATCTTATTATAAGCTCCTTCAATTTGTGCTTGGTCCTTCCATCTAGACTCCTTTTCTTCCTGTTTATCCTGAAATCCTTGTTGTTCATCTCTCTGGGTTGCAGCTGCTTGCCTAGCTCTAGTCATCATGGGCATTGCAGAGGATGAAATAGCATAAGTCTGAGTGGTTTTTCCTTCTTCATGTGGAGAGACTGCAATCATGTGAATTGGAGCAGGACGACCTCTTGGGCAATCTTTGGTATAATGATCCTTGGCCTCTGGACAATGTTGATAAGGAGGTGCATCTTCTGGGAGGGAACACCTATTTTGCATGTGGCCATACTCACCACAACGATAGCACATCAAAGGTCTATTATATCTAGGCTTTGCAGGCATATTCTCCTCTCTATTAGATGTATTTGAAGTACTAGCATAATATGAATCCAAATTTTGAGGGTTACCTCTCTGCTGTGTACCCTTGAGGTAGTAGCAATCCCTTGCTTCATGACCATCTTTTCCACAAAATTGACAGCTTACCTTAATAGGGCAATTAGCATTGGAATGTCCATTGTTATTACATATTGTACACCAGATTTGTCTCCTTATATCCTGAGTGGTCTTCAAGTCTTCTAACTCTTGGCAAAGCTGGGCTACTTCATCATCAGTGCGACGCAGTGGTGGCAAGACCTTCTCTTCTTGTTGATTTTGTTGCATCTTCAATGCTTCCAATTCCCTTCTCAGTTGCTCAATAGGATCTAGATCTGCAGCATACTTTGGTTGTGTATCCCCTTCAAAATGTTGCCTTGCTTCTTCAATGCGTGATGCAGCTGCAACAAAATCATTGAGGGTAGCATCCAATCTAAGAGACTCACGAAGCTTCTGCTGAGATGACCTAGGCAGAGCCTTTTTGATCCACTTTTTAACCAAAAAGTCACCTGGAGCATGTGGCAGACGTGCAACAAGTGCTTTTGTTTTAGTGTGAGGTTCATGAAAAGATTCACCTGATCTTAGCTTCAAATTCTCTAGCTGATCTAGAGCTCTTTCTGAGGAATCACTTGGTCGGAATGTCTGTGAGAATGCCGCCTTCAGAGCCTCCCATGTAGTGAAATGGCCATCTACATATTGACTATACCATTTATCCGCCCAAGATCCTCCAATGTGGATGGAAAAAGTGCCAGCATTGCATCCTCTCTATTTTGCAGACGTCTTCCACGGCATAAAGAGATGAATCTCCTCACATGATCATCAGCATCCTCATAAGCTTGTCCCTTGAAGGTAGGGAATTTGATGTTTAATCTGGAGAGCAAATGAGAGAGGTCCTCCATTTGTACTGGTGTATCTTCGGACGTATCTGAGGAGAAGTCTAGGGTTCTCCTATACCTCTCTTTTGACAATGGTGTCGTACCCAAATCAATAGATAAATTTAGGGAAGGCAGAGGGGAGGTAGACTCACTAGTCGTGGTTATGGCTAACTTGTTAAGGCTCCTCCGAACACGAAGAGACTCCTTATCTGCCCGTGTATGGGTCATGTACCTACTTGCAAATGTAATAGGGCAAAAATACCTCACAGAAATGCAAAGGTCCCACCGGGCGTGCCAAACTGTAGAGGAGGTATTGGGGTATCCGCTTTTAACAAGAGTAAAGATTAAAGATCAGCACTTCCAGTACGTCGCCTACTCAAGGGGGGTTCTCTTTAGGGAAGTATACCCTTTAACATTTCTGTGAGCAGGTAGATAACACGGATGGCACAGAGTGGTAAATACTTCGGAAAATATGGACAACAAATGACCCAAGAAGACCGTACACTTCTTGATTCAAATCAGGTGATTACAAGGTTGGGCAGAGTGATGCTCAAAAGTGCAAACTTAGGGCTAACAAGCCACCCTAAAAGTAAATAACTCCAATACAACAGATTCTTCCCATCAGCATAAGGGGCCAATGATATGCAGACTAACTCAGAACAATACAAATGGTAAGAATTTCTCAAGAGAATAGAGCTTAACAGCAACACTGACTCACAGAAAAGAAAAATCCAAGCCACTCTCTTACACTATAGTGCTCATAGCCCTCCTCTGAGAAGCCTACCCTCTGTATCCACACTACAGAGTAGCTCCTACAATAGGCTTGAAACCACAAAGTGCAAGAGAGGTCTTGTGCACGTACGCGTAGCTGAACCAATGTATCTCTAAAATTGTCCCCCAAATGAGCATAAATCCATTGTTTTATAGGCCCCAATAGGCCAAAAGGGCCTTGCCGATTCCTCACGTCCACTGATCACGCGTCGCTTGATTGCCAAGATTGGAGGGGTAGATCAAATATTCCACTTGATTTGAATTGGATCCTCAAAAATAGGCAGTCCTCATGAATGGTAGGCGGCAACACTCATTTCACCACTTTTACTTTTACCACTTACACCTTTACTGTCACTTTTGAATGCAAGCTGAGATCCTCATTTTGTGCCGCTCGTGATATTTGTTGTATAAGTTCTACTATTATGGAATCCACATTTGTGTAGGTGTTCATCCAACATCGATCACATGCCTTCAAGTAGACTTTCCATGAACCTTAAAACATAGACTTGATATTTGTTGAGAGTGATGGATGGATGCACTCAGGAAATCAGTTGGTGCTGCAAAACCTGCTTCACACCTGCCCTCTTTTCACTTCTGATATGCTTAGTACACAAGCTTAGCTTCCTAACAACATGAAGAAACCATATATGTGCTTTGGAAATGATTTGGGTAATGACCAAATCAAAACAGATAACTTGGTACTTCACAAATCAAGCAAAACCTTCTATTCCTGTAGTGATACCTGCTCAGACTTTTACTGAGTGTGTCCAGTACACTCAAAATTGGCACAATTCCTTTTGGGAGTATTAATGTACCTTAGTAAGCTACCAATCACAAGTGGAATCACTTCAATTGATAAAGTATGCACTGAGAAATAAGTTTAGCAAAAATATATCTACCCCCGACTTTTCAGGAACTCTGCAGACAAATACCAGTGTGTACCTCGACTTGATTTTCTCCCAAATGGCTGAATGGAATCCTTTGAAATTTTGTATGCTTGTAGTAGACTTTGAGCTGGTTCCAATGAGCTATAGAACACTTGATTTGGTTCAGTAGATCCAGAGCAATGCGTCTTTGAAGTTGACCGACTTGGAGTAGGTGACTCAGACAAAACAGAGATGATGAATGTATACTTCTATTGATATATGTGTTTGTACAATCTCATTAGCTTGCCAAGCAGAGCTAGATGAGGTATTGTGGTGTTGGCTATGGAGTACCCTTCACACACAATGAATTACAAAGAGATTTAGCCTCGGGAAGTGAGCTAGAGTGAGTGTATATCCCGCGACTTTTTCAGTACATCCTTTATAGGAGTTTGGTCTTCATTTGAATTTGAAATTCAAAGTTAGGCTCCCTTGAATCTCTCCTCTAAAAGTAGGGAGATATTCTCTCCATCTCAACAATCAAATTTCCACGACTAATGAGGTAGGTGAATGACTTTAAGTAGTTACAAACAAATGTCAAGTCACTTAGACTTTTACAAGGGGTAAACAAGTAAGAACATATAAGCATATGTTCACATGAGCCTTGCTTTTGATTGAAGCCTTGATAAATCTTTATCCATGCTAGTCTTCCATAAGTCCAAGGGTTCAAGCCAATGTGTGTAGGCTTGTTTGCACCAACAATATTTACTAATTTCAAACCCTTTATGTTGCTCCATTTTTTAGGTCACCATCTATTCTTCACGTGAGATTTCAACGTAGAGTATATCCATCCACGTGCAGCTATAAGGAAATGGTGCCTTTATAGGCTACTTTAAATTGATCAATGGTACAGAAAACTTATAGTTCTTTAGAATGTTTAAGGGAACTCTAAGGAAATGTTACCTTCTAAGCTACATATTAAGTTTTATCTTTGAATATAAATTCATGAAAACAAACCCATTGTATATTGCCTTTACCTCTGTACATGATCCTCCAAATCCAAAAACTATGTATCTGTTGCAATCTATAAGATCCTACCCATTTAAATGATATATTCATATTAAGATAGTATGATTAAATTCCTATATGAAGATTTATAAGGACGCTAATTGCAGAAGTGATGTTTTGCCCTAAATTTTCTCCTAGCTCAAAAAAAAAAAAAGAATTTCAAGAACTTGAATACAAATCCTTGAAGATGAAATTTGGGTATGTAACACATAACGAAAGATCAGAAGATATACTTTCACATATAACTACAAATTCTCTTTTTCAGTCATCAATCCATAACAGCAAGAGTTTATTCTTTTTCAGTCATCAATCCATAACAGCAAGAGTTTATCCCTGTTGATTGTCATCAAAACATAATCACCCACATACATTCCCTCCACTTGGCATCAAAATCGAATTATCCACATCCATAAGAACAAGAATAGTACTTTTTACCATAGCCGTGCAATACAATGAATCACTCGAATCGCTTCTTGAATAAGTTTCAAAGAGAAATATTAAATCAATTAGTTCATATCAAATATTTGGAGACCGCTTGAATCCACGCGATTTCTTCTAATACTGCTAGAAAATTGTCTCTTTTCCTTCATATTGTTACATGTTGACTTTGTATTCAGAAATTGCACTGAAAAAGGCATTTGTGAATTCCTTTTGCATCACCTATCACTTGAAATGTATTGGAGGGACAATGATAGATGGTAGTCTTTAGAAAACAACCTCTCTTTTGATTTACAAACCTTCCATTTCTTTCTGATGATGAGCATGCCGACCCTTTTTAACGAAGTTTCTTCTTTTGATAATCAAGGAATATGGTTGGCGTGTTTAGTGAAATTGAGATATATGATTGTCCATAGCGTCTTTCCACATCCTCAAGTACTATCTACCTAATATGTTGAAGAATTTTTATATTGTAAAATATATCTCGAGATGCAAACATTCTCCTATCATTAAAATAAACTACCTACTTTTTTCCTTTGGGATCCTTTGAGGTTAGGTTCATATCATTTAAAATATTATTAGAGTTCTTGTCTCGTATCATCTTGTATCTCTAATCTCGATCGATCTCCTACCTACAGTTGTGAGGTTAATATGAGAACATTATGAGAAGTAATTTGAACATCATGAGAAGTAATATGAGATGATGTACCATTAAATATCAACCATGGTGACTTCCTTGGTTCATTTACTTGGGCGAATACCGTATCAAGGGCTCGAAATGACGTGTCTTCTCCCAAGTGGTTTGAATATTTTCCTCCAATACAACCCTCATTTTCCTTGACTTTCACTATCTAAATTGGATTTTTGCACTTCTATAAATTATTAATCTGCATATAGCTATGTATGACTCACACTAACAAATCGATTTTTGTCTAGACGTTGGTGGTTCGCATAAGGCATAACAACTTTTGTCTAGATATCCATTACCTGGATGACAGCCATCAAACAAAGAAGATATCGGTAGAGTCATTAGATTTGTTCGGATGGCTTTTGATATTGGAAGAGACATTACGACTACGACATAAACTAATGTATTACACAAGAGAATCTTGATAGTATCTTTCTACTAGACTATGGAGCTTGGTATCTGCTTAAAATAAGAATCAGGGGTAGGAAGGACGTGAGGTTGCTTCACTAGCAAAGTGATCCCGACACAAGAGGCATGATTTGAAGGAAATCTAGAAACTGCGAAAATAGAATTTCACTCCATCAGGCCCTCTAGTAGAAGTTATGCTTGCAATGATCCTACCTCAAGTGGAACCTCAAGCTTCAAGCCCTTTGGAATTCATTGACTCAGATTCAGAGGTTGTTTCTCCCTTTGCGAATTCTCAAAAAAGTCATCTCAACTTATCCTAGAGCTCACAGGTTGTTCAGCATCCACTCTTGCTGCAAGAGATGCGATAGAGGAGAGGATGACATTGATGAACTCTTTTATGCATGTTCCAAGAGGGAGAACTCCAGCACTCGGTCAGAATATTTATTGGGATGAATACTAAGAAATATTTGGGGCACTCAATCTCAAGTTCTTTTTATCTTATATCGTTCACGTTTATGGTTTCCTTGAAATTTTCCTACTTAGTAATAAGCAAACACTTGTTGAACATATTTTCAACGTCATGATTATTTAGCTCACACACACACACATACACAAACACACACACACACACATATATATATATATACACACACACACACACACATATATATATATATATATATATATATATATATATATATATATATATATATATATATATATATATATATATATATATATATATATACACACATATATATATATATATATATATATATATATACACACATATATATATATATATATATATATATATATATATATATATATATATATATATATATATATATATATATATATATATATATATATATATATATATATATATATATATATATATATATATATATATATAACTTGGAGAAGATGAAGTGGTGCTGCAAAAACTTTGCACTACACCAGCCAAATAAACTCCATGGATATGTAGTGGGCTCTTTGTAGCTTGCCAAAGGGAGTATTAGACACCCTATGTACCTTGGGAGATCGTTCTCAAAAAGATGAATAAAAAAACATAGGGAGAAGTTGAACCAAAGGTAAAAAACGTGCTTTTTTGGTTCATACACATGTTTAGTGTTTTGAACAATCCTCTAGACACAATAGCAATTAACTTAATTCCTTTTGGGAAACTCTTATCAACTTAGTAAGCTAACAATCATGATTGATTTCATAAAAAATGGTGGAATATATAAATAGAAAAGTGTTTAGTAAGTTATAGCATCACCTCGATTTTCACGGGCTGTAGCAATCATGAGACCTGTGAGCAAAGATATAGTAATATCTCGAGATTCCAAGATTCAATTCTTACGAAGATTTTTAGGTATATAATAGACAGTTTGCTGATTCTAACAATTTTTAAATAATGGAAAATGATCAACTACACAATGAGCGCCAGCTTTGAGAAAATTACTGATATGATGGAGTGCTAACAGAGAAGTGAACTAGCAGAGATATAGGTGACTTCAATTAAACATATATTAGAGTTGTAAACTCCAAATGAATTGAAATTTTGTGTGAATGTATTAGACTTTGAGAGCTAGCGTTAGCAAGTTGAATCACTGAAAATGATGCACCAAGCTTAGAGAACTCATATCTGAAATTTGGTAGAGAAAACTGAAGGATATGAACACAAATGATCATGAAATTTGGTTGAAATTTGATTGTAACGTACATTGGACTTACTGGTACATATGTGTGTCTTGAAACCACACTCTAAATTGGCATGAATCCCAACGCATGTAGGTGCAAAACCGCGACTAAAGAGCTATGTATATATAGTGATCTTTGGAGCCATGATTTGAATTTGAATCTTGCTCACCTAAAACAAATCTTCTATCTTTTAGTGATTGATTGATTCTCCAACCACTTGAATCACGAACTCGTGGCTTCCAACCAATTTAGACACTTTTACTTTTACATGAAGTAAGTACTCAAAAAGTTACAAGAGTGAGTTCACAAGTGAACTCTACAAAGGATTGACATTTCCTTTAAATTTCTATGTCTTTGGATGACCCAAGCCATCACTTAGACTTGCCATGGGCTTGTTCCAATAGCTCCCCCTCAATTCAAGTGAGCTTGAGGTCTTCAATCTTCCACGATTACCTGCAAGCCAATCATACCTTTAAATTTGCGAGTTTTGTTCCATGTAGTGCCTTGGTTAAGATATCTGCACATTGTTGGTGGGTTGACACATAAGATAGCTGAATTTCCTTGCTCACAGTCTTCTCTCTTACATAGTGATAATGTAATTCAATATGTTTAGTCCTTGCATGGAAAATTGGATTGGTAGCCAGTGAATGGAGCTCATATTGTCACCAAAGATACTTGGAGTTCCAATCTCCAAACCAAGATCTATGAATACTTTCTTCATCGTGAGATGCTCCTTTTGTCTTCCTTGGAGCCAGCCCAATCTCCATCAGAGAACAATTTCAAACTTAAATCAGATACATAAGGATAACCCTTCTTCCATGGTTCCTTTGAGATATATGAGTATCCTCTTGGTAGCTTCGATCTGAGGTTTCCTCGGTGTGTGCATAAATTGACTTAGCACATTCACACTATAACATATATCTACCCTTTTCAATGTGGCATAGTTCAAGCTACCCACAAGACTTTGATAACCTATCGCATCTTCTATGAGTTCACCTTCATGTGAGCTCAGTTTATGATTAACCTCCATTGGAGTACCTACAATCCTGCAATCTTTGATTTTGAGCTTTGTCAACAAGTCTTTGATGTACTTTCTTTGAGTAAGATATAGACCATGATCCTTGTAAACCACTTCCAATCCTAGGCAATATGTGAGTGACCCTAATTCACGTATCTTCAACTCTTCTTTCATCTGCTCTTTGACTTTCTTGATTCCATCTGCATCATTTCCTACTAGTATAATATCATCCACATACACACACAAATAGATGACTTTAGAATCATACCTTTTTATGAATAGTGATGGATTTGCATTGCTTGGTTGAAATCCTTTGTCCTACAAGAATGAGAGAAGCCTGTGATTCCAAGCGCTTGGGGCTTGTTTGAGTCCATATAAAGCTTTATTAAGTTTACACACATAATCATGATATATGTGATTCTCCAAAGCTGGTTGTGCCATAAATACCTCTTTTGTTATCCATCCATTAAGAAATGCAGTATTTACATCCAATTGAAGTATCTTCCAATTCTTGGAAGAGGCAATACTAATAAAAACCCTAATTGTAGGCATCTTTGCCACAAGAGAGAAGCTCTCCCCATAATCAATTCCCTGAGTTTGTGCAAAGCCTTTTGCCACAAGCCTTGCCTTATACGTGTTAATGGAGCCATGATAGTTCTTCCTCGATTTGTAGATCCATCTTGAGCCTATCTTTTTCATTGACGGAGACTTGGGAACCAACTCCCAAGTGTTATTCTCCTCACGAGCTTCAATTTCTTCTTCCATTGCATGCCTCCATTCTATTTTCTTCTTTGCTTCTTCAAATGTTGAGAGTTCCTCTTGATTTATGTCCTATGCTAGATAGATTGAATGTTTAGTGACTAGAGAAGTATCAAACCCATACCTTTATGGTTTTATTATCTCCCTCATGGACCTTCTTAGGCCATGGTGATGATTTTGCCTCTTGTCCAAGTTCGTGCATTTTTGCTTTACCTTTAGACTTCTACATTTTGAGTTTTTAATACTAAGTTGCTTCATCATCTTCTAAGGTATCTTGCTCTTCAACTTCAGGAGGATTATCCTTAACAAGTTTTAGAAAATATTCTTTAAGATCATAAGCTAGGTTGACCTTTCTACATGAATCTTCATACCCAGAACTATTCTCATCAAATACTACATCTCTACTCACCAAGAATCTTTTGGTTGTTGGGTTCTATAATCTGTAGCCCTTTTAATTTTTCCCATATCCAATGGAGACACATCTTTTTGCTTTGGGATCAATCTTTTCTCTAACCTATGAAGGAACATGAGCATAAGCAATACATCCAAAAATATTACAATGATCCAAGCTTGGTCTTCTTTGATTCCAAGCCTCGTATGGTGTCATGCCATCAAGTGATTTTGAAGGTAAACTATTAATCCAATAAGAGGTTGTGGATACAACCTTAACCTGTAAGTAATTAAGTATGTGCTTCTCATTTAGCATAGACCTTGTAACGTCAACAATTGTCCTATTCCTTCTTTTTTTCACTCCATTTTGCTCAGGAGTGTACCTTGTAGTGATCTTTCCTTTGATCCCTCTTTCTTGAAGAAACGAGTCATATTCAAGGGAGAGTCACTCTCCCCCTCCATCTGACCTTAGCCTTTTTAATGTCTTACCTGTTTGATTCTCCACAAGAGCCAAATATCTTTTGAAGCATGAAAAGACTTCATCTTTGTGTTTCATAAAGTATAATATAGTCCATCTACTGCAATCATCAATGAAGGAGATATAATACCTTGATACAGATATTGAAGCATCCTTGCTAGGTCACCATACATCTTTATGAACCAAATCCAAGAGATCTCCATGCATGTATCATTTCTTCCTGAATGGTAACCTGTGAGACTTTCCAAATTGACATGCACTACACTTATAAACCATGTGTTGTTTTGACAAGTTAGGGAGTCCAAGTACACTTTGGTCCTTGCAAATTTGATTTAATGACCTTTCACCAGTATGTGCTAACCTTTTGTGCCATACTTCCAACTTTGTGAGTGTCTGACTAGCATAATTAAAGAGAGCAATGTTTTGTAGTTCAAATGTGAACAATCTACCTGTCTTTTCAACCTTTGCAATTTTTTCTCTACCTAATACCTATTCTAGAAAATCTTAACATTTATATGTATTATCATAAGTAGAGAAAGAGAATTTGATTACACTCTTTCTTGCAAAGGCCAGGCTCTATAGGAAGCCATCTAACGATGCCAACATGAATATCTGAAGGTTAAACTCAGACAATTCAAACGCTACGCTATAGTTGAAAAGTGTGCGAAAGTCTAAACGTGTTCCAAAGCATAAGCTAAACTCCAGGCCACTGATGATACATCTCTGTATAGAAAAGAAATATGACCCGAGATATGGATGTAGTCCAAACTCTTGAGCAGTTGTCCTCATATAAGGGATTTGTACAGTGTTCATCCATGGTTCTCAGTCCTACTTGCACTAGAATCCATTTGGCTTATTTGTGTGAGTATATCCAAGAGTACGTGCTTTCCAGTTTCGAGCATGCTAAGAGCTCGCATATGCCAATGCCTCCATCCTTGTAACGCAAGAGGGATGAAGATGATTTAGGTACGACCTTCATGCATGCTGACCATGGGAGGTGATTTATTGGAAATGAATGTCAATGCACTCGGCGTAATCATCTCCACCTCATTGAGTCTGTTATGGAGGGAGACTCATTTGCTGAAACTGTTCCTCGATACATGCGCATATCCAGAAAAAAAAGCTGCCATACAGTAGACCTTCTGTTGAGGATTCACAAGTTCATGAAGCAAGAAATAACTTTTCTAGTTCGGTTATCTCCGGAACACTCAGAGGGCCTGTTAATGCACATGAATCCAATACTATTGAAATGTCCACAAGAATGTTTAATGATATTTGTTCTGTAAGAGTTTAAGGATGAGCATGAGAGGGGTTTGTGATACGATTAGAAAGAGTATATGAGAGAGCTTTTAAGAATTTAGTCATAAGGCATGCTCCCTTGCAGTTGAACGAATCTGAAAGAACAGCGAACTCAAGCGGATAGTGATATATCTGTGCGCAGAAGAACAATACAGACCGCACGCTCAATCATTTACATGGAGCCCAACGTCTTCGACCATCATGCGCATGTTGCTGGAAACAAAAAAAAACAGAGTTGTAAAGTGTTCGTTCGTGGTTCTCAATCCTGCTCGTACGGACGCACATTTGCGTTATTTATGTGCGTTCCTCCAAGCGTACGTGCTTTCAAGTTTCCAGCTTGCTCAGAGCTCGCATATGCCAATGACTTCAACCGTGATACACAGTAGAGATGAGGAAGCTTTCATGGAGACCTTCACGCTTGCGAAACCTGCCAAATGATTAGTTGGAGATGAATGTCAATGCACTCGACGTAATCATCTGGATTCTGCATCCTTAGATGAAGACGTCTTGTTCGAATGATGACCTTGACAAAGACTGCGAGGGCTGGTCGTAGCTGTCTGCGCTCTTGAGCTCGCTTGCTATTGCTAATATTCCCATGGCTGAAATGGGTCACAGAATATGTATACTAAAAACAACAAAAGGCAAAAGAGGAAAGCCTGTCTGGATGCCTGTCTCTGACCTTTTGAGGGTCTGGTCCCCTCAATGTATCTTTTTTTCTGCACTTTTATTAAATTTGCTGCATTGCTCAAAAAAACAAAAGAGGAAAGCGTCGCATTTTTTTTGTACTGTATCGCTCAGAAGAAAGAAAGCAAGAAAGCGAAGTCCGCTTACTGGTAGTACTATCTTGAGATTATCTCGACAATCATCTGCATCTTCTGCATGATTTTGTACGTACTGTTCTTTGTTGTTCAAGCACTGCTTTAGACCAGCAAAAGTTTCTCAACTACAACTCCTGCTATCAAGTCAGCACATGCAAACGAAGCGTCATATATGACTGCAACGTGAAATCTACTATACACCACAGAACTTATAGATTAGAGTTTGGTCGAGCCGGCATAATCTAGTGGTTTGATATCTTGAGTCTCTCGGAGGAAATCATGAGTTCAAGTCTTCGCTGAACATAAGATGGGTGTCTCTAACTGACGAGGTCAGGTGTGTGAGTGTGTTTCCAATTCATTGTAATCTCAAAAATAATAATAATAATAGTAAATTAGAGTTCCTTTCGGGGTTACTCATAATGACCATAACTTGTTTGTTTCTTTATTATATTCATACATAGAGTAAGTGCATTTCTTATAAAGTTGTCAGATGGATCGAAAATATTGTTCATGAGACCTCGATTGCACCAAAGGGAGCAATGTATAAAGTGAATGGTGGTTCAGAATGAAGGAGTGGAGTGTAAGAAATCAGCCACTAGGTTCTAATAAGTAGTAAAAAGACATTGCTTTAGTATTCAATCCGATGGAAGCTAAAAGGGTCAGATGTGATATGGATGCACAATATTAGGCAGAGAATGCTTGATGTAATATTCCAAATCTAGTTCTTAATCATTCTACAAAATCGACAGAGTAAACATTTACTACATTATTAGAAGATGTCCTCTTTACAAATGAAAACTGGAATAGGATAGCATAGATGGGCACCAAAAACTTGATGTACGATTCTATTACACTACAAGGAATACGGATGCATAGCTATGGTTAAGGTGACACAATTTCGTCGCTATAAAATTGCAAAACGCATTGCAATGAGCGTCGAGCGTGGACCGTCGATTAAACGATGAGCCAAACGATGTTTTTTTTTCGACGTGTGGTGCGACAGGGTGTATGACTGTCACTCTAGCACAATGGTAAGTACCAACATGAGGAGCTTCACCTCATAAATGTCAATCCGTGGAGACGTGAGGACTGGTATGAAGACCAAGAGCAAGAGAAGTGCACAAGTGCGTGAGTGAAAGCACACAAACATGCACACACATACACACATACGTGCACAAGATAAGCGCAAAGAGTGGAACAATGGAAGGACTTCAATTACAAAAGAGCTCTCTTACAAAGCTGAAATCTACAACAAGCTAACCCCTCAAATGAGCTCTCCAGCCCTTTTTATAGTTTTTTGAGTGGTTTAGGCCTTGTCGAGACCTAGTGTCCGACCTAGTTAAAAATTAGGTTCCAAGGCTTATTTGGGGACTCAAATGGAATCTAAAAATTATGAAAATTGGTAGGATGATACTTCTAATACTCCTCAAACTCGAGGAGTCCTCGGCTTGAACAAAATGGAGTTGTAAAAATGGAAAATAGTATTCACAATGGTTTTTAGTGACGAAAGTCACTATATTTATAGGGATTTCTTCTGAAAATTTGACATGCGCTTCTTGGAGCTCCCTACATGCTCCTTTTTCTTGTATGTCCTCTTCATTGATGCGCTTCCATGCTTGTGTGTGACCTTGACTGTCAACACTTCCCCCCCTCTATAGTCTGTCATCCCAGGCAGACCCTGGTTGTAGTGGTTATTCCATGTAGTGTGGGGAGAGATAGTGTCCATCATGTATCCATAAGAGTGGTCCATCTTCCAATTGTAGCTTGGGCAGTTGTCTAGTTCATCATTTTGTCATTGCCACCTTTTTATGGACTTCTTCCCTGTATGCCAGCTTGATAGTGTCTGCGTGATCGTGCTCTTACAGTTGTCACCATGATGTCCTCTGGTTCGACCAAAGATGGCTTTCCTCGTTTTTATGCCCTGTACTTGTAACCCATAATGGAGGATGGGTAAGGGCATTAGTGCATGGGTTTAACAAGATATGTGCCTTGTGCATGGCCTTGTAATGTGGCCCTATGCATGCATACTTGGGAAATGCATTGGAAGAATTATGGTGCAAGAAGTTGGGTCTTGAGCTAAGTGCTCAAGGGTATGCCGACAAAGAGGTTTCCTAATCGATCATGGTCATGTTGTTGTTGAAACATACAATTCTTACCTTGGTGAAAGTTCCATCGTTCTTCAACTCTTCGTGTTGTACTTCTATCATGGTGATTGACCATCATCTTGTCTTCCGTTGTTGATGGTTCACATTGGAGATTCTTCAAGCGCACAATCCTGTTCTTTTTTTTTTAACAACGGAATAAAACAAGAAAAAGGTGTGAGTATCAATAAAATATGCTACCTATGTCAGATGTGTCACATGTTCCTGGGTTCCTCAATTCTGTCTATGCATGGCCTTGTAATGTGACCCTATATTAATGCATACTTTGGAAATCCATGACCTGAATGGTGCAAAAGACAAGGTTATGCCAAAGGCACATGGTTGTTGCACGTAGAAATTTTCAATGTGGTTGGTGGATGTTGAGGCAGTCTTTGTTCGAGGTCACTAGTGGATCTTGAAATGATGTAATCCTTCTTATAGGGATCCATTTGAGGATGGTATTTGACCCTATAGACATAAGATCTATCCTCTTTATCTTTCGGTGGTTTTTGAATTTCGGTATCCATCGTTGTTGGCTCTTTGGCTCTCTAGAAGCTAGTGGTACTTTGGGCTTCCACACCCATACCCTTTTTGGTTGCCTTTTTATGTTGGTCGAAGAGGTGGGTTGATCTGCTTGGGTTCTTTGTGCTTGGTGTTGACCCTTGCTTCTCCTTGGCGTCTTTGTGGAAACTGTGCTTGTGAGGGAGATTTGTGGTGTTTGCGCATGTAAGAGTGTCTTGGGTACCCGCATTTGTAATCGCCCTTGTCGAGCTGCAACTAACTTCTTTGGCACCCAAATTTCTATGGTATTATGGTCGGCCTCCCTCGATTGCTTTGGTACCCAAATTTGTCAAAGATTGTAGGATTGAGTTGGTCCTCGTTTCTTGGTGCTTCTTTTAGCATGGTTGACTTGCCTCAATAGCAATGGTGGTGGCAAAGTTAGTGGTTGCTCTCCTTTTTGTACCCAAATCTGCTTTCTACCATGAGCTTCTTTCGTCTTACACTTGGTTTGTCTGTTTGATATAGCAGATGTCTGCGTTGCTTGCCTCTTTGGTCGAGTTCTACTTGCATTAGTGAGTGAAGAAGAAGAGAAGTCTGCTGGCTTTTGAGCTTGTGCTTCCATGATTGAGTCTGTTTGCTTTGTAGGGCGATTGACACACACAATATTTTCTTTGCAAAGATTGATTTCAGAAGAACTAAGAGAATGTGTGACCTCTGGATTTGTCAGCATGCAATTGTCTAATTCTAAGGTAATACATTGTTCATGTACTCAAACTTGAAGAAGTTGGCTCTTAAGATTTAAGTTGACTGCATGGTCATAGATCCAGTCTTGACCTACGACAAGTGGTTCTGTAAGGTCCTCATCTTCACACACTAGCATTTTGACTCTCATTGGAACATCTTGAAGATATAGGGGAAGCTCTACCTCACCCAAATAGGGGGTTTCCACACCTCCTAATCCTATGAGATAGGCTTCAATAGAATTGATGTTCAAGTGTAGATCTTGGCAGTATGAAAGTCCAACTGCACTAGTTGCTACACCTGAGTCAATCAATGCTCTCACAGTCCTTACATCCTTCCCTTGTCCTACTGCTATGTTCACAAATGGACGTAGATCAATTATTTGAGAAGCAAGTGCATTTGATGTTTGGCCATGTGGTATCTTGGGGCCTCATGATTAATATCTAGGCCTAGACGTCTTAACTTATTTCTCCTAATGTGTTCTCTAGCCTTTGCCTGTGCTTCTTCTCTAACCCTTAACTCTTCTTCTTTTCGCTTCTTAGAAGTGTTGAGTCTCTATAGCATATCCTCTGTAAGGGGTTCTTGATATAGCTTGACTCAAAAACCACTGATATAGTTTGGCAGGATATCACCTTCTAGTGTGGCCAATTGAACTGCACCACTAGTGGAAATTCTATTAATGATCATAGGTCCATATCCTCTTTTTTTCCAATTCACGGGCATGTTGCTTGAGTCTATAAACCAACACTAGGTCTCCCTCTTTCAAGCCTTTATCTTTGATATGTGCATCGAAGTATGCCTTTTGTCTTTTCTTTGCAGCATAGATGCCTGCAGCCGCTCCTAGCCTCATCTCACCTAATTGTTCTAAATCAAAGATCCTCGAGGATAACTCGTGTCCATTCCACTCATGCTCTTGTGCTACTTTTAAGGTTGGGATTAGGAAGTCCAATGGTAGCACAACATTTTGTCCAAAGACCATCTAAAATGGGGTGGCATTGAGTACGGTTTTGTAGGCAACTTGGTAAGCCCAAACAGCATGATGAAGCTGTTTATCCCAATCAGAGCGCTTATTATTTACGAGTTTGGTCAATACATTACATAGGATCTTGTTTGTGCTCTCAGCTTGTCCGTAAGCTTGTGGATGATAGGGGGCAGACTTTTTATGTATCACCAAGAACTCTTGGAGGAGATTTTCAATGACTTCATTCAAGAAGTGTGTGCCTCTATCACTTACTAACTCTATTGGTAGCCCATATCTAGTGAACACGTTTTCAAATAAGAACTTAGCCGTTGTTTGAGCATCATTCTTTGTTGTGGCTTTGACTTCTACCCACTTTGTAAGGTAATCTATGGCTACAATAATGTATTCGGCATGGGAGTTTCTAGCTGGGGGGTTAATAGGTCCCACAAAGTCGATACCCCACTTTGAGAATGCACGGCCTCCCATCATTGGCCTCAAAGGCATCTCATCCTTTCTAATCGGATATTCTGCACGTTGACATGATTCAGATTTCTTCACATAGGTATGTACATCCATATGAAGAGTGGGCCACCAAAGTCCTGAGAATAGAATGGTCTTGATTACTCTCTCAGGCCCAAAGTGTCCACCTGCAACACTACTGTGTGCAGTTTCCAAGACTTTCAAGTAGTCTGATTCATGAACACATAGTCTTAGGTAACCATCTTTGCCTCTCCGATATAGGTTTCTGCCTACTAAGGCATAGTCTTTAGCCTCTTGCTCCATGCTTCGTCTTCTTGCTAGAATAGCCTCGCTAGGTAATGTTCCTGATCTCATAAATTCTACCAATGGAGCACTCCAATCTGGAATTAATGATATATGATAAAGAGTCGCATGCTCCACCGGGGGTCTCTTTTGGCACACTAGACAATTCTTGATCCACTGATGAATTTCTTTGTCTATACTAGGCCAATACACTCCTAAACGTTTTAGATTGTGCAATGTTCGTTGTTTAGAATAGTGATTCCCTAGAAATCATGGGCTTGTTGCAACCAACTACTATGTTCATCGTCCTCGACACAACAAGCAAGAACACCTTCCGTATCTTGTTTATACATGCTTCCTGCCAATATTTGATAGCTTTGTGATCGCACAATTTCATCCTTGTTCGTCTTCACCTTCTTATTTGCGGGTCCGAAGGTTAGGAGTGGTACCAACTTATTTGCCCATTTAGGAACAACTTCTAGATTGAACAAATAAGCATCGGGCAATTCATCAGACACTCCTTGCGGTGACTCCCCTGAAGTGATGCGAGAAACGTGATCCGCTCTGAGGTGAGTCTTGCCTTTCCTGACAACCACTTCAAAGTCATATTCCATTAGTAAGAGGAACCATCTTACCAAGCGTCCTGTATTGCAAGGTTTATTGACCAAGTAGAGTAAGGCTTGATGATCAGTGAAGAACTTGAACTTGCTGGCCTATAAATAGTGTCTAAAATACTTTACTGCATATACCATGCCTAAGCCTTCTCTTTCGGTTGTGGTGTAGTTTCGTTCAGCAGTGTTCAATTGCCTACTAGCATATGCTATAGGCAAATCTAGATTGCCTTCACCTGTGGGTTGTGACAACACACATCCTATTACGTAATTGGATGCATCCACATGTACATGGAATGGCTTATTCCAATCAGGAGTGGTCAGTATTGGTGCTATGCAAAAATGTCTCTTCAGCTCAGTGAGGGACTTCTCGCATTCATCATTCCACTCAAACTTTGTCAACAAGGCATAAAGAGGCTTAGCTATAATTGCATATATGTGAATAAACCTTCGATAATATCCACAATGGCCCATAAAGGCTTGTACCTCTTTGACATTCCTTGGCCTCGGCAACTCCGCTATGGCTTTTACTTTGTCCTCATCTGTTGATATTCCGTTCTTAAAAACAATACGACCTAAGATTTTACCTTGACGTACCATGAACACACACTTTTCTGGGTTGAGACACGCTCGATATTGTCTACACTTGTTGAAGATCTGTCTGAGTTTAGGAATGTGATGTCTCCTTTCTTGGGAATGAGCACATAAATCATCCACATATACTTCAAAGCTCTTTTGCAAGAACTCTTTGAAGACATGACACATGAGCCTTTGGAAGGTTGCAGGTGCATTAGTCAGCACAAATGGCATCACACGAAATGCAAAGACTCCCCACTCTGTGGCAAATGCCATTTTGTGTTGATCTTCAGTTGCAATGGCTACTTTGTTGTAGCCCGAGAATCCATCAAGGAAGCTATAAACTTCCTTTCCCGCAACACGTCCAATAAATGATCAGTGATTGGAAGTGGATAACTATCTCTAATCATAGCGGCATTAACTTTTTTAAGGTTAATGCACACACGTAACTTCCCGTTCTTCTTGGGCACCACTACAACCGGGGACACCCATTCAGTATGCTCAATCTCATAGATGAATCCGGCTTCAATCAATCTGTCGATTTCCTCTTTTATTTTAGCTGCATAGGTGTCATTATATGTGTAGGGCTTCTATTTGGTGGGCTTAGCATCCACTATCATGGGGATCATATGAGAACAAACCTTCGGATCTAGTCCCTTCAAGTCTCTATAGTGCCATGCAAACATGTCCCTATATTCCCTTAACCGGGCTACCAACTCTGCTTCCTCTTCTTTACTTAGGTCATCTCCTATGTTTGTACATCTCTCTTCGTTCTCTTCAATGGTAAGTACGATCTTTTAGGTCTTTTCTTTGTTATCATATGCTTCTCCTGTTGTGGCCTCTCTCTTAGGCATTCGTACCAAAATTTTTTGGTCCTCAACTTCGTACTTCTTGAAATTCTCTGGTACTTTGAACAATGATTCCTTCTCTTCTTGTTTCACGCCTTGTCTTTTCTTTTTCTTTTGACCTCCTTCACTTCCGTCCTTTGAATTGACAATTTTAATGCTTGTGAGAGGTTCTTCTTCCTTTTGGGCAAATACTCCTATGTCTTCTAGATAGTGCTCCTATGAAACAAAGCAACTATCCATCACAATGGACTCTAGATCGTCATCGTTCTTTTCTTTGTCTATGAAGTCACTAGAGTCACATTCTTCTAGCAAGGGCTGACACATGAACGCTGAGATATCATAACCCTCCTCATCAGAATGAGGTGTCCATTGTTCTTCATTCACTGCAATGTCCATGGTACCTAAGATTTCTGCCCAACCATAAGGCTCAAATTCCTCATCTAGAAAGATCATCGGTGTATAGGCTGGGTCTTTAACTGATCTATCTCCTTGAGAAGTTCCTTTTTCCCTCGCTTTTAGGCGTTTTTCTTCTTCCTTTGCGACCTTGCACATCCACAAATGAGTATCTTCATGCATCCAAGATGTATCAGATGAACTTTTAGAATGCACAGAGTTTGAATCTTCTTGCTCCTTGTGGATAGGATTCCATTGTAGGGGTGGTACATCTCTGAAGGTGTAATCCTTCTAATTGACCTTGGTTGTGACCCCTAAGCTCTGTAAGTACAAGGAATTGGTTCCCTAGTCTTGTACACCTTGCAGTTGTCGTATGAAGGGTCTTCCTAGGATCATCTCGTAGGTAGTAGTTTTACCAAAGTCACATATACCAAAGGTGTGCTCGAACTCTACACCACAAGTGGTTAGAGTTATCCCTTCTAGCAATCCTAGAGGTCTCTCCACATGGCCATCAGCCATCTGAAGCTTCATTCTAGTTGGTCTTAGTGCAGGTTTATCCCATTGCTTCCACAACGAGGTAGGTTCAATAGCAACACCAGCACCTGAATCTATGATTGCTTTTGTTGTGTAACCTTGGTAGGTGATTGGAAGATAAGTGTTACCTTCCTCACATTCGCTCATGTCCCCTATTTTGTCTAGAGGTTTCTCTGGAACTTTCTGCTTAGAGTCTGCTTTTGGCATATTGGAAGGAAGTTCTAGAACCTGATCCTTCACATGATTCCATAGCTCAGGTCTTGCTTTTAGTAGCTCTTCCACAGTGAGAAGACATTGAACCTTAGTGTTCTTCACGACATAAGTGTTTCTTGGAACCACCGAGTCTTCGTTTCTGATCAATATTGTGGGAGCTCTGATCTTGAGAGATTTAGATTCCCATGGGCCTATGAACTGTGGAAATTCTTGTAAAGAATTGGATTCAAATCCTGAACTCTTTTGCTCTTGTTGCTCTACTTGGTCTCAATAAATAGTCTTGTTGTAAGGCTTGTGACCTAGTAACTACATGTATAGGAGCCACATTATCGCTAGTGGAACTTGAATCCCCTACTAGGCCTACTACATTAACGGGTGTAACCTTTGGTGCACTAGAGGGATGTCCAAGACAATCTCTCAGGAGTTGTTCTTTGCCACACTCAAAACAAACGACTTGTATTTTGACATTTTGCCTTACTGTCGGAGCTAATGGGTGTGGTGTTGTTGTCTTGGTATAGGTTGAGGTTGGCTATATCCTCCATGTTCATACGGTCTAGTGGCTCCTCGTGGTTTTGGACTTGGGTTATACCTAGGAACTTCTCTACCTTGTTCTCTAGGAGGGTACTCCTATGGTCTACATTGGGGTGGTACTAACGGTCGTGGCTGTCTATTCATGGGCTAGTTTTCGGTGTTGTGGTTGATGTACTTTTGCTCAATATAAGAGTACATGTTAGGCTCTTGAGTTGGTTGTCTATCGTAAGGGTAAGGTTTTAATAACCCTAATCCTTCTCTGATGCAGACATGAGATGGATGATCTCCACCGCAAAGTGTGCATCTTTCTAACATTGGCACTCTCAAGGAGGAGTTCTGGTAGTTCCTTTGTCCTTGTACTCCCAATTTCTTGGCCACTAACGCTGCCACTTCCTCCACATAACTTAGACTAGAAGTTTCATTGCTCCTTGTATCCTCTGATTTGGTAGGATCTTGTGTGATTTTGAGATCCTCAGCTAAGTTGTCTTCCAAATCCATGCACTCTTGAAGACACTCACTTAGAGTTTGCAACCGTTTTACATATACCAAGATTCTCAATGTTCCGTTGGTTAAGCCTTCTAAAAATAAGGATATCATTTTCTGTTGAGAAGGTCTCTCTATCACAGGGCATCTGTCTACATATTGACTAAATGTTCGTGCTGCATTTTTTCCTGTCTCATAAGGAGCTTGTTTGAAACTATGTAGTAAGGATGACGAATTGTGCTTGATGCCTCGCTTAGTGAATTCCCAAATAAATTCTTGGAAGAATTGTTCGATATTGCCAAAGCAAACTGGATCCAAGGATTGAAACCAAGTTAAGGCTATTCCCGTAAGGGTTAGCCCAAAGGATTCATATTGTGTGAAAAAGTCATCCACTTGCTCCGCTCGTAACGCTTGCTTCAATTCTGCTATGTGGTCATAGGGCTCCGCTGTGCCATCGTAACGATTTCGCATACATTTGGCCAATTGGATTGGTCTCACTCTTTTGTCTGGCTCTGGGGATTGCATTATGATGGGGGCACCTTGGAGCGGTTCTATCCTAAAGGTAGGTCTATTCATATTTCCCATTCTCTGACTAGTGTGGCCGTAGGGGTTGATTCTTGGCATGGTGAATTGTTCATGTGGTCTATCGGGTCTAGTACCTTGGATCATTTGTCCCAACATCACATTTTCTGTTCTTTGCTGGGTCTTGAATGGGTTTTGTGACGTAGTTGCATGATCTCGAGCTAACTCTCCTCTTTCATTAATCAGGATTTTCAGTTACTACATAGATCTGGTCCATCTTGTCCATGTAGACTCCATCTTCGTACTTGACAGTTGGTCTTGGAACTATTTCTAATTCAGTAGTGTTTCTCATTCTTGCTACTGACCTGTATAGACTGTCGAGGTAGATGGGTATTGCTTGCAAGTTAGTGGATACGTATTGAAGAGACATCCTATATTCCCCTTCCACTGTAGACATAAGACCTTCCCTAGGTATGGATCTATGCATGTCTTCAGAAGCCAAGAGTCTCTCCCAGTTAAATGACATTTTTGACTCACTTGTCTATGAACTTAGCACGTAGTGTTAACCACTGAGTTGTGACTCCCTGACTTGGTTGTGTGGTTGACCTTAGTTTCAAGTGACTTGGTACTTTATCAATCTCTTCCTAAATATCAACTTGAGCTTAGGTTCATAAGCCTTGTCTACAAGTCCAAAATTGTCCTTTGAATGGCTCAAAATCTTGTGGAACCCCTTGCTTCCTAGTCCAACCTGAGGGTCAACTTCAAAATACTCCCCAAGAGCTTTCCAACGAACTAAAGATCACTCCGAACGGATTTCGTATGAGAAAGTTATGGCTGTTCAGGGTTCGGGGGGTTAAAATAGGGAAACAGGACCTCTCTGGGAGGACCTCAGGACAGGTGATAGGATACGAGATTTTCCATGCGATACCACTATGGACGTGCCATATTCAGCGATACTATACCACCAAGGTGATACCAAATTCTACGATACGATAACACTTGCTAGACGATACCACCAAGCCCATGATACGACACCAAAAGAATCGATGATACGATACCGGGTCTACTAACAATATGATACCAAAAATCACATGATACGATACCTCTGCACTCAATGATACGATACCAAGTTAGTGGACAATATGATACCTGACCACTACACGATACTGTACATGAAGAACAAGAAGAAAGACAAAGGTAAGGCAAAAGATGAAGAAGAGTAGAGCGCTCAGGCTTATTATGCTAGAGGTAAAGGCACCGGCAAAGCAAGAGGTTTTGGAAGAGGAAGAAGTAGTCATAATACCAACAAGAAAGCTTGTTGGATTTGTGGACTAAGTAATCATCTGGCGCATGACTGTTGGCACAACCAACAGGGATCAAATCAAAATCAGAACAGTAATAGCAGAGGCAAAAGGGGAAGATATCAAGGTAACTTCCAAAAAGGTAGACAGAATCAAAGAGGAGGCTACGGTAGAGGTGGAACAAGAAGTTGGGGACAGGGCCAATCCTACAACACCACCTACAACAACTACGCAAATGACATGTAGAATGAAAGTCATACATTGTTGATGATGAATTCTATCAACACATTAGAAAACAAAGATCTAAAGGTATTTTACATTGACTCTGGATGTTCTAATCACTTGTCAGGAAACATAGAACTGATGTCAGAACTGGAAAAAGGAAGTTCGAGTCATACTGTTGAAACAGGTGACAATACAAGACATAGCGTACATTCAATTGGAAAGGTGAAATGTAAGAGTGGAACAGATTTGCTAACCAATGTTTTGTATGTTCCAACAATACCGAAAAAATTGATTAGTGTGGGACAGATAGTTGAGAAAGGTTTTCAGGTCAGATTTACAAACAAAAGGAGTATTTGTAGAAGATCCCAAGAACGGATATAATCAGATCGTCTCTGGGAAGAAAGAAGGAAGACTTTTTACTCTAAGAGTACAAGGGAACATTGGCCAAGCGTTGCTCACATATGATGAAAAGGTGATTACAGAACTTGATCTCTGGCACAAGAGATTAGGTCATTTCAATGAAAAAGGAATCAAAGCTATGATAGCAAATCAGTCTGTACTGGGATTACCGAACGTACAGAACCAACATATGATTCACAAATGCGAAGCTTGTCAGATGGGAAAAGCCCACAGATTACCTTTCCAGAAGAAAGGATTCAAACATGATGGTGTGCTAGAAATCATACATACAGATGTATGGGGACCAACAAAAGAAGGATCAATCAGCGGATCAAGGTATTATGTTCTTTTCATTGATGATGCAACAAGATGGATAACTCTTTATGTTTTGAAAGAAAAATTAGAAGTGTTTGAAGCTTTCAGACAGTTTCATGCATATGCTGAAAGACTCACAGGTCGAAAGCTTAAAAGACTGAGGTCTGATGGAGGGGGAGAATACTTCTCCCGAGAGTTCAATGATTACCTTTAGAATGCAGGTATCAAGAGAGAAATAACCTGCAGGTATACACCACAACAAAATGGTGTAGCAGAAAGAAGGAACCGAACTCTAGTCGAGTTTGCACGAGCTATGCTGAAAGAAAAGAATTGTCCAGATTACCTTTGGGCTGAAGCCGTAAATATAGCCACGTACTTGGTAAACAGATTACCATGTACATCGTTAGAAGGAATGACTCCTTACGAAGCGTGGTGGGGAAAGAAGCCAACACTTGATCATTGTAAAGTGTTTGGATCAGTTGCTTATGCTTATATACCGTCTCAACTGAGACATAAGCTTGAACCGAAAGCAGAGAAATATGTGTTCGTCGGATATGATGAAAAGCAGATGGGTTACAGGTTATGGAGTCCTCTAACCAAACAATTTACTGTTTCCAGAGATGTAACATTTGATGAACAGAAAAGCTGGTATGCAGATCAGAGTCATACAGTTGAAGAATTTGAAGAAGAGATAAAAAGAAAAGAGAAAGGTAAATCAATCGTATAGGTGAATAAAGATGAAGATTATATGCAGGCAAGTATGTCCAGGACCGGATCAGGTATGAGAAACGAAGATGAAGAAGTGTATTCAGATACACATGAAGAGTTTGAACCAAGAAGGTCAAACAGGAATAGAAGACAACCGGAAAGTACTCGTATGATACATCGTATATAACTCAGAAAGACTATGCATATATGATCAAAGATGATAATGAACCTCAAAGTTATGATGAAGCTAAAGGCAAGAAGCAATGGGAAGAAGCAATGGAAGAAGAATTCAGCGCACTGGAAGAGAACAAGACATGGGAGCTTGTTCCTAAACCAAATGGTAAGAGAATAATCGGAAATAAATGGGTTTTCAAAGTTAAAAAACTTGCAAATGGAAGGATAGCCAGACATAAAGCGAGACTGGTTATCAAGGGCTATGCTCAGACGCATGGCATAGACTATGACGAGACATTTAGCCCGGTGGCAAAGATGTCAACCATAAGAACAGTGATTGCTATAGCAGCATCAAAAGGATGGAAGCTAAGTCAGCTAGATATAAAGAATGCATTCCTGAATGGATATATATCAGACGAAGTCTACATGGAACAACCAGAAGGTTTCGTAAATTCCAGATACCCAGAACATGTGTGCAGACTAAGAAAAGCACTTTATGGACTGAAGCAAGCTCCAAGAGCTTGGAACTACAGACTTGTGAAGTATCTCAATGAACTTGGATACCAGAGTTCGAAGGCAGATGCAAGTCTACTCATCAAAAGAACAGAAGAAGGAATGATTTACATTTGCATTTATGTAGACGACATAATAATTATAGGTACCTCAGATGCAAGAATCACAGAGGTGAAGAAATTGCTCGAAAAGGAATTCAAAATCAGTGACCTGGGAAAGTTATCATACTTTCTAGGTATGGAAATCACATATACAGATCACGGTGTATATGTTACGCAAAAAGGGTATCCCCTAAACTTACTGAAGAAGTTTAATATGGAGAATTGCAGAGAAGCTTCAACACCGCTTGAAGTAAATCATAAACTCAGTAAATATGATGGTACAGAGTTCAAAGATATGAAGAAGTATCAGTCGTTAGTAGGAAGCTTAATTTACGCTACGCTAACAAGACCGGATCTCAGCTATCCGGTGGGAGTTCTTTCACAGTTTATGCATTGTCCGACAGATCAACATTGGGTTGCAGGACAAAGAGTTCTTAGATATATCAAAAGAACTATAAAGGAAGGATTATATTATCCTTTTACATCAGATATAAAGCTGAGAGCATTCAGTGACTCAGACTGGGCAGGAAGTCAAGATGACAGAAGATCGACACATGGGTATATGATATACCTAGGGGATAAGCTGGTAAGCTGGTGTTCAAAGAAACAACATACAATAGCTTTATCGTCAACAGAAGCCCAATACAAAGGACTGGTAAAAGCAGCTAAAGAAGTAATATGGATGCAGACCTTGCTCAAAAGCATGGGGATTGATCAAGGTATACCAATTATACATGGAGACAATATGAGCTCTCTATATCTTGCAACGAATCCGGTGTTTCACGCAAGAACAAAGCACATAGAAATTCAGTATCACTTCCTGAGGGAAAAGGTAATGGAGAAGGAGATAGAAATAGTCTACACTCCTACGAAAGATCAGATAGCAGATATCTTGACAAAAAGCTTGGATGGAACAAAGACAAGCAGATTCAAGGAAATGGCAGGTATAAAAGAAAGAAAGATATATGAAAGACCGGAAGAGGTCAAATTAGTGATTGAGGGGGAGCTGTTGAGGAATCACTCACGAATTTGACAGACAGACAGACATAAAAGGAAAAACAAAAGAAGTGGAATCTTCAGAAAATCAAAAGCCTCAGTTGTACAGTGTGCGGAATGAGTCCGTTAACCAGAATTAGAACTGTACGAGTAACAGAGCAATAAACCGCGGTGGGTGCAATAATGCGCGCATAAGGTGACTTAAAGAATGAGAGCGGGAAGAGCGCAGAAGAAAAAGTGTATATATACACCAAGGATTGAAGGACTCGGATGATGAGGGATGATGAGATGATGAGAAGAAGAGGATTATAAAAGACCGCACATCCACAAATGAGTATCTTCATGCATCCAAGATGTATCAGATGAACTTTTAGAATGCACAGAGTTTGAATCTTCTTGCTCCTTGTGGATAGGATTCCATTGTAGGGGTGGTACATCTCTGAAGGTGTAATCCTTCAAATTGACCTTGGTTGTGACCCCTAAGCTCTGTAAGTACAAGGAATCGGTTCCCCAGTCTTGTACAACTTGCAGTTGTCGTAGGAAGGGTCTTCCTAGGATCATCTCGTAGGTAGTAGTTTTACCAAAGTCACATATACCAAAGGTGTGCTCGAACTCTACACCACAAGTGGTTAGAGTTATCCCTTCTAGAAATCCTAGAGGTCTCTCCACATGGCCATCAGCCATCTGAAGCTTCATTCTAGTTGGTCTTAGTGCAGGTTTATCCCATTGCTTCCACAACGAGGTAGGTTCAATAGCAACACCAGCACCTGAATCTATGATTGCTTTTGTTGTGTAACCTTGGTAGGTGATTGGAAGATAAGTGTTACCTTCCTCACATTCGCTCATGTCCCCTATTTTGTCTAGAGGTTTCTCTGGAACTTTCTGCTTAGAGTCTGCTTTTGGCATATTGGAAGGAAGTTCTAGAACCTGATCCTTCACATGATTCCATAGCTCAGGTCTTGCTTTGAGTAGCTCTTCCACAGTGAGATAACACTGAACCTTAGTGTTCTTCACGACATAAGTGTTTCTTGGAACCACCGAGTCTTCGTTTCTGATCAATATTGTGGGAGCTCTGATCTTGAGAGATTCAGATTCCCATGGGCCTGTGAACTGTGGCAATTCTTGTAAAGAATTGGATTCAAATCCTGAACTCTTTTCCTCTTGTTGCTCTACTTGGTCTCAATAAATAGTCTTGTTGTAAGGCTTGTGACTTAGTAACTACATGTATAGGAGCCACCATTAGGGCGAAAAACGGCCGAAAAGGGGCTGTTTGCTAATGAGAGATTAAGGAAATTGACAAATAGCGTCTTTCCACGTGTACAAGAATATAACATTGTTGTCTCTTTTAACCGTATGGAGAATTTCTTTTTTTAATACAATTTTCTTTCAAAGCGCCGCTAAAGTGATGAAGAGTCTCGTATTCAGTGTACAATTTTTCGGTTTGATGCAAAAAAAGATACTTTTGCACACTACACAAAGCATATTCTCGAATTTCCAAGAAGGAATTGATTTTTGAAGATACGAAATATTTTTGGGTTCACAAAATGTCATGATCATTCAACGACAGGGTTAACATCAAATCAAAAGTTTCCACGTGTACAAAGCCTTTTTTTCTATAAATACTGCCAAAATTTGTGAACGTCGGTTTCTCGCTTTGAACATTCTTCTTCTCCTAAGTTCAAATGGCTTCTTCTTCTCGTCGTCCTTCCAATCGCGTAACTTCATGTGAGGTTTACAACAGAAGAGAGGATTCTTTGTGGAAACCTCTTTCTGTGAAAGTAAATGACTGGGTTACTATGCTTCCTAGCTGTAGAGCTGTCCATAAAGTCAAGCGTGCCAAAAGAGACAACACAAGAAACCATTGGAAGGGACGTATTCTCAGTTTCAAATTGAAGAGATGCGGTTGGTTTGCACGAGTACAGCATGTGTACACCGCTAAGGATCTTGTTCTAGAAAATCATCTTCAATTCCCTTCGTATTGTAAGTGAAGTTTGACAATGCTCTTCTATCATTCCAGTTGATTTTGTATAATGAAACATATGTTTTTGTACTGCAGATATCTTTCCTTCCAATATTGTGGAATGGCAACCTACTGAATGTTTAACAGGAACATTCAGAGTTCTTCATAAGGAATATGCAGAACTCATGTATGCAGAGAAATCTGTTCAATTCTTCAATAGCATAGAGTTATTTGTCCATTATGCAGATTATCAAGTGCCGTCAGGGAGGAGTTCTTATGGAATTCTTGTACACGTACCTAGTCCTTGCATCTCTTCATTAGATTGGGATGCTCCTGATCATTCAACAGTTTCAAGTTTTCTCTGCAAAATTAAATTTGACATCCAGAAGGCAATGTCAGCAGGCCGAATTTCGAGAAGGATAAAGATTCAATGGTTTTTGCCTATTCATGTCTTTGTAGCATGCTTTAAAAACATGTTATTACAGAAAACAAAAACAATGTGGTTGAATAGGAGAGTCCCTATTTCAGAGATTGATGATGTTTTAGGTAGGGAATGGGATAGCAAAGAAGTTCAAAAGCTAGGTGACATTATTTTATGTAAAGTTAGTCCCAATTCTCTTTCAATCTCATATCAGATTTGTCGACAATCTCTGGTTCTAGGATATGACTATAGAAGGTGGAAAAAAAAGCTTGGACTTTGGATAGCCTTGGACTCAGAGGAGAGCTGTCCAGAATTTGAGTTAGAAGTATTGATTCATCCAGATTTTCAATCAAGGAAAATAATTGTCACTGCAAATTGGAATCTCAGAAATGTAAGGGAGCTTCTAGAATACCTTGATGAGGTATCATCTCAGTGTAGATTCTCAATTGATGATGCAATAGTTAACATTAGATCAGAGAAATCATTATCTTGCATAAGCTGCCTGCCACCAAGGGTGATTAAGTTCCAACCTTTAAGATTGTAACAAGTTAACCCTGACATTCTTACATAATGTATCTTCATCTAATAGAAGCTTCTATTGATACTTCCATTGAATTTTCTTGGCAGGATGGTTACAAACAATGTGTGTTAAATTATTAATTTTAAATGTCTTAGATATTTTTTAGGTCCTTAATTTCATATTTCCATTGATTTTTTTTTGCAGGAGTGAATTGATGACTAAGAAATAATTATACAGGAACTTGCATAAGTTAATTCTAGATGAAGAAGAGATCTAGAATTGAATATCTAATTTCAATTTAATAATTATAGTCTATCAAAGGTGCACACTAGGCTCAGCTAAATAATTTGATTCTATGCAACTTTTTTTGTCCTCAAGTAATGCAAGAGAAATTATCATGGTACACATAACAAGTAATATAAGAGAGTGTGGAGAACTTGGTGCAAATTCCAATCCAAGGTTTGGTATTTCAATATTAGAAGAGCATGTCTTAAGGCATAAAGCAGAGGAGACGAGATAAGTGAAGACGACCGATGCAAGCGACTAGTGCAATCTGAATTTGTCGGATGGCCCTTATCGCTTACATCGGTCATGTTAGCAAACTACCGCGAGAGAAATTATCATGGTACAAACACAAACTACCAAGTAATATAAGAGAGTGTGGAGAACTTGGTGCAAATTCCAATCCAAGGTTTGGTATTTCAATATTAGAAGAGCATGTCTCAAGGCATAAAGCAGAGAAGACGAGATAAGTGAAGACGACCGATGCAAGCGACTAGTGCAATCTGAAATTGTCGGATGGCCCTTTTCGCTTACATCGGTCGTGTTAGCAAACTACCGCGGGAGACTTCAAGAAGTGACCTTGCGTAAAGATTTGACTCACGAGTGTAAAAACTAGCAGCAGCGATGAAATGGATAATACGACCGATGCAAGCGATAGGGGCAATCCAAGATTCTCCGATTCCCCGTATCGCTTGTATCGGTCGTGTCCTCTTAATTCTTTATGTCCTTCTGTAACTTCTCGAATTTAAACACTTTCCAACAAGAATGAAGTAAAAAACCCACAATGCATTCATAATTGTGACATAAATAAATTTAATTGGACCATCCAGTGAACTTTTGTCAAACTCTCAAGAGGTTCAATACAACTGTGACCATCTTCCAGATGAAGATTGGCATAACTACATACAATTTGTTAAAAAATAAATATTCCAACCTCGGTTGGCTTTACAATTGATTTCAATCTACGACTCAAAAATTGATTTAACCCTTTCTATCCTTTTTAGAGCCTTGCTTTCTCTGTTGCTTCTGTCCCTTTTTGGAGGTTTCAGCTTGACTCTTTATGTTGTTCATATGCTTTAGTGGTGAGTGAAGAGGAAGCCCTTTCTTTTTATCTTCAGACTGTTTTCTATCAGGTGGAGGGGGTGGAGGTGAGTCTGGATCATGTGGGCAGATTGCATGTTTCATGATACTATTTATTGCGAATTCCAACGTCTTTTGCCACGTGGCATGATTTGATTGATCCACGTCATCTATCCGTTGCATCGGGCAACGTACACGTTGCCACGTAGCACTCTGTGATTGGTCCACCTCATTCGACCGTTTGTTCCCTCCTCGCCTATAAATACCTATTTCTTCACAAACTCAAATTTTCAACCTTCAGAGAATTTCTCACCTACATGTGTATTTTTCTTTCGTCGCCGACACGACCGATACAAGCGATTTTCGCCATTTGACCTACGTTGATTCGCTCTAGTCGCTTGCATCGGTTGTGTTCTCCTAATAGACATACAAGAGAAGCTGCAGCTTAGATGGAGGTAATGAATGAGATCCTTAGTGTCTCTCCATCAGAGAAACTTCTTGATTTCATGGTTCAAGAGGGTTTAAGTGTAGATTATTTTCCTGATGCAATGACCATATTCAACCCCGAAATTGATTTTGAAAAACTCTTAGAGAACTCGAAAAGTTTTCTTAAGGATGAGTGGGAGATTTTCTTGGGGTTGGTCGATGGGAGGATCCTTTCTATTTCTCAGAAAACCTATGTCCATCCTCACATCTTTGGGAAGGATCCAACAGATAGGGCTAAAATCACAAGAAAATGCAGAAGGATATCCCCTTTGCCAGGGAAGCTTGATTTTTGCCCAGAGCATGAAAAGAACTGCTGCTTGCTCCCTTTAAACATTGCTTTCTTGATATGGCTTGATCATATCTTAGTTGAAAGGGAGGAAAATGTTCATGATGAAGACGAGCCTTGCTTAGAGCTGGCACTTGAGGCTAGCTCAAAAACTATGAAAGGTGTCATGGAGATTGTTGAGGAGATCAATCTGCAAGCAGAAGAAGAGCAGGTCAAAGATTTTGATGTGGCCACTTTTAAAGCAGAGACTGCAATAAGGGAGCCAAGTGAAGAAGTTCAAGTGTCTGAGAAGTCCCTACTTCTCCCAAATCTACCTTTTTACTTTATCTCTGGGAAAGAGTTCATACCTCTATTTTACATTCAGGAACTTTTCAATCTAAGGGAGGACTACTGTCTTGCAGCTATAGCTGAGGCAGAAGAAGTTGCAAGGAGATTCATCAATAAGAAAGGAGAAAGAAGAGAGGAATTTTTGCGTCTTGATTTGGATTTGTCTAATGAAGAATTCAAAGATTCATCACAAGCTCTTTCAAAATGCTTTGAGAAAGCTATCTCAGAGAAGCCAAAACTTGCTGATGAAGAGTTTGATGAGCATCAGAAGCAACTTGGAATATACTCGTTTGGACGTGGCTATTCATTCTTGGATGTCGCTGAGGACAAAGGAACAATTTGTATTGACTCAAAAGAGCTCATTGAGGAGGAAGATGAGGTCAAGGTATGTTGTTTGATATATTCTATCAATTAAAGTTTTGTCCGAGATCTCTATTTTTTTAAGTGAGAAAATGACCACGACCGATGCAAGCGATACAACCTAACGGATAATCTCCGTTGGGCCTTATCGCTTGCATCGGTCGTGTTCGGACTTGAAGAGGAAGATGAGGTCAAGTATGTAGTAAAATATATTCTCATGATTTAAAGGAAAAGGAGATGAGATGGGCTTGATGCAAAATCTCTATCTTGTGTCAGTTTGTCCAAGTTCTCCATTAGAAGTGTCAGAAGTCGATCACGACCGATGCAAGCGACAAGGCCCATCAGATATTTTCCGTCGGTCCTCATCGCTTGCATCGGTCGTGTTTGGACTTTAGGAAGATGACGTCAAGGTATGCAGTTAACTATATTCTCAAGAACTGTTGGTTAAGGATTTGAGATGGGAACAATGCAAAATCTCTTTCTTGTATCAGATTTGTCAAAGTTCTCCATTCGAAGTGTCAGAAATGGATCACGACCGATGCAAGCGATTATGCCCATCAGATATTTTCCGCTGGGCCTCATCGCTTGCATCGGTCGTGTTTGGACTTTAGGAAGATGACGTCAGGGTATACAGTTAACTATGTTCTCAAGAACTTTAGGTTAAGGATATGCGATGGGACCAATGCAAAATCTCTTTCTTGTATCAGATTTGTCCAAGTTCTCCATTGGAAGTGTCAGAAATGGATCATGACCGATGCAAGCGATTAGGCCCATCGGATATTTTCCGTTGGGCCTCATCGCTTGCATCGGTCGTGTTTGGACTTTAGGAAGATGACATCAAGGTATACAGTTAACTATGTTCTCAAGATCTTTAGGTTAAGGATATGAGATGGGACCAATGCAAAATCTCTTTCTTGTATCAGATTTGTCCAAGTTCTCCATTCCAAGTGTCAGAAATGGATCACGACCGATGCAAGCGATTAGGCCCATCGGATATTTTCCGCTGGGCCTTATCGCTTGCATCAGTCGTGTCTCTTGCTTTTCTTTCTAATAGTTTCAAGTTACTTCACATGTTTCCTTAAGTGTGCTTGCACTTCATCTAACCATGTTTTTCATTTTTATCACAGTTAACTTTATTGGATGAAGACAATTACCTTGGCAGGGGCAAGGGAACAAGAAAAGCCTTAGAAGAGAAAGGAAAAGCAAAGGTGGATATTCATTCTATTATCCACTATCTTCCAAAGTTGGACCCAGCCACTTTTTGTGTTATTCACAAGCACTATAGTGAGGAGCCAGACTTTGGATTATTCTGCTTGAGGACTCTATCAAAATACATGGGTTTTACTCCAATACCCTTTAATGCTTTCAGAGTTTTACTGCTTGAAAGAGCAACTGCATTCAGAATTTTTGGATATGCCCCTGGACTCAATGCTTCAAGGGCAGGGTACTTTCTTTGTTATTCAAGCTATGCAATGGCTGCAGGGGTGTCAAATTTAAAAAGCATTGCTGGATACAGGAGAAAAGAGTTCCTGAGATATAGAGGTGATTTGCGAGAGCCAAGCTCTTTCAAAAGGCTCAAGGAATGACTTGATTTTTTCAAATTCTATACTCAACAAATGTACATATACAGAAATTGCCCAATGTGATATAAGACATTGCAAATTGATACATGATTTGATTCAGTTTGTGATATTGATACATGATTTGTCTGGAGATAGCCATATCCTTCTGATTATATTTGGCATGAGGTCCTTTGTAATTGTCTTCTAAAGAGCTTGAAGGTCTGCAACTTGAGTGATGCTTAACTACTTCATGTACCAGAGCATCCAAGGAGATATCTGCACAAGGTAGTTGTGGAGGAGAAGACTCCTGCATATGGTGAGCTAAAGAGAATATGTGAAACTCAGATTGGTGAAGTTACACGATGTTGCTTGCCAAGGAATATAAAGCAATTCAATTCTCAGTATTTCCTGAATGGAACAGTAGCACTGGTGAATGGTCTATGTCAATCAGCATGGTAATCTCTTAGGAACCGGCACGTGTCCAATATTCCTCTGAGTGTCAATATAGGGAAGTGCACGTGCATGAGCCCAAGCTCAAAAATGCACATTGTTAGTGACAAATGTTGCTTTGAAAAGAGGAGAGGTCCTTTGTAATTGTCTTCTAAAGAACCAATCAAAAAGCTCTCTGAAGGCATTGCTCTTTGTTACTCCTCCTCCTTTCCTTGTACACCTAAAGAAGCTTGTCCTTGCTTGATAATGAGATTTTTCCATGCCTTGGGTGTTCCACATGGCAAGTGGTTCTTTTTCTGCAAAGAATGCACCATGCACAAGAAGAATATGCTGGAAAGCAGAAGAATTTCATTAGATCTTTATTTCAATTAAAAATAAATAAATTGAATAAAATATCTTTGGAGCTCACCAAGTAGTATGTTATGTCTTTGGCACCCCATGCCTCTATGATGGTTTCTATAAGCTCTGTGGTCGCCTTTCTGAAATCTGTCACATAACTTTTTGATGTTACGTGCTGCCTCATGATCTTTAAAAGATTATCTAGTTTGACCCACACCTCCATTCTCTTTTTTGCTATTTCTGGTTTGCTTTTTACATTAGTCGTGACCTCACAAAATGTTTTCCATGAATTCCACATGGCATTAAGTTGTTTGCCATCATGGTTGCTGAAGAATCTCCTTGCTTTTGCACCTCCCATTGAGACATCCTGTAAAACATCACCTGTATTTTGTGAAAGCTTTGGATCTTTTCTTAGATGAACATCACCACCATGAAACCCCATTTCTGAAAGAAGACATTCACATTTTTTTATGCATTCATCTGCAAGAGTTGTAGGCTTGATAGAATATGCATAATCCAAGTGAAGACGGACCAACTTGTCAATGATTCTTAACTCTGCATGTAGTGTACATATGTGTACATTTGTCAATGCTATTGGAAGTATGGGATCCCAAATCATTGAAGAAGATGAGTAGTTATGAAGAATAACATTTTGTCTAGAAGGAGCCTCTTCACCCTCAGCTCTAGTAATCCATCCATTTGTGCCTGGGCTTTGCATGCAGTACAAGCAAGGGTATTTAGAATTTGCTCCCCCACTTATACCAAACATGCATTTGAGTGTCTTTAGGTCTCCACTCAAATGCCACTCAACTTGAAAGTTTCCGTAGTCTTTGACATTCAACAATTCTCCTGCATGATGCCCTTGGATAACATTTGGAATGTTTGTCTGTGAGAATAACCATTTAAGTGTTTTATGGCTCTCAGATGGAACTTGAGCACAGCCAACCCACCATAACTCCATTTCTGATTGTACTTTGAGAGATGGAGTATCCAATTTCCCAAGGCTATAGTCCAAAGCTTTGTTCATCAGTGCAATGCTTATTCTCTCCATCTTTTGATGTTTTTTAAGCTCAGCTTCATCAAGTTTGATTACAAATTTCAATAGACCAGAACATTCATGCTCTTTTATATTATAGAACTGAACCATGTATGTTTGAAGTTTTATAACATCTATCCATATGTTGTTAAATGCATTGTAAGTGAAATGTAACTTTTGTTTTCCTACTTCGTAAGGCATGTTACCGTGAATATGTTTATATTCACCAAATACTGATGTGATCTTCTTATTCAAGCAGAGCCGAAACTTTCCTACATGATGGGGTCTAGGCAATCCAAAACTTCTAACTTTGTTAAATTTTAAAAATTCACACCAAACTTTTGAAATTGCTCTATAACCTTTCCTACTCACTCCGACACTATCACAAATATTTTGAATTTGAGATGGTTCTAGTAAAAGATTCATTTCTGTCATGAGTTTTTGAAAAACAAAGCGTTTCAAGCATGTATTTTCATTTAGTTTCAATAGTTTTAAAACATCATTTTGACTCAAAATTTCATTACAGAAATGTATGCGCTCAAAACTGCTCGACATATTGAAACCTAGCACATTTGTCACATGATCTCTAACAATTTTCATTCTTTTCTTTTTCTGGCCAGATTTTTCAGTCAAATCTAAAAAAGGTTTTACTCGTTTTGACCGCATTCTCAAACCTATAGGAGTTTCTTTCATTTTTTTAAAAGACTCTAACTGAGAAGATAAAGTGGATAATTTGTTTTCTAGCTCCCTCATATGTAAATTCTTCTGGTGTAGTGTGTTTTGTAAATAGTTTATGTATTGTACATAATTCCTTGAAATATCCCAGAGCCTTGAACAATAGCCTCGTAAACCATCCTCACCATCTCCCACAAATCTAATCAGATCATGAAGATTATGAAAAGGGGGGTACCTTCCAGTTTGTGGATCAATTGGATAAACAGATCCATCTGTCCATATGTCGATATGTTTCTTGCCTTCCTTTCGCAATCCATCTACTTCAAGAGGATGAAGAGCCCTTCGAAATACGTTTCTTGTCGTCGCATACTCCTGACTAACTGCAATGTTGATATGGAACTTTTTACAATGATTTCGAATGTTTGAAAGCTCAGGGAGAGTATTTGGGTTAACGTTCTCCATGGTCTGCTATGAAAAATGACCAGCAAGTGTCTAAAATGACGTGAAAGGGAGAAACAGGCTTACTATGAAAAGTAGAGAAAAAGAGCGCAAAACGTGATCAGCACACATTATATAGGTCCGTGAACAAGAGGAAAATTCAACTTTTGAGGCGTAAGATATCACACAAACTTCGAGGCGTAAGATATCACACAAACTTTTCATGATTATATGATACGAGTTTCTCTCTCTTCAAAATTTGCATAAGATACGTTTTAAATGAACTTACACGGAATTTCTTAAAGGATTTGACAACTTTAATCCCGATTAAACACAACTAATTGAAATCCTTACACGGCCCTTTTTGGGCCGTTTTTCGCCCTAATGATTATCGCTAGTGGAACTTGAATCCCCTACTAGGCCTACTACATTAACGGGTGTAACCTTTGGTGCACTAGAGGGATGTCCAAGACAATCTCTCAGGAGTTGTTCTTTGCCACACTCAAGACAAACGACTTGTATTGTGACATTTTGCCTTTCTGTCGGAGCTAATGGGTGTGGTGTTGTTGTCTTGGTATAGGTTGAGGTTGGCTATATCCTCCATGTTCATACGGTCTAGTGGCTCCTCGTGGTTTTGGACTTGGGTTATACCTAGGAACTTCTCTGCCTTGTTCTCTAGGAGGGTACTCCTATGGTCTACATTGGGGTGGTACTAACGGTCGTGGCTGTCTATTCATGGGATAGTTTTCGGTGTTGTGGTTGATGTACTTTTGCTCAATATAAGAGTACATGTTAGGCTCTTGAGTTGGTTGTCTATCGTAAGGGTAAGGTTTTAATAACCCTAATCCTTCTCTGATGCAGACATGCGATGGATGATCTCCACCGCAAAGTGTGCATCTTTCTAACATTGGCACTCTCAAGGAGGAGTTCTGGCAGTTCCTTTGTCCTTGTACTCCCAATTTCTTGGCCACTAACGCTGCCACTTCCTCCACATAACTTAGACTAGAAGTTTCATTGCTCCTTGTATCCTCTGATTTGGTAGGATCTTGTGTGATTTTGAGATCCTCAGCTAAGTTGTCTTCCAAATCCATGCACTCTTGAAGACACTCACTTAGAGTTTGCAACCGTTTTACATATACCAAGATTCTCAATGTTCCGTTGGTTAAGCCTTCTAAAAATAAGGATATCATTTTCTGTTGAGAAGGTCTCTCTATCACAGGGCATCTGTCTACATATTGACTAAATGTTCGTGCTGCATTTTTTCCTGTCTCATTAGGAGCTTGTTTGAAACTATGTAGTAAGGATGACGAATTGTGCTTGATGCCTCGCTTAGTGAATTCCCAATAAATTCTTGGAAGAATTGTTTGATATTGCCAAAGCAAACTGGATCCAAGGATTGAAACCAAGTTAAGGCTATTCCCGTAAGGGTTAGCCCAAAGGATTCATATTGTGTGAAAAAGTCATCCACTTGCTCCGCTCGACACTTGCTTCAATTCTGCTATGTGGTCATAGGGCTCCGCTGTGCCATCGTAACGATTTCGCATACATTTGGCCAATTGGATTGGTCTCACTCTTTTGTCTGGCTCTAGGGATTGCATTATGATGGGGGCACCTTGGGGCGGTTCTATCCTAAAGGTAGGTCTATTCATATTTCCCATTCTCTGACTAGTGTGGCCATGGGGGTTGATTCTTGGCATGGTGAATTGTTCATGTGGTCTATCGGGTCTAGTACCTTGGATCATTTGTCCCAACATCACATTTTCTGTTCTTTGCTGGGTCTCGAATGGGTTTTGTGACGTAGTTGCATGATCTCGAGCTAACTCTCCTCTTTCATTAATCTGATCAGGATTTTCAGTTACTACATAGATCTGGTCCATCTTGTCCATGTAGACTCCATCTTCATACTTGACAGTTGGTCTTGGAACTATTTCTAATTCAGTAGTGTTTCTCATTCTTGCTACTGACCTGTATAGACTATCGAGGTAGATGGGTATTGCTTGCAAGTTAGTGGATACGTATTGAAGAGACATCCTATATTCCCCTTCCACTGTAGACATAAGACCTTCCATAGGTATGGATCTATGCATGTCTTCAGAAGCCAAGAGTCTCTCCCAGTTAAATGACATTTTTGACTCACTTGTCTATGAACTTAGCACGTAGTGTTAACCACTGAGTTGTGACTCCCTGACTTGGTTGTGTGGTTGACCTTAGTTTCAAGTGACTTGGTACTTTATCAATCTCTTCCTAAATATCAACTTGAGCTTAGGTTCATAAGCCTTGTCTACAAGTCCAAAATTGTCCTTTGAATTGCTCAAAATCTTGAGGAACCCTTTGCTTCCTAGTCCAACCTGAGGGTCAACTTCAAAATACTCCCCAAGAGCTTTCCAACGAACCAAAGATCACTCCGAACGGATTTCGTATGAGAAAGTTATGGCTGTTCAGGTTTCTGGGGGTTAAAACAGGGAAACAGGACCTCTCTGGGAGGACCTCAGGACAGGTGATAGGATACGAGATTTTCCACGCGATACCACTATGGACGTGCCATATTCGGCGATACTATACCACCAAGGTGATACCAAATTCTACGATACGATACCACTTGCTAGACGATACCACCAAGCCCATGATACGACACCAAAAGAATCGATGATACGATACCGGGTCTACTAACGATATGATACCAAAAATCACATGATACGATACCTCTGCACTCAACGATATGATACCAAGTTAGTGGACAATATGATACCTGACCACTACACGATACGATACTGCCACCTTTTTATGGACTTCTTCCCTGTATGCCAGCTTGATAGTGTCTGCGTGAGCGTGCTCTTACAGTTGTCACCATGATGTCCTCTGGTTCGGCCAAAGATGGCTTTCCTCATTTTTATGCCTTGTACTTGTAACCCATAATGGAGGATGGGTAAGGGCATTAGTGCATGGGTTTAACAAGATATGTGCCTTGTGCATGGCCTTGTAATGTGGCCCTATGCATGCATACTTGGGAAATGCATTGGAAGAATTATGGTGCAAGAAGTTGGGTCTTGAGCGAAGTGCTCAAGGGTATGCCGACAAAGAGGTTTCCTAATCGATCATGGTCATGTTGTTGTTGAAACATACAATTCTTACCTTGGTGAAAGTTCCATCGTTCTTCAACTCTTCGTGTTGTACTTCTATCATGGTGATTGACCATCATCTTGTCTTCCGTTGTTGATGGTTCACATTGGAGATTCTTCAAGCACACAATCCTGTTCTTTTTTTTTTTAACAACGGAATAAAACAAGAAAAAGGTGTGAGTATCAATAAAATATGCTACATATGTCAGATGTGTCACATGTTCCTGGGTTCCTCAATTGTGTCTATGCATGGCCGTGTAATGTGACCCTATATTAATGCATACTTTGGAAATGCATGACCTGAATGGTGCAAAAGACAAGGTTATGCCAAAGGCACATGGTTGTTGCACGTAGAAATTTTCAATGTGGTTGGTGGATGTTGAGGCAGTCTTTGTTCGAGGTCACTAGTGGATCTTGAAATGATGTAATCCTTCTTATAGGGATCCATTTGAGGATGGTATTTGACCCTATAGACATAAGATCTGTCCTCTTTATCTTTGGGTGGTTTTTGAATTTCGGTATCCATCGTTGTTGGCTCTTTGGCTCTCTAGAAGCTAGTGGTACTTTGGGCTTCCACACCCATACCCTTTTTGGTTGCCTTTTTATGTTGGTCGAAGAGGTGGGTTGATCTGCTTGGGTTCTTTGTGCTTGGTGTTGACCCTTGTTTCTCCTTGGCGTCTTTGTGGAAACTGTGCTTGTGAGGGAGATTTGTGGTGTTTGCGCATGTAAGAGTGTCTTGGGTACCCGCATTTGTAATCGCCCTTGTCGAGCTGCAACTAACTTCTTTGGCACCCAAATTTCTATGGTATTATGGTCGGCCTCCCTCGATTGCTTTGGTACCCAAATTTGTCGAAGATTGTAGGATTGAGTTGGTCCTCGTTTCTTGGTGCTACTTTTAGCATGGTTGACTTGCCTCAATAGCATTGGTGGTGGCAAAGCTAGTGGTTGCTCTCCTTTTCGTACCCAAATCTACTTTCTACCATGAGCTTCTTTCGTCTTACACTTGGTTTGTCTGTTTGATATAGCAGATGTCTGCGTTGCTTGCCTCTTTGGTCGAGTTCTACTTGCATTAGTCAGTGAAGAAGAAGAGAAGTCTGCTGGCTTTTGAGCTTGTGCTTCCATGATTGAGTCTGTTTGCTTTGTAGGGCGATTGACACACACAATATTTTCTTTGCAAAGATTGACTTTCAGAAGAACTAAGAGAATGTGTGACCTCTGGATTTGTCAGCATGCAATTGTCTAATTCTAAGGTAATACATTGTTCATGTACTCAAACTTGAAGAAGTTGGCTCTTAAGATTTAAGTTGACTGCATGGTCATAGATCCAGTCTTGACCTACGACAAGTGGTTCTGTAAGGTCCTCATCTTCACACACTAGCATTTTGACTCTCATTGGAACATCTTGAAGATATAGGGGAAGCTCTACCTCACCCAAACAGGGGGTTTCCACACCTCCTAATCCTATGAGATAGGCTTCAATAGAATTGATGTTCAAGTGTAGATCTTGGCAGTATGAAAGTCCAACTGCACTAGTTGCTGCACCTGAGTCAATCAATGCTCTCACAGTCCTTACATCCTTCCCTTGTCCTACTGCTATGTTCACAAATGGACGTAGATCAATTATTTGAGAAGCAAGTGCATTTGATGTTTGGCCATGTGGTATCTTGGGGCCTCATGATTAATATCTAGGCCTAGACGTCTTAACTTATTTCTCCTAATGTGTTCTCTAGCCTTTGCCTGTGCTTCTTCTCTAACCCTTAACTCTTCTTCTTTTCGCTTCTTAGCAGTGTTGAGTCTCTATAGCATATCCTCTGTAAGGGGTTCTTGATATAGCTTGACTCGAAAACCACTGATATAGTTTGGCAGGATATCACCTTCTAGTGTGGCCAATTGAACTGCACCGCTAGTGGAAATTCTATTAATGATCATAGGTCCATATCCTCTTTTTTTCCAATTCACGGGCATGTTGCTTGAGTCTATAAACCAACACTAGGTCTCCCTCTTTCAAGCCTTTATCTTTGATATGTGCATCGAAGTATGCCTTTTGTCTTTTCTTTGTAGCATAGATGCCTGCAGCCGCTCGTAGCCTCATCTCACCTAATTGTTCTAAATCAAATATCCTCGAGGATAACTCGTGTCCATTCCACTCATGCTCTTGTGCTACTTTTAAGGTTGGGATTAGGAAGTCCAATGGTAGCACAACATTTTGTCCAAAGACCATCTGAAATGGGGTGGCATTGAGTACGGTTTTGTAGGCAACTCGGTAAGCCCAAACAGCATGATGAAGCTGTTTATCCCAATCAGAGCGCTTATTATTTACGAGTTTGGTCAATACATTACATATGATCTTGTTTGTGCTCTCAGCTTGTCCATAAGCTTGTGGATGATAGGGGGCAGACTTTTTATGTATCACCAAGAACTCTTGGAGGAGATTTTCAATGACTTCATTCAAGAAGTGTGTGCCTCTATCACTTACTAACTCTATTGGTAGCCCATATCTAGTGAACACGTTTTCAAATAAGAACTTAGCCGTTGTTTGAGCATCATTCTTTGTTGTGGCTTTGACTTCTACCCACTTTGTAAGGTAATCTATGGCTACAATAATGTATTCGGCATGGGAGTTTCTAGCTGGGGGGTTAATAGGTCCCACAAAGTCGATACCCCACTTTGAGAATGCACGGCCTCCCATCATTGGCCTCAAAGGCATCGCATCCTTTCTAATCGGATATTCTGCACGTTGACATGTGTCACATTTCTTCACATAGGTATGTACATCCATATGAAGAGTGGGCCACCAAAGTCCTAAGAATAGAATGGTCTTGATTAGTCTCTCAGGCCCAAAGTGTCCACCTGCAACACTACTGTGTGTAGTTTCTAAGACTTTCAAGTAGTCAGATTCATGAACACATAGTCTTAGGTAACCATCTTTGCCTCTCCGATATAGGTTTTTGCCTACTAAGGCATAGTCTTTAGCCTCTTGCTCCATGCTTCGTCTTCTTGCTAGAATAGCCTCGCTAGGTAATGTTCCTGATCTCATAAATTCTACCAATGGAGCACTCCAATCTGGAATTAATGATATATGATAAAGAGTCGCATGCTCCACCGGGGGTCTCTTTTGGCACACTGGACAATTCTTGATCCACTGATGAATTTCTTTGTCTATATTAGGCCAATACACTCCTAAACGTTTTAGATTGTGCAATGTTCGTTGTTTAGAATAGTGATTCCCTAGAAATCATGGGCTTGTTGCAACCAACTACTATGTTCATCGTCCTCGACACAACAAGCAAGAACACCTTCCGTATCTTGTTTATACATGCTTCCTGCCAATATTTGATAGCTTTGTGATCGCACAATTTCATCCTTGTTCGTCTTCACCTTCTTATTTGCGGGTCCGAAGGTTAGGAGTGGTACCAACTTATTTGCCCATTTAGGAACAACTTCTAGATTGAACAAATAAGCATCGGGCAATTCATCAGACACTCCTTGCGGTGACTCCCCTGAAGTGATGCGAGAAACGTGATCCGCTCTGAGGTGAGTCTTGCCTTTCTTGACAACCACTTCAAAGTCATATTCCATTAGTAAGAGGAACCATCTTACCAAGTGTCCTGTATTGCAAGGTTTATTGACCAAGTATAGTAAGGCTTGATGATCAGTGAAGAACTTGAACTTGCTGGCCTATAAATAGTGTCTAAAATACTTTACTGCATATACCATGCCTAAGCCTTCTCTTTCGGTTGTGGTGTAGTTTCGTTCAGTAGTGTTCAATTGCCTACTAGCATATGCTATAGGCAAATCTAGATTGCCTTCACCTGTGGGTTGTGACAACACACATCCTATTACGTAATTGGATGCATCCACATGTACATGGAATGGCTTATTCCAATCAGGACTGGTCAGTATTGGTGCTATGCAAAAATGTCTCTTCAGCTCAGTGAGGGACTTCTCGCATTCATCGTTCCACTCAAACTTTGTCAACAAGGCATAAAGAGGCTTAGCTATAATTGCATATATGTGAATAAACCTTCGATAATATCCACAATGGCCCATAAAGGCTTGTACCTCTTTGACATTCCTTGGCCTCGGCAACTCCGATATGGCTTTTACTTTGTCCTCATCTGTTGATATTCCGTTCTTAGAAACAATACGACCTAAGATTTTACCTTGACGTACCATGAACACACACTTTTCTGGGTTGAGACACGCTCGATATTGTCTACACTTGTTGAAGATCTGTCTGAGTTTAGGAATGTGATGTCTCCTTTCTTGGGAATGAGCACATAAATCATCCACATATACTTCAAAGCTCTTTTGCAGGAACTCTTTGAAGACATGACACATGAGCCTTTGGAAGGTTGCAGGTGCATTAGTCAGCACAAATGGCATCACACAAAATGCAAAGACTCCCCACTCTGTGGCAAATGCCATTTTGTGTTGATCTTCAGTTGCAATGGCTACTTGGTTGTAGCCCGAGAATCCATCAAGGAAGCTATAAACTTCCTTTCCCGCAACACCTCCAATAAATGATCAGTGATTGGAAGTGGATAACTATCTCTAATCATAGCGGCATTAACTTTTTTAAGGTTAATGCACACACGTAACTTCCCGTTCTTCTTGGGCACCACTACAACCGGGGACACCCATTCAGTATGCTCAATCTCATAGATGAATCTGGCTTCAATCAATCTGTCGATTTCCTCTTTTATTTTAGCTGCATAGGTGTCATTATATGTGTAGGGCTTCTATTTGGTGGGCTTAGCATCCACTATCATGGGGATCATATGAGAACAAACCTTCGGATCTAGTCCCTTCAAGTCTCTATAGTGCCATGCAAACATGTCCCTATATTCCCTTAACCGGGCTACCAACTCTGCTTCCTCTTCTTTACTTAGGTCATCTCCTATGTTTGTACATCTCTCTTCGTTCTCTTCAATGGTAAGTACGATCTTTTAGGTCTTTTCTTTGTTATCATATGCTTCTCCTGTTGTGGCCTCTCTCTTAGGCATTCGTACCAAAATTTTTAGGTCCTCAACTTCGTACTTCTTGAAATTCTCTGGTACTTTGAACAATGATTCCTTCTCTTCTTGTTTCACGCCTTGTCTTTTCTTTTTCTTTTGACCTCCTTCACTTCTGTCCTTTGAATTGACAATTTTAATGCTTGTGAGAGGTTCTTCTTCCTTTTGGGCAAATACTCCTATGTCTTCTAGATAGTGCTCCTATGAAACAAAGCAACTATCCATCACAATGGACTCTAGATCGTCATCGTTCTTTTCTTTGTCTATGAAGTCACTAGAGTCACATTCTTCTAGCAAGGGCTGACACATGAACGCTGAGATATCATAACCCTCCTCATCAGAATGAGGTGTCCATTGTTCTTCATTCACTGCAATGTCCATGGTACCTAAGATTTCTGCCCAACCATAAGGCTCAAATTCCTCATCTAGAACGATCATCGGTGTATAGGCTGGGTCTTTAACTGATCTATCTCCTTGAGAAGTTCCTTTTTCCATCGCTTTTAGGCGTTTTTCTTCTTCCTTTGCGACCTTGCACATCCACAAATGAATATCTTCATGCATCCAAGATGTATCAGATGAACTTTTAGAATGCACAGAGTTTGAATCTTCTTGCTCCTTGTGGATAGGATTCCATTGTAGGGGTGGTACATCTCTGAAGGTGTAATCCTTCAAATTGACCTTGGTTGTGACCCCTAAGCTCTGTAAGTACAAGGAATTGGTTCCCCAGTCTTGTACAACTTGCAGTTGTCGTAGGAAGGGTCTTCCTAGGATCATCTCGTAGGTAGTAGTTTTACCAAAGTCACATATACCAAAGGTGTGCTCGAACTCTACACCACAAGTGGTTAGAGTTATCCCTTCTAGCAATCCTAGAGGTCTCTCCACATGGCCATCAGCCATCTGAAGATTCATTCTAGTTGGTCTTAGTGCAGGTTTATCCCATTGCTTCCACAACGAGGTAGGTTCAATAGCAACACCAGCACCTGAATCTATAATTGCTTTTGTTGTGTAACCTTGGTAGGTGATTGGAAGATAAGTGTTACCTTCCTCACATTCGCTCATGTCCCCTATTTTGTCTAGAGGTTTCTCTGGAACTTTCTGCTTAGAGTCTGCTTTTGGCATATTGGAAGGAAGTTCTAGAACCTGATCCTTCACATGATTCCATAGCTCAGGTCTTGCTTTGAGTAGCTGTTCCACAGTGAGATGACATTGAACCTTAGTGTTCTTCACGACATAAGTGTTTCTTGGAACCACCGAGTCTTCGTTTCTGATCAATATTGTGGGAGCTCTGATCTTGAGAGATTCAGATTCCCATGGGCCTGTGAACTGTGGAAATTCTTGTAAAGAATTGGATTCAAATCCTGAACTCTTTTCCTCTTGTTGCTCTACTTGGTCTCAATAAATAGTCTTGTTGTAAGGCTTGTGACCTAGTAACTACATGTATAGGAGCCACATTATCGCTAGTGGAACTTGAATCCCCTACTAGGCCTACTACATTAACGGGTGTAACCTTTGGTGCACTAGAGGGATGTCCAAGACAATCTCTCAGGAGTTGTTCTTTGCCACACTCAAGACAAACGACTTGTATTGTGACATTTTGCCTTTCTGTCGGAGCTAATGGGTGTGGTGTTGTTATCTTGGTATAGGTTGAGGTTGGCTATATCCTCCATGTTCATACGGTCTAGTGGCTCCTCGTGGTTTTGGACTTGGGTTATACCTAGGAACTTCTCTGCCTTGTTCTCTAGGAGGGTACTCCTATGGTCTACATTGGGGTGGTACTAACGGTCGTGGCTGTCTATTCATGGGATAGTTTTCGGTGTTGTGGTTGATGTACTTTTGCTCAATATAAGAGTACATGTTAGGCTCTTGAGTTGGTTGTCTATCGTAAGGGTAAGGTTTTAATAACCCTAATCCTTCTCTGATGCAGACATGAGATGGATGATCTCAACCGCAAAGTGTGCATCTTTCTAACATTGGCACTCTCAAGGAGGAGTTCTGGTAGTTCCTTTGTCCTTGTACTCCCAATTTCTTGGCCACTAACGCTGCCACTTCCTCCACATAACTTAGACTAGAAGTTTCATTGCTCCTTGTATCCTCTGATTTGGTAGGATCTGGTGTGATTTTGAGATCCTTAGCGAAGTTGTCTTCAAAATCCATGCACTCTTGAAGACACTCACTTAGAGTTTGCAACCGTTTTACATATACCAAGATTCTCAATGTTCCGTTGGTTAAGCCTTCTAAAAATAAGGATATCATTTTCTGTTGAGAAGGTCTCTCTATCACAGGGCATCTGTCTACATATTGACTAAATCTTCGTGCTGCATTTTTTCCTGTCTCATTAGGAGCTTGTTTGAAACTATGTAGTAAGGATGACAAAGTGTGCTTGATGCCTCGCTTAGTGAATTCCCAAATAAATTCTTGGAAGAATTGTTCGATATTGCCAAAGCAAACTGGATCCAAGGATTGAAACCAAGTTAAGGCTATTCCCGTAAGGGTTAGCCCAAAGGATTCATATTGCGTGAAAAAGTCATCCACTTGCTCCGCTCGTAACACTTGCTTCAATTCTGCTATGTGGTCATAGGGCTCCGCTGTGCCATCGTAACGATTTCGCATACATTTGGCCAATTGGATTGGTCTCACTCTTTTGTCTGGCTCTGGGGATTGCATTATGATGGGGGCACCTTGGGGCGGTTCTATCCTAAAGGTACGTCTATTCATATTTCCCATTCTCTGACTAGTGTGGCCGTGGGGGTTGATTCTTGGCATCGTGAATTGTTCATGTGGTCTATCGGGTCTAGTACCTTGGATCATTTGTCCCAACATCACATTTTCTGTTCTTTGCTGGGTCTCGAATGGGTTTTGTGACGTAGTTGCATGATCTCGAGCTAACTCTCCTCTTTCATTAATCTGATCAGGATTTTAAGTTACTACATAGATCTGGTCCATCTTGTCCATGTAGACTCCATCTTCGTACTTGACAGTTGGTCCTGGAACTATTTCTAATTCAGTAGTGTTTCTCATTCTTGCTACTGACCTGTATAGACTGTCGAGGTAGATGGGTATTGCTTGCAAGTTAGTGGATACGTATTGAAGAGACATCCTATATTCCCCTTCCACTGTAGACATAAGACCTTCCCTAGGTATGGATCTATGCATGTCTTCAGAAGCCAAGAGTCTCTCCCAGTTAAATGACATTTTTGACTCACTTGTCTATGAACTTAGCACGTAGTGTTAACCACTGAGTTGTGACTCCCTGACTTGGTTGTGTGGTTGACCTTAGTTTCAAGTGACTTGGTACTTTATCAATCTCTTCCTAAATATCAACTTGAGCTTAGGTTCATAAGCCTTGTCTACAAGTCCAAAATTGTCCTTTGAATGGCTCAAAATCTTGTGGAACCCCTTGCTTCCTAGTCCAACCTGAGGGTCAACTTCAAAATACTCCCCAAGAGCTTTCCAACGAACCAAAGATCACTCCGAACGGATTTCGTATGAGAAAGTTATGGCTGTTCAGGGTTCGGGGGGTTAAAACAGGGAAACAGGACCTCTCTGGGAGGACCTCAGGACAGGTGATAGGATACGAGATTTTCCACGCGATACCACTATGGACGTGCCATATTCGGCGATACTATACCACCAAGGTGATACCAAATTCTACGATACGATACCACTTGCTAGACAATACCACCAAGCCCATGATACGACACCAAAAGAATCGATGATACGATACCGGGTCTACTAACTATATGATACCAAAAATCACATGATACGATACCTCTGCACTCAACGATACGATACCAAGTTAGTGGACAATATGATACCTGACCACTACACGATACGATACTGGATATCACACGATATGATACCAGATTGCTCACGATACGATACCAATCTATAGACGATACGATACCTCTTCAATTGCGATACAATACTGTTTGTGTTTCGCGATACGATACCACAAGGTGCACGATACGATACCAAAAATTTACACGATAGGATACTGGAACTCTCATGATACGATATTGGTTCTATGGACGATACGATACCACTTTTTTGCATGATACGATACTAGAAAAGGCACGATACGATACTGAGTCGACAATACGATACCAAACTAGCACACGATACAATACTGCATGGTCAACGATACTATACCAAGACCGAGACGATACGGTACCACTGGGGCGACCGCGATCGCGATACCAGCACTTGACAATACGATACGAGAATGGTATCGCGATACCTCAAGTGGGCATGCACGATACGATACCTCAACAAGTATCGCGATACACAGGAATTTTGGTATCGCGATACCAAAACTCAACTGGACATGATACTTGGAGATTTTTAAGCCCAAATTCAAAAATTTTTGCAAATCTGTGCACCTTATGTTCTCCTTGTCACTCCTATAAGCCTATAGATGCAAAATCTATCTCCAAAACTAGCGATACGACCTGCGCGATACCACACGCAATCCTCGTCACTCCGCGATACTGAGGCTCAGATTTTTCATGTTTTGAGATGGATTTCACAACGATTTCTTCAGCGTTTTAGCTCTGAACACCTCTGCGCTTGTTCTTCACAGTCGCAAGTGAAAAAAGAGGTGAATGTATGCTCGAAAATGAGAAAAAAGCAAAGAAGATGAAGGTGGGAGAAGATGGTGATGATGATGAGGATGAAGAAGAAGAAAAACTCAGAAACTGAACTAAAAATGGTAATTTTTTTACCTTCCAACATCGCTACTCTACGTCGTACCGTCACACGCTCGTCCTCCAAACTCTCTCCCCGGCAACGGCGCCAAATTTGGTGTCACTCTAGCACAATGGTAAGTATCAACATGAGGAGCTTCACCTCATAAATGTCAATCCGTGGAGACGTGAGGACTGGTATGAAGACCAAGAGCAAGATAAGTGCACAAGTGCATGAGTGAAAGCACACAAACATGCACACACATACACACACATGCGCACAAGGTAAGAGCAAAGAGTGGAACAATGGAAGGACTTTTATTACAAAAGAGCTCTCTTACAAAGCTGAAATCTACAACAAGCTAACCCCTCAAATGAGCTCTCCAGCCCTTTTTATAGTTTTTGAGTGGTTTTGGCCGTGTCCAGACCTAGTGTCCGGCCTAGTTAAAAATTAGGTTCCAAGGCATATTTGGGGACTCAAACGGAATCTAAAAATTATGAAAATTGGTAGGATGATACTTCTAATAATCTTCAAACTCGAGGACTCCTCGGCTTAAACAAAATGGAGTTGTAAAAATGGAAAACGGTATTTACAATGGTTTTTAGTGATGAAAGTCACTATATTTATAGGGATTTCTTTTGAAAATTTGACATGCGCTTCTTGGAGCTCCCTACATGCTCCTTCTTCTTGTATGTCCTCTTCATTGATGTGCTTCCATGCTTGTGTGTGACCTTGACTATCAACAACGACGCTCGCATAGAGCATCGCTAACACGACGGTTTTAATCAGCATCGCATTAGGGACGCTTTTTGCGTCGCATAAGCGACACTAAAAAATGTCGCTTATTCAATGCTGATAAAAGTGGTTTTTTCGACGCGTTAGCATCACTTACACGATGGTCTGTTGATGGAAAAAATTAAAACGCTGGAGGCTCTTCGATCGGCATTTTCACGCATGTGATCGAAGAGCTCTCCAATGTTCGCAATTGCGCTGCGCTTACGAGCTGAAACAAGTATATGCAGAATTGTTGTTTTGCTTAAGCTCTCTCTTATTGTCTCGCTCTGTCTTTGTTTCTCTCTTTCTACATCTTTCTCTCTTTGAATGCTCTCTCTCTCTCTCTCTTCTTTCTCTCTTTATTGTAGGTTATTCAAAAAGCTAACCGAACAAAAAATATGGCTAACTATTGTAAGTATAATTTCTATTCTCTGTATATCATTTGAATTGTGTTATTTTCATTAGATAGCATACTCACACTTATTGATATGCACTTGTATACTTATACATGATGAAGATGCACTTTCACACATATACACATATACACATGGACATACACACACATATACACACGCAGATACATGTGCACATACACTTAGACATACAGACATATGGACATGCATATGCACAAACATTTCTACAACCACATAAAAAGGCTTACATGCATGCATTATTGCATATATGTATACATATAAACATACACACATTAACATATATGTAAATACATGTATATGCAGATCCACATGCATGCACATTCACATGCATGCACATGTGCAAATGGAAATGCATCCACATATGCATGCATGTTTCATACATTTACACATGCATATACATACATTATACACATATATACACATATATACACATATATATGCACATACGTACACACACATATACACATGCACACACACATGCACATACATATGCACACACATACACATGCACATGCACATACTCATACACACATATACGCTTACACATGCACATGCACATACATACATATACACACACATACACATGCACACACATACATATACACACACATACATATACACTTACGTACACACATATGAATGAATTATATAATTAAAGTATTAAAACACATGCTTAATATAAACAATAATAACAATCAATAGAACAAAAATCTTCATTACTTAATATCATATACACAATTCAAAACATAACTGAAATGAAAAATATATAGATAATATATATATATATATATATATATATATATATATATATATATATATATATATATATATATATATATATATATATATATATATATATATATATATATATATATATATGTATGTATGTATGTATGTATATATATATATATATACATATAATCCAATATCATAATCAACTAAAATCCTAATCATCATCATCAGCAGCAGCATCATGATCATCCTGATCATCCTCATCCTCATCGTCATGATCACCCTATGACGATCGAGATCGTCCCTCCTGTGTCTATCTCTCCACCTCATCCATATCTGTCTGTCCATAATACTCCTGTATTACATATAACAAACATAAATAAATAAAACAATTAAACCATTCATAAAAAAAAATAATATAAAATTTAATAATACTCAGAAAGGCATCAGGATGATCTCGCATATACTCGCTCAAACACCGATATCCAAAATGTGTAGCATACTCGATCTCTTGTTTCGTAGGATATCGGCCATAACCCTTTTGCTGCATTGAAAAAAATAAAAAAGATTAGTTGCTTGTATTTTAACTAAAATAAAGAGTATATCCACAATAACACATATACTTACAAATGTAGCTACAAAACCATTATGGCCCATTTGGCCTAGGTGCAATGTGTGGCCCGACTCCACTCTCTTCTTTGCAGCAGCCTGTTTATTTAAGAAAAAAATACATAAATTAAACGTAAAAAATTGCTAAAATATATAGAAATTATAAATATAAACTATTAATTTGTATACCTTCTGCTGAGGAAATGACTCCTAAAGATGTAGCTGTCTACGAAAAAACTGCCACGTCTCAGGTGGTATGTTAGGTCGCCTTAGATTTTTTTCCACCATAGAATATCTCCTGTTAATTTAATCTCAAACAAAAAAAGAAATCAGAATACATACACATATATACACACACATACACATACACATACACATACCCACATACACATATACATGCAAACATATACGCATACATATATGTATACATATACACATATACATACATATAACATAAACACACATATACATATCCACATATATACGTACATACACATGCATGAATATTTATGCATTCATACAAAATACATGCATTTATCCCACAATAATGTGTAGTTGTGTATATGTGAATATTTGTGTATGTGTAAATGTGTATATTTGAATAGGTGTGTATGTGTAAATATATCTATGTGAATTTTTTGTGTATTTAGATAATCAGATTATTAATATCAAATACCATTATTTGTAGATTTTGATCAATCAGATGGAACTCCACCACTATATCCTCATCGTGCAACGACAATATACTGTTAAGTATATCAAACATTTAATTTTAAATATATTTGATGGATACATAACTTATATTTTTTTTGTTTCTTATTATGTGCAGATTCTGATCAATCAGAGGGTAATCCACCACCTCCTACCCATGCAACGACTTCACATGTGTCCTTTGATAGGAGTTATGATGAATTTTACTATCAAGAGCATATTATATGTTAGTGTAACTCTTGTTATGGCACGTATCGAAGACCACGATTGGAATGTATTGAACATGAGGCAGAGTATGGTACTTTTGAGCGTGCACCATCACCTGGTCAACGTGATAATGCTTGCGTATGTATTTTATATATATATTAATGTCATTATTTTATTTAAAAACCATATACAAAATCAAATTATTGTTGATATACATGAATACTTGCTCGATGATGATGATGATAATTCTTCTCATAATGTTAATATACGTCGTACATGTCATGGACTTGCTCTTCATCAATTACAAGCAGAGGTTTCTAGAAATCCTCTACCTCCTAGTTTAGAGATTGAAACGGCTGGAGATTATCCATTGCCAGCTCGTGATTGTTCTTTAGTACAAACATATGATAGAAGAAGATATGGAGGATGGAATAGAGAGCCACTTCCTTTAGATGGAGATGTTTTCAACTTTTGGGGTAATCACTATATGATTGCTCCATCCACTATTACTAATGCTGGTCGTGGTCTCTTTATTGTAGAGGATTTGTATCTGCCTCTGAACTCTGAAGTCACTCTTATGTCATTTTGTGGTCCTATATATGGATGGGGAGATTGACATCGACTTTCACGTTATGTTCAAAGCTTGAGTACTTATGGAATATGCTTGAACACAACATCCCTTACTAGTAGAAGGATTTAACATGCAGAAAATGAAAGACTATATATTGATGGAAGACCTTACACACATGGAAATATAGCAGGTTTAATAAATAGAAGTTGAGGGTTACATAAATGTTCAAGGAGTAATTGCACATTTACGGAGCGTGAAAATAGTCATGAATCATCATACATGAGTAGAGATGTATCAAGATACATAATTGTCAATGCTATTACTACATTACATGCCGGTGATGAACTAATAGTGAATTATGGATGGCATAGACCTCCAAGAGCACCTTTTAGCTAGGGAGAATAAAAATTTTCTACCCATATTTAATAACTTATATACTTAATTTTATATTTAATGTTTACTTTTTATTCATTGATGGAATACTAATGAATTTTATTTATATGTGTAGATTCCAACGTATGGTGTTGATGATACTCCTCCACACCATTCACGAATGCCAGTAAGACCTCATTTATTAGAAGCTTCTATGAGGAGGCTACGCAAAAGTAATCCTGTGGAATATGCAAGGTTGAAAGATCTATATTCAAAAAACGATAAAGTACCAAGATTTGTGTGACAATGATGAAGATGATGGCATGGCAGATTTTATTGAGAATTGGTATCAAAATGACAGTGACAGCATTGATATTTATAAAAATGAGAAATATCTTCAAGAGGAATTTCTAAAGCACGTATATGAAGGAAGTCCTTTGAAACCACTAAGTGCGAGCTTACTTATTCTTAATCTTCAAAATCATTTTGGATGGAGTAATGTATCTATTTCGACAGTATTAAGGTATAATTTTCAATTTTCTATCTATTTATATATATATGCATATATATATATATATATATATATATATATATATATATATATATATATATATATATATATATATATATATATATATATATATATATATATATATATATATATATACATACACATAATATACATGAATGCATATACACACATATACACACATACACATGTTATGAGAGTAAGTCAAATTATACATACCTATATCGAATGAAGATGTTTTGTCCAGCTACCCTTTAGAATTTTCCACCCAACCTTTAGAATCTTCTTGACACATATGTTTCTCCTATTTTAGTTGACCTAATACCTGTGCTGCTAATTAGACAAATATTAAATAGCAGTTACCAAGGAGGGTTTTAAGCCACATGTAAAATGGGAGGAGAAAATTTATCTTGAAGATTTTGAAGGATGGAGAAATAATTTTAAAGGATGGGCGAACAAAAAGTGTCCATTCAATGCAGGTTTTTATTCTTACTTTAGATAAGGTAAGAACAAGAACTTGAATTGAATGGACACTTTTTGTCCACCCATCTTTTAAAACTATTAATGCCTTTCAAAATATTCACGAAAAATTTGATCCTCCTATTTTACATATGACTAAATACCCTCGTTGGTAACCACTATTTAATATCTGTAAATAGCTTAGCAAGATAGGTAATAGATTGACTATAAAATGGGAAACTGCCAGAAGATTCAATGGTCTAGATATGAAAATCTGCAAACCACAATATACCAAAACAATTAAAAACAAAATCAAATATACATAGCTACACATGCATACATACATATACATACATATACATACATATATACACATCATACACATGCATACATACATACATACACATGTATACACACATACATATACATATATACATACATATATGCATACATATACACCTATAAAAAACATTACATACATATATACATATACACATACACATATGTATATGCATGCACATGCATATTCACATCCACATACACATACACATAAGCATATACATATATATATATATATATATATATATATATATATATATATATATATATATATATATATATATATATATATATATATATATATATATATATATATATATATGTGTGTGTGTGTGTGTGTGTGTGTGTGTGTATTTATTTATTTACTTTTTTTAATATATCTTTTTTTTTATGAACTTACTGGTTATTATCTGAAACGTTTTTACCAAGTGAGAATATTCTTCCTACCTCACATGATGAAATGAAGAAGATAATCAACAATCTTGGTATAGATTATCAATGTATACATGCATGTCCTAACGATTGTATTTTATATAGAGGTGAATATGCAGAATCTTTGTGATGTCCCAAATGTCAATCTCCTTGATATAAGGGCGAAGAAGGTAAAATTCCAAAAAAGGTATTGAGACATTTTCCATTGGCTCCACGGATTAGACATATGTTTCAAAGCCCCGAATTATCAAAGCTTTTGACTTGGGGACATGATCACAGAAGTACTGATGGAGTAATAAAAAATCCTCATGATAGTGTTGCTTTTCAGCATATTGATTCTACATGGCTTGAATTTGCACAAAATCCACAGAATCTAAAGTAAGGAGTTGCATTAGATGGGGTTAATCCATTCTCCATGAAATCCAATAAATGGTCAACATGGCCAGTGGTAGTCATAAACTACAATCTTCTGCCATACCTTAGCATTAAAAAGGAACACTTAATGCTTTCACTTTTGAACCCACACAAAAGACAAGTTAAAGATATGAATATATATCTTGCTCCTCTCATTGACGATCTCCAAGAGTTATGGAGAGGTATTAATGTCATTGATGTATCGAAAAGCATCAATGAAAGACATATTACGATTCGTGGTATTGTGGCTTGGACTATTCATGATTTTCCAGGATATGGTGTTTGTTCAGGTATTGATGTAATTTTTTAATTTAATATGCATGTAAATAAATATGATTTAATCTAATTATATTTTTATCATTTTCATGATGCAAGAATATCTACTAAGTGTTATAAAGCTTGTCCATATTGTGGTGATTGGTTGAGATCAACTTATAGTAAGAATCTCAACAAAAATATTTATCTTCGACATCGACGATTCTTGCCTGATGATTATCCATTAAGATCTAAAAGAGAAGCGATACATTTTAATGGAAAGCTTGAAACACGTCAGTGTCCAAAACCTATGACGCCTATGGATTGGTATAAAAAATGGACAGGTGGACCTCTGATAGATCCAGAATTACAAATCTTCACAGATGATTCACATAATGAGTATGTGAAGAGAGGTAAAGGAAAATTGGTTCTCATAGAGAACATATCAATATGGTATTCTTTGGAGTATTGGAAAGAGTTAAAAGTCTGTCATCTTCTTGATCATATGCATATATTCAAAAATATTGGTTATTCACGATGGCAACATCTTCTTGGACTAAAAGATACCATAGTATCAAGGAATGATTTGAAAGATCAAAAATCCAAACCAAAGTTATGGCCAGTCTTTGATAGACATCGATAAGAAACGACTTATGCACCTGCTCCTTGGGTACTTACAACAAAAGAGATAGAGACTATCAACAATAAAATTCAATTGGTTAAGACTCCTACAGGATATGGAGCATCTTTTCAAAACATGTTTAATATGGATGATAAGAGCTTATCTCGGTTAAAGACCCATGACTGACATAACGTTTTGAAACATATTTTACCTTTGGTTATCGATGGATGTACAACAAAAGGAGTATGAGATGTGATCTATCATCTTGGATCACTTATAAGGTAATTATGATACTTTTATATTTAATATGTATGAATATTGGATATCTTTTATTTTTTAATTAACTTCTTTATAATTGTTTTTATGGTATGTATAGGTGGATTACATCCAAAGAGATTGACAAAAACTCGATCCCACCAAAAAAACGTGAATGCAAAGAGCTACTATGTTTGATGGAGAAAGAACTTCCTACTTCATTTTTTGATATTGAGGTTCATTTATTAGTCCATCTTGTAGATGAAATACAGATTGCAGGTGTTGTCAACACTCGATGGATGTTTTGGGTTGAGCGATCTATGGGAATATTAAAAGGTTATGTGCGACAAAGAGTGAAACCAGAAGGATCCATGGCAAAGGGTTGGATGCTTGAAGAGTGCATGTATTACGTTAGTGAGTACCTTGAAAGAGTTCATGAAGAAGCTCCATGTGCATGGACCAACGAGTCTTCTTCAAAAATAACAGATGAGGTATTATCAGGTAAGGGAGTTCCATTCTTATTTACATTTCAAGAAAAAAATGATGTTTCTACTTTTGTAGCATATAATAGTGAATGCATGCAAGCATTCCTTAGCGAGTACGAGGAACTTCAAAATCTCCGAAGTAAAAGGCAAAAAAACAAAAGATATAGAAGTAATCTCGATAATAATGAGATTACAGATATATCTTCTTTCACATATTGGCTATATAGTTGTTTGCAACATGCCAACGTAAATAATGAAGAAATCTCAGATGAGCAGGGAGAGTTAATGATAGTTTGTGAATGACACGTAATTTTATTAAAATAATATTTTATTTTTTTCATATATGTATATTAGTTTCTATATACTAATTGAATTTATTTTGCAGGCTCAAATGTTACACTAATATGTGGGGTTTTGGACAACATATTAGATTTAAAGCCATTGATTCTTTACATAAAACAGAGGATTCTAGTATTGTTGCTTCTTTCAAGCAACTATCATGTGCTAGCTCAAAAGACATGAACCTTATAGATGGCGAACTTGGTTACCTAGGAACTATTGTTGGTATCTACGAAATTTCATTTCGTACATTCAAACAGGTAGAAAAAAGTTTATATTTTTTATGATAGAGTTAGTTATTTTTTTAAGCACCTAATAATGGGTTTTTATTGCTATATATTTTGATAGGTCATTTTGAAGGTTGAGGGGTTTTGAGCCGAGTATAAAGGTAGTAATTCCACAGTAAGAAAGGAATTATCAGGGATTTGGGAAATTGATTCTTCCAAGGTAATGTGATCTACTAAAGAAGCATATATTCTTCCTAGGCATATTGAACAAGCATTTTTTTATAAAAACCCAGATGCTCATCCTTGGTGGCAAGTCATTCATGTGCAACCTAGAGGTAGGTCATTGTTTGAAAAGTTTATTGTTAGAGAAATCGAAGAAAGTCCTCTTGATGATTCAACATCAGATACTGATACATCAACATCTCAAAGAGAAATTAGAATCATTATACGTGATAATGATACCAATCTTTTTGATGAAGAGGATAATTCTCTACATGTTGATTCTACTGATGAGGAAGAGGAATTACCAAAAATAGATACTAATCCATCAATACATGATGTGATTCATGAGAACATAGATTTAACAATAGAAGAAATAAATGAAATCAATAAGGATAATGAAGATGAGACTATATTGATGTCTTACCAAAATGATGGCAATTATGAAAACATATGAGCAGATTGGATAGCAAATTTGTTGGTGCATACCAATCACCAATTGAAGGCTTGGAAGATCAAATGATGAAGGAAGAATCAATTCCTAAAGTGTGGAAGAAGATTACATTCAGAGGACAAGAGAAGTGTACACATATGTACATTAGTATAGTCATAGATGACTTAGATCTTTTGTTTAGTAAGAATCATGTACAAAATTATCTATAAATACTTTGAGAAAAGTCGGGGCATGTATGAGAGCATATGTGACAATAGTTAGAAGCCAAGAATGAGGAAGTTAGAAGTCATGGGAAAGAAGAAAAGTTAGTTGAGTTAACTCTCATCACTCAGTTGTAATTCTTCTGAGTAAATGAAAATTTTTGCGCCCGATGTTTCTGCGTGTTCTCCTTCTACAGTAGATCAATTGTGAAATGCTTTTGTACAAGTCTAAGTTGAGAGTTTCTTGACCTCTGTGCAAAGTTTTAGCTTCCAATTGTAATCAGGCTGAGTGAATTAAGTGTAGGAACATTTATATGTGAAGTGTGTTCACTGGTTCCTAAAACAGGTGCAAATTTCGAAGTTAATGTTTTGATCATTTCTCCTAGCAGAGTTTAAAGTTTTGCATGAGTGAGGGCTTAATCTTTAAGTTGGGAAGATAAGCTACTTATGTCTAGAAGCATTTTGTAAAACCGGTTCTATTCAAGGAGAACTAAGTCTTAAAAGTTACAGGTGTAAAGTCGACTGTTCTTGATGACAGTTTCTGACATAGGTAACTTGAGAAGTTGATTTCTCAAGTTATAATTAATCTTTTGAAGAGATTTAACTTGGAGTAGATGCGCAATCTCTAGGAGATACTTCGTACAAAGTTTCATAAAAAACTTTACACGTTTGATAGGTCAATGTGGAGAAATAGTGCAGCAAACTTTTCTGTGTTTCATCTTCTTCACAGATTTGTTAATCTTTTGATAATTAGCAATTGATCCTCTAAATTAGTGAAGTGTTTGACTTACTCTTGGTATAGAGGTGCTCTAATCACAAGAGTAAGTTGTTCTTTTGGAGATTAACATTCTCCATCATTGGTATCAGAGCAGGAGACATCAATTTGAAGAAAGGAGGATCCCGACTGTTGCAGATTCAAGAAATTCAACACTTGAAGGACTAAGAAGTGAAAGCTTGGAGTCAAAGCTTGAGGAGAAGACTATTTGACATCAAGAAAGGCAAAAGGAGTTCAATTCGAAGTAAAGGTACATACATTGTTTGTAAAGCTTGAAGATTTCAATACACAGGTGGATACAAGATGGGAGAAAGTTTGCAGATTGATAAGCTAGATAGGGAGAACTATCCAGCATGGTCCATGAGGATGGAAGCACACCTCATGAGCAAAGATCTTATATCATTTATTACAGGAGATGAAGAAAAACCTGAGTTTGCAGATCCTAGTATTCCTACTAGGGAAGAGCTTGCTATGTTGAAGACTTGGATGAGAAAGGATGCTCAAGCAAGGAGTATCATTTACATGGCTGTAAATGATTACCTTCTACCTCACATCAGAGGTTTGGAAAGTGCTACAGATGTTTGGAATGCCTTGGAAGAGCATTTCCAAAATACTACTAAGTCAAGGAAGTCCTCACTATGGGCTGAGTTCACAACCTTCAAGAAGAAGAGCTCACAATCAATTTCAGATTATGTGGCAAGGATGAAAGATATTGCAGATAGCTTGGGAGCAGTGGATGAAGATCTTGAAGAAGAAAAGTTGGTAAGACAAATACTTACAGGTTTGAGAGGAGATGAGAAGTGGAAGCCTTTTATATTGTCCATAGAATTGTCACTTGATCACTTTACTCCTGACCTTAATCAATTGCTAGGACACATGCTAACCTTTGAGCAGGATCTTAAAGGGGATAATGATAGAAGTACAAGTCAAGCTATGTACTCTAAGGATAAGAAAAAGAATGGCAAGGGAAAGCAATCAAATGATGATGAAGGGAATTCAAATCAAGCTAACTTCACAAAAGGGAAGACAAATTTCAGAGGTAAAGGAAGAGGAGGTAAGAACAAAGATAATGCTAAAGCTTGTTGGATTTGTGGCAGAACAAATCATTTGGCAAATGATTGTTGGTATAACAATCAAAATGGTGGAAACAATAATCAGAATTATAGTCAAAGAGGTAGAGGAGGCAGAAACCAAAGAGGCAATTTCAGAGGAAGAGGAGGTAGGACATCATATGGTAGAGGAGGTGGAAGAAACTTCCAATCTCAGTCCTACAACAATAATTATTACAATTATGCATCAGATCAGAAGGATGACATGACTCTTATCTTGAATGCAACTCATGAATCAATGGGAGAAGATCAAAGAGTGTTTTATATTGACTCAGGGTGCAGCAACCATCTGAGTGGGAATCTATCCTTGATGACTGATATGGAAGCAAGGGTGAATGGACATACAGTTCAGACAGGTGACAATACCAAACATAAAGTGGAGAGCATTGGATCAGTGAAGACAAAGAGTGGAAGTACACTTCTGAGCAAGGTACTTTATGTTCCTACTATTCCTAAAAATCTGATAAGTGTAGGGCAAATTGTGGAGAAAGGATATGAGGTAAGATTCACAAATGATGGTGTTTATGTACAAGATCCAAATCAGGGATATAGAAACATAATTGCAGGTAAAAAGGAAGGAAGATTGTTCACTCTCAAAGTCCAAGGTAATGTGGGACATGCATTATTTACCTATGGAAGTCAAAAGGTATCTGAATTAGACCTATGGCATAAAAGGTTAGGTCATTTCAATGAGAGAGCTATAAAGGAGATGTCAAAGAATCAGGTGGTGCTTGGATTGCCAAATATTGAAGGGCAACATATGGTGTACAAGTGTGAAGCTTGTCAATTAGGTAAAGCACATAAGTGTTCTTACAACAAATCAGGGTACAAGCATTCAAATATGCTTGAATTGGTTCATACAGATGTATGGGGTCCCTCAAGGGACTATAGCATAAATGGATCCAGATATTATGTGTTGTTTGTTGATGATGCAACCAGGTGGATTACTTTGTATGTAATCAAGGATAAATCAGAAGTTTTCAAGACATTCAAACATTTTCATGCTTATGCAGAAAGGATCATAGGGCAAAAGCTAAAGAGGTTAAGATCAGATGGAGGGGGAGAGTATTTCTCTAAAGAGTTTGATGATTATTTGTGGAATGCAGGTATCAAAAGAGAAGTGACTTGCAGGTACTCCCCTCAACAGAATGGAGTAGCAGAAAGGAGGAATAGGACTCTTGTAGAGTTTGCAAGAGCCATGATGAAGGAAAAGAATTGTCCAAATTACTTATGGGCAGAAGCCATTAACACTGCAACATACCTTGTGAATAGGTTGCCTTGCAAAGCTTTGGATGGAGGAACCCCTTATGAAGCATGGTGGGGTAAGAAGCCTAGTCTTGATCATTGTAAAGTATTTGGATGTATTGCATATGCTTATGTTCCTTCACAATTAAGACATAAGCTAGAACCAAAAGCAGAGAAGTATGTGTTTATTGGATATGATGATAGACAGATGGGTTACAGGTTGTGGAGTCCATCCACAAAGCAATTTCTTGTTACTAAAGATGTGACATTTGATGAGCAAAATATGTGGTATACAGGATCACCAAATGAGTATACAGGTGTTGAAGAAATTCAAAGGAAAGGAAAGGCAAAGATAAAAGTATGTGAAGAAATTGTTGATGAAGTTGACTCTAGATGTAGAGTGCAGGATCATGTAGAAGAAGGGCCAAGATTTGATCCAGAATCAAATGAGGCTGAAACTTCAAGAAGTGCAGAAATCAGAAGATCTACAAGGGAAAGGAAAGAACCTATAAGGTATAGTTATGATACATCTTTCCTAACAACAAAAGATTATGCTTACATTGTGAAAACAGAAGAAGATCCAACAACTTATGAAGAAGCCAAAGGTAAACAGAATTGGGAGAAGGCAATGCAAGAAGAGTATGATGCTCTACTTGAAAATGAGACTTGGGAACTAGTACCAAGACCAAAGAATCAGAAGGTCATTGGATGCAAGTGGGTATATAAAACAAAGAGGTTTGCAGATGGTAAGGTGTCTAGATATAAGGCTAGACTTGTGGTCAAAGGTTATGCCCAAACTTATGGGGTAGATTATGATGAAACCTTTAGTCCTGTTGCTAAGATGTCTACAATTAGGACATTGATTGCTATTGCTGCTTGCAAGGGATGGAAATTATCACAATTGGATGTGAAAAATGCATTTCTAAATGGATACATTGCAGATGAAGTATATATGGAGCAACCAGAAGGCTTCATGGAATCAATTGGATCAGATTATGTGTGTAAGCTCAAGAGAGCTTTATATGGGTTGAAGCAAGCCCCAAGAGCTTGGAATTACAGATTGGTCAAGTTCTTGAATGAATGTGGATTTCAAGCATCAAAGGCAGATAGTAGCTTGCTAGTGAAGGCAAGTGAAAATGGATATATTTACATGTGCATTTATGTTGATGATATTATTGTTACAAGAACAGATGCTCAAGGAATCAATGAACTCAAAAGACAAATAGAAAAGGAGTTTAAGATAAGTGATTTGGGAAACTTATCTTATTTTCTAGGAATGCAGATTGTGTATACTCAACATGGAGTATATGTTTCACAAGAGAGATACTTGAAGAATCTCCTAATCAAGTTTAACATGGAAGATTGCAAGACCTCAACCACACCATTGGAGGTAAATCATAAATTAAGCAGGTATGGAGGTGAAGAATTCAATGACATGAAGAAATATCAGAGTTTGGTAGGTAGTTTAATCTATGCTACCTTGACAAGGCCAGATCTATCATATGCAGTAGGTGTGTTGTCACAATTCATGCATTGTCCAAAGAAGACTCATTGGATTGCAGCCCAAAGGGTACTCAGATATATCAAGGGAACCTTAAGTGAAGGTTTGTACTATGGTTTCACTTCTGACACAAGAATCAAAGTGTTTAGTGATGCAGATTGGGCAGGTGACTCAGATGATAGAAGGTCTACTCATGGGTATCTCTGTTATGTTGGAGATAAGCTAGTTTCTTGGTGTTCAAAGAAGCAACATACAGTTGCTTTATCATCCACAGAAGCTGAGTATAAGGGAATGGTAGAATCTGCAAAGGAAGTGATATGGTTGAAGACCTTGATGAAAAGTTTTGAGTTTGATCATAGTACTCCAATAATTTTTGGAGACAATATGAGTTCTTTGTATTTGGCAGCTAACCCTGTGTTTCATGCCAGGACTAAGCATATAGAGATTCAGTATCATTTCTTGAGAGAAAAGGTACTAGATAAAGAGATTGAAGTGATGTACACTCCAACAAAAGAACAAGTGGCAGATATGATGACAAAAAGTCTGGATGGACCTAAGTTACAGAGGTTCAAAGACATGGCAAGTATAAAGAAGACATAGAAAACCTCAATTGATGATTGAGGGGGAGCTGTTGGTGCATACCAATCACCAATTGAAGGCTTGGAAGATCAAATGATGAAGGAAGAATCAATTCCTAAAGTGTGGAAGAAGATTACATTCAGAGGACAAGAGAAGTGTACACATATGTACATTAGTATAGTCATAGATGACTTAGATCTTTTGTTTAGTAAGAATCATGTACAAAATTATCTATAAATACTTTGAGAAAAGTCGGGGCATGTATGAGAGCATATGTGACAATAGTTAGAAGCCAAGAATGAGGAAGTTAGAAGTCATGGGAAAGAAGAAAAGTTAGTTGAGTTAACTCTCATCACTCAGTTGTAATTCTTCTGAGTAAATGAAAATTTTTGCGCCCGATGTTTCTGCGTGTTCTCCTTCTACAGTAGATCAATTGTGAAATGCTTTTGTACAAGTCTAAGTTGAGAGTTGCTTGACCTCTGTGCAAAGTTTTAGCTTCCAATTGTAATCAGGCTGAGTGAATTAAGTGTAGGAACATTTATATGTGAAGTGTGTTCACTGGTTCCTAAAACAGGCGCAAATTTCGAAGTTAATGTTTTGATCATTTCTCCTAGCACAGCTTAAAGTTTTGCATGAGTGAGGGCTTAATCTTTAAGTTGGAAGATAAGCTACTTATGTCTAGAAGCATTTTGTAAAACGGGTTCTATTCAAGGAGAACTAAGTCTTAAAAGTTACAGGTGTAAAGTCGACTGTTCTTGATGACAGTTTCTGACATAGGTAACTTGAGAAGTTGATTTCACAAGTTATACTTAATCTTTTGAAGAGATTTAACTTGGAGTAGATGCGCAATCTCTAGGAGATACTTCGTACAAAGTTTCATAAAAAACTTTACACGTTTGATAGGTCAATGTGGAGAAATAGTGCAGCAGACTTTTCTCTGTTTCATCTTCTTCACAGATTTGTTAATCTTTTGATAATTAGCAATTGATCCTCTAAATTAGTGAAGTGTTTGACTTACTCTTGGTATAGAGGTGCTCTAATCACAAGAGTAAGTTTTTCTTTTGGAGATTAACATTCTCCATCAAAATTCTACTCTAGTTATTGATCAATAACTTGAAGCTTCTGAATGGATATCAGATAATAGATTTTTTTATTAACTTGAATATGTATATATGCATATGCACTTATGTAAAATATTCATGTATTCATGTAATATAATTGTGTACATGTATATATGTATATGTGTCTATGTGTAAATATGTACATGTAAATATATATGCATATATATATATGTTTATGTATGCATGTAGGCATGTATATGTGATGTGTACATGTATATATGTATACGTTTCTATGTGTAAATGTGTACATGTAAATATGTATGCACACACATATATATATATATACATATATATATATATATATATATATATATATATATATATATATATATATATATATATATATATATATATATATATATATATATATATATATATATATATATATATATATATATATATATATATATATATGTGCATTTAGGCATGTATTTGTGATGCATAATATATCTACTCCATTTTATATTTATGTATGTGTATCTACATGATGGGTATATATCTTTATATATATATTATGATCCTCGTTGATTCAAGTAGCTATATATAGAGGCATAAGGTTGGGAGGAGAGACATCTCTCTATTAAGATGTCGGAGGAATAGATGCAATGTGTACATATACTTCAATCATATGGCTAAAAGGTTGAATTAGAGTATTTAAATTAGGGGTTTTAAAACCCTAATATTGAAATTAGTGTTTTCAATTTAGGATTTTGAAATAGGATTTATTTATTTATTTATGCATATGCATATGTTGTGTATGTATGGGTATCTATATGTGCATATGTATGTGTTGTGTGTGTGTATATATATGCATGTAAATATGATTATATGAGTCTATGTGTGTGTACATATGATTATGCATGTGTATGTGTATGTGAGTATGTGTACGTGTATGTGAGTATGTGTATGTGTCTATGTGTATTCATTATATGTGTGTAACTGCATGCATGTGTATGTGTGTCTAAAAATATGCATGTATGTGTGTGTATGTATAAATGTGCATGTATGTGTATATGTGTGTAAATGTGAATGTATGATGTATATGTGTGTGTATGCGTGTATTTGTACCTCTAGTCTCACTCTTTTTTCTCTCTCTCTCTCATATACATACATACATAAACACACATACTCATATCCACATATATATACATAAAAGCAGTGCATACCATGCATTATCGTGACGATGATCCATAAGTGTCCCCATCTCTTTTAGACACCACTTATGTGACCATCCTATCCCAAACTGTGTCTCAAGTGAACTTAGTACCTATTTTTTATCCCTGTCATCATGCTCACTCCAAAAATAATAAAAATAATGTGAATAAAACATAAGATATTTATTTCAATTTATATGTAAAATTTATACTTACTTCGACGATAAGTGGACAAGGCACAGGTAAGAGTCGCATAATGCCCACATTCTTCTCTTGAACTCCAATCCATTCCCTATGTACACAATGTTCCCCTCTGGCTCTATATCGCACTCTAGTCCTAAGGTGCCTATGCATGTCCTCATAGGGAACTCTGCTCTGCTATCATGATCTGAAGGTGGTATAGGTGTCCTGAAAATAGATAGATAAAAATAAATAAAAATATGTGTTATAATATCATTAAAAAAGTTTATGAAAAAAACATACCTATGAGCAGATCACCGTCTTCCTGCATGTGGAGCCACAGAAGACCCCTCCTCTGATCGTTGGGTAAGCATCTGGATCGTATAGTCCAGCTCATCATCAGACATCTCTGAGTAATCATGCATGATGGCCCCTAGAGTATCAGATGGAACTCTTGCTCTCATAAGACTTTTTATGAGAGTGAGTTTCGCCTTTCTCTCTCTACTAGGATCCATAATACCTAACATATAAAACAAAATGGGTTAGAAATCAATATATATACGTGTACATATGTATGTGTCTATGCATTAATTCTGTGTATGTATGCATGTATGTGTATGTATGTGTGTGTACGTGTGTGTGTATGTGTGTATGCATGTGTATGTGTGTGTATGCATCATTATGTGCATATGTGTCCATGTGTGTATGTGTGTGTATGTGTGTGTGTATGTGTGTGTGTCTATGTGTATGTATGTGCCTCTATGATTGTGTATTTGTTTATGTGTGTGTATGTGTCTATGTGCCTATGTGTGTATGTGTGTGCATGTATGCATATGCATGTGCATTATGTATGCATATGCGTGTGTATGCATTATGTATGCATTATGTATGCATTATGTATGCATATGTGTGTGTATGCATTAAGTATGTGTGTATGTGTGTGTGTATGTGTGTGTGTATGTATGTGTGTGTATGTGTGTATGTGTGTGTGTGTATGTGTGTGTATGTGTGTATGCATGTGTATGTATGTGTATGCATCATTATGTGTGTATGTGTGTGTGTATATGTGTGTGTGTATGTGTGTGTGTCTATGTGTATGAGTGTGTGTCTATGAGTGTGTATGTGTTTATGTGTGTGTATGTGTCTATGTCTGTGTATGTGTCTATGTGTGTATGTGTATGCATGTATGTATGCATATGAATGTGCATTATGTATGCATATGTGTTATATGCATTATGTATGCACTTTGTATGCATATGTGTGTATGCATTAAGTATGTGTATGTATGCATGAGCATTATTTATGCATATGTGTGTGTATGCATGTAAGTATGTATGTATGCATATGCATTATGTATGTATATGTATGCATGTATGTGTATGTGTGTGTATGCATATATGTGTGTGTATGTGTGTGTGTATGTGTGTGTGTATGTGTGTGTGTATGTATGTGTGTATGTGTGTATGCATGTGTATGTGTGTGTATGCATCATTATGTGTGTATGTGTCTATGTGTGTATGTGTGTGTGTATATGTGTGTGTGTATGTGTGTGTGTATGTGTATGTGTGTGCGTCTATGAGTGTATATGTGTTTATGTGTGTGTGTGTGTGTACGTGTGTGTATTTGTCTATGTGTGTATGTGTATGCATGTATGTATGCATATGTGTGTATGTGTGTGTATGCAGTATGTATGCATGTGTGTGTATGCATTATGTTTGTGTATGTATGCATGTGCATTATGTATGCATGTAAGTATGTATGTATGCATATGCATATGCATTATGTATGCATGTATGTGTATGTGTGTGTATGCCTCTCTATGTGTGTGTGTATGCATATATGTGTGTGTATGTATGTATGTATGTGTGTGTGTATATGTGTCTATATGTGTGTATGCATGTGTATGTGTGTGTATGCATCATTATGTGTGTATGTGTGTATGTGTGTGTGTCTATGTGTATGTGTGTGTGTGTGTCCATGAGTCTGTATGTGTTTATGTGTGTGTATTTGTCTATGTGTGTGTATGTGTCTATGTGTGTAGGTGTATGCATGTATGTCTGCATATGTATGTGTCTGCATGTGTATGTGTGTGTATGCATCATTATGTGTGTATGTGTGTATGTGTGTATGTGTGTATGTGTGTATGTGAGTATATGTGTGTGTCTATGTGTGTGTGTGTGTCTATGTGTATGTGTCGCTACGTGTCTATGAGTGTGTATGTGTTTATGTGTGTGTATGTGTCTATGTGTGTGTATGTGTCTATGTGTGTGTATGTGTCTATGTATGTATGTGTATGCATGTATGTATGCATATGTGTGTGTATGTGTGTGTATACATATGTGTAAGTATGCATTATGTATGTGTATGTATGCATGTAAGTATGTATGTATGCATATGCATATGCATTATGTATGCATGTATGTGTATGTGTGTGTATGTCTCTCTATGTGTGTGTATGCATATATGTGTGTGTATGTGTGTGTGTATATGTGTGTGTATGCATGTGTATGTGTGTGAATGCATCATTATGTGTGTATGTGTCTATGTGTGTATGTGTGTGTATATATGTGTGTGTAGGTGTGTGCGTTTATGTGTTTGTGTGTGTGTCTATGAGTGTGTATCTGTTTATGTGTGTGTATGTGTCTATGTGTGTGTATGTGTCTATGTGTGTATGTGTATGCATGTATGTATGCATATGTGTGTATGCATTATGTATGCATATGTGTGTGTATGCATTATGTATGTGTATGTATGCATGTGCATTATGTATGCATATGCATTATGTATGTGTATGTATGCATGTGCATTATGTATGCATATGTGTGTGTATGCATGTAAGTATGTATGTATGCATATGCAAATGCATTATGTATGCATATGTATGCATGTATGTGTATGTGTGTGCATGTCTCTCTATGTGTGTGTATATGCATATGTGTGTGTATGTGTGTCTATGTGTGTGTGTATGTGTGTGTATGTGTGTGTGTATGTGTGTGTACTAGTTCTAAATCTTTTCGTAAACATGGAAGAAAGTTGATTCTATGTTTGCTCGAGATCCAAGTCGATTCAGATGCAATTTTACCCCTAATGAAGTGATAACGAGCTCCAATGTGCTTAGAACTCGTGTGGAACACAAGATCTTGTGCTAGATACACATCTTGTGCTAGATACACCACTCAAATTTCATTATGTATTTATACTTGACCCATTAACATCTCAATTCCTTGAGTACTATTTTTAGCACCATAAAATCAGCCAAGACTTGAGATAATGCTTTGTAATGAAGGTTATTGGAAGAGAGAACAATTCTAGATCACTCATCCTATGATCTTTAGAGCCTTCCTAATCTACATGTAGGTATTATCTATCCTGTAAAATCTATTCCCTTTAGTAGAGTAGTCCTCCATTCAACAGCTTTGGTCTAGCTTTTGCAACCAAGTATGGGATTTCTCACACGTCTGAAAAGCAATCTCAGAGCAGGTGCGATTCCAAGCATTACATAAAGAAAGGATCCCATGCTTGACATGCAGAGAATTAGATCTCATAACTATTAGCGATGGGTATTTATTTTAAATCTTAATATTTTCCTTGCTTGAGACTTTCTTGTAACTACACATTCCATACTTTGCTGATAGATCTCGATTGTATTTTTCTTGATGAGACATAGACTAATTTTCTGTTATGTATGATCTCAATACCAACCAAATAGGTCAATTCTCCAAGGTTTTTTGTTTTTTTTTTTTAATGTCAAGTTTGATTTTCATGGTCATGATCTTCTAGGCATTGCCATTGATAACTAAATCATCACCATTGATCAAAATCTAGAGAAAATCATCATCTTTCTTCTCCATGTAGAACGGAGGGTCCAAGTCACCATAAATGTATCCCTTTTTTTTGAGAGTGTATACACAATTCCTTGGTTTCAAGCCCATTGGGGTTGCTTACGACCACAACAAGTCTTTCTAATCTTTAAGATAGGATCAAGAAAACCACAATCTAGAAAACCCTCTATGTTCTCGATCTAAACTGTTTCTAGCAACTTACCATCGGCGAAGGATTTTCTAGTATCTACTTACTATGTTTTCCCATGTTAGGCTATTTCTATTGACATAAGAATTGGTTTGGGCCTCATCCAAGCTATTTGAAAGAAGACGTTCTCAAAACGTATGCCATGGATTAGGGAAAGACCTTCAGCAACCAATACCTTCGCATGATCACATCTGCATTACTCTCTCTATACTAATTTTCTTCCTCAAGAGAGGAACTAGGATGTTCACATTGGTCCTTTCATCGGTTATTTCTACACTGGTGAGATTCTTAGCTCAACAATGAATGGAAGAATCTCTCTTTATCTAGTTTTAGATATTTTTTATCCCCAATTATTTATATGTTTTGGATGCCTTTATAATTATTATCTTCTCATTATGCCCTTAGAGAGTCTCCACCTTTTGTCTTCCTCATGCCTTTCTCATTTGATTTTCTGTCTTCACTTCATGGTTCCTTGGCCTTGATTCTGACATAAAAATGGTAATTTTTTTCCTTCCTTTGATAAAGTATCTGAAGTTGAGGTACCACCAACATCCATTATTTTCTTCCTTTAAGGATGTCCCCTCTTTGTCGTTTGGAGATCTTTACCTATAAGTCCAAGGAGCGAATGAAAGTCCACATCCAAGGAGCGAATGAAAGTCCACATCTCTAAATAGTTTTATGTCCTATCATATCATCCAAGGAGCGAATGAAAGTCCACATCTCTAAATAGTTTTATGTCCTTTTAGTTATACATTTCACTTGATTATCCAATAATAGAACATCTATTTTCCTTGACTATCCAATAAAAATACATTTATTTTTACGTGATTATCTTATAAAAATACATTGTTTTTTTGCATTCTAGATTGTCCTCAACTCGCATGACTCGTGTACACAATGAACACATCCAAACATATTGAGGTGTGGAAAGAAAGTCTCCTCAACATGTCCTGATTTATAAACTATGGAAGAATGGATCCAAAAGTTTAAAGGCTTATTCATCCTACATAAAATTGTACTAGTTACAACTCCGAGATAGGGTTTTAGGGCATTTATGTCGTTCATCTGTGCCCTAGCAACTTGTTCCATGTACTTGTTATTTCTTTCGGTGCACACCTTGCTAGAGTAAAGAGCTACATGTATAAAATTTCAAAATCCCATATGTTTTACTTAAAAATTTTAGAACCCATGGAGAGTGTTTGCTCCATCCTCCATACCAAATAACGTCAGTATATCGATTTATATCCTTCTTTATATATGCTTTGAAAGTTTTACAATCTTTTTTTAACAAAAGCGATTGAAATGATAAAAAAAAGAATTATTCAATTTTTTGTATATATTTTGGACGTTTTATAATGGTTTTAACAATAGTGATTCTAAATATAAAAAAACAAATGACTCAAGAAAGCTATAAAGAGTTGAAATGAAGATTGAAGCCTTTTCATCCTATTTGTGTGGGGATCTTTTTTTATCAACTTGCTGTTTTCTAGAATGAACATCTTTATGGTGTCTAGGAAAACAACCAAACTCTCATTTGAGCTTGTATTTACCCTCTTTGGACTACATCTTAACCTTGTGAGTGATAGAGGGATTCACTTCATCAATGAACTGATAGAAAGCTTTGTAAATATACTTCTTCATATAAATAAAAAATCAACAACCTTTCACCCACAAGAAAATGGAAAACTTGAGAGCTCAAACAAATTTTTTTGCATGGTATTGAGTGACTTCATAAACAATGGTACCAAAACACCTTTGTAGGAGATACCACTAAAGCCATATTCCTAGTGTGTAGTCACATTCTGCTTGAAAATATTTTAGTTTGAGGTGAATATAGGTTATATGACGCTCAATAGGTCTACAACTAATAACAAACCATCTCACCTTGAGAAGTGAAGAGGAGTCGATTACCATTAGGGTAATTAAATAAGTGACTCACAAAGGAATTCCACAACCAAGGGAATTAAGCACATGGAAACTAGAGTCTATATAAAAGCAAATGATAAGAATTTGGCAAGTCATCAAGTGTTATAGGAACAAAAGAAAGTTGTGAACAATTATATACCTCGATCTCTTAGATAAATTTGGGTGGTTACAGGAACTATTTCTTCATCGCCTTGAAAATCATGTTCTGCGAAGATGCAAAGGTCTTCAGTGGAACAGTGAGACCTATGCTGAGTATCCTTAGATTTGTTTTTAGAGGAAGAGGCTTTACAGTTGTTCTATTTTTTGTTGTAGAATTTCTGAACATGCCCTACTTTACCATAGTAATTGCAACTAAACTTCTTGGAGGAATTGTTGGGACCTTGTTTAGGTGTGTTGGTAGAGTTGTGACTAGCATGTTTTTCCTTGTTGAAGGGTCCCTTGGCCTTCATCTCAATTTCATGTGAGGATGTGAGCTTTGCTCAAGAGTCATGGAGGAGCAAAAGTCATCGAATCTCTTCCCAAATCAATACTTGATCATGATTGTAGAGGGTCAGCTTAAACATTTCATAAGATCATGGGAGCTTGTTGAGAATGAAAATGATCATGTCCTTCTTGGTAACATGTCAACCACACAACACTAGCTTGTGTTGATAATCTTCAAATGTGGCAATAACATAAGTAATAGGATCCTAGGGCCTAATGGATAGGTTGTAAAACTTGACCTTTAAGGTGTAAATCTCTAAAGGATTTGTGTCCTCAAAAAGGTCTTTTAGGATCCTCCAAGCTTCATGGGATGTTTTAGAGGAGGTAATATGGCCCTTGGTTGACTCATCACAAGATAAAGTTAATTGTCCCATGGCTCTCTTGTCTTTGAAATTATGGATGTTCCAAGCTCCTTGATCACTCTTCTTGCCAGGATCATGCTTGGTTCCTTCAACTACTCCATATAATGGGTTGGTACAGAGGTATTCGCTAATTGTAACCTTCCAAAGATTGTAGTTGGTGACATTAAATTACTCATCCTTTGGCATAAAGGGTAGTGTAAATGAGGGTTAATACCATTGAATTGAAGACATGGAATTCAAAATAATTGAAGTTATCACCATTGAAAATAAGTTAGCACACATGCAAATTTAAAGTTAGAATCGACACAAAAATTGAGATGGGGTAGGGGGGTTAGAGTAGTCCTATACTTGATGTTTACAGAGATACGTTGGGGGGGGGGTGGGCTTAGGGTAGCCCTAGAATGCACACCATGTTAGCATTAGAGTAGGCTTAAAAATTGGAGAGAGCTTGTGGGTGGGCTTAGACGAGCCTGCATTTAACAAACGCACACACACTCAATACTCTCTTATATTTTGAAGTTACAAAGGGAGGGCACTTAGTGCCAAAGGTTATGCAAATGATTGGCATATGATACCTACGAGAACATCTTGGAGAATAGAAAAATGTAGAGCTTTCCCAAAATTCTAGGGAGATAAAAAAAGGTATGGTTAAGGAGTATAGTGATCAATTGGAGTTGTTATTATGAAAATAAGATCAAGGTATTCTTTTGGAAGTCGATTTCCAACAATGTGAATACATATGGTGCTAAGGCTCTTTTAAGAGCTCATATGAACTCACACACGATTATCATGCTTGAAGTATAGGAGAAGTATTCATGTAAATGTAGCATCTTGACATCATAAGTGATGCCATAACCGAATCAAACAAAATTGATTGTAACTATATGCCATGTGGAACTAAAGTTTTTGCTTTTTGAAGCAACATGATTGTAGAAATTAGCACGACAAAATGGGTCGTAGAGGTATAATCAAACATTCAAAATGGTCTTAGTCCATGAAGAAAATGATGACAACTTCATTACCAAAAGAAATTTGCCACGAGCTCCATCACCACCTTCAAAGGTCTCACCAAAAGAAGAAACACCAAGACCTCGATCTAGTGCTCTCATATCATGTAGAGAGTACATGTGCGGAAGCAAAATGAAGAGAAGAGTGTACTTGCAAAAAGAAAGAGTGTGAGATTCAAACTAAGTAGACCATGAAATGGGAAACATCACATGGATCAAAGTGAGCTGGCTAAGAGCATGGAGTAGGCTCCTCAAGCTTCTAACCAAGTACAAATGGGAGGAGATGCCATCCTTGTATAGAGTTCCAGCGGGCTCTCCAAAGTACATCAAATGTGGGATAATTCCCCTTGAAGGAGAATGAATACACAAATAGAAGCGCATGGAAAGGTAGCCAAGTACAAAAAGATACAATATAAAATGGAAATAAAATGGAAATGGAATGTCTCCTAGATACAAAATGGACATGCACTCATGCGGATACACTCTTGTACATAACTATTTTTTCAATGCAATAAAGAGAGGATTTCCACAAATATATTCCTTTCTTCCATTTCAATATCCTCCGTTCTATACTCTATAGGTTCTCTTTGTCTTTTGATGATACTCATGAAATCTTCCTTCACATCTGTTCTTGAAAATGCTAACCATTCCTCTAATGTCATGGTAACCTCTGCTTTCATAATTTTTTCATCCATAACCTTTCGAATGTCTATTTGTTTCTCGATTTGCGAGATCAATCGAAAAGTCAGAGGTTTCTTTTTCGGTTTTTCTTCCTTACTACCTTCTTCTCGTATGGGTTGAGTTTCATTCGGTTTCTCCTGACTTCTATCTTCATTTGGTGTTTTCTTTTCTAAATTTTCTACAACTTTCTTTACTTTTCCCTTATTCTGAGATTTCTTTTCTTGTTCCTGTTGTTTTGGTTCCTCACTAGGCTCCATCCTAGGTGGCTCATTCATTATCTCAGTAGTTTCATCCTCTTTTCAAGCCCTAGTTGTTCGTTTAGACTATCCCTCTTCATCTCGTTTTCTTTTCTCATCTACACCACTACCCGATTGTTATCACTTTCCAACCTTCCAACAAGATCTGTAAGGCTCCTTGGTTCCATGCCAGTGCGCCCACCTTCTCTCTCCCCTCCGTACATCAAGAAATTTCTGATGTGTGGAAGGAGGCGTTCGCCTCCGGCTTGTCCCCAGCCAAGTGCTGGAGAAGTGCGGTCGATTAGTCTCGACAGATCATGATTAGATCCAGGAAGATGCTTGAGACTGTGCGACGGGCTCGTAGAGAAGCTCTTTACCACAGACTCTGGAGGCTCGAGGAGAAAGTGAACAAAGGAAAATCTCAAGCCTAGAAAGGTCTTCGAAAAATCAGAGCACTATTGAGATACGAGGAAGAAATACAAAGGAAAAATTTATAAATTTTCTTCAAGGAGTGGTGAGCTGGCAAAGCCGACAAACTCACCAAAGAGATGTGTTGTATCCTTAAAAGGAAACATAACAGAAATTCGATCCCCTTATTTCTAGACTCAAATGGAAATGTATGCAATACCGAAGAAGATAATTTTGGGATCATTGAAGGGCACTTCACGAGACTCCTGGGGACCTCGAACCCCCTCTCCCACCATAGAAGGGACTGTATGGCAGCCATATCTAGGGTTTCCCCCCATAGGATACCACTCAACCTTCGCTCCCTGCTACATGCCCCTATCTCTGAAGCAGAAATCATTGAGGTCATTGATGCCCTCCCTCCCGGTAAAAGATCGGGACTCAATGAGCTCACTGATGAGTTCTTTAAATCCTTCAAGTTGGTGGTTGCCACCCCTCTTCGTCTGGTTTGGCAAGAGGCGCTCAAGTTTGGCGCACTTCCTTCTTGCCTCAACAATGGTATTATCAAGTTAATACACAAAAAAGGGGAAAAGAATAGAATAGAGAACTGGCATCCTATTACGATGCTCCAAATAGGATACAAGATCATCGCCAAAGTCATTGCCAACAGAATCTCTTGCCACTTGAGAGCGTGGTTAAGGGAGGACCAAAAAGGTTTCATCAAAGGCAGGTCAATTTTGGAAACCATCATAGATATTTGGGAAGGTCTTGAATTTGCAAATGAGTCTAAAAAAGATGTGGTCTTCCTCAAGATCGACTTTGATAAAGCCTACGTTAGTCTTGAATGGGACTATATTCTGCAGTCGCTCCAAGATCTTGGATGTAGTCAGAAATTCACCAAGATGATTGCGACCCTTCTAGGAAATGTATCGACCCAAATTAACATTAACGACAAACTTTCGAAGGTGATCAAACTTAGAAGATCTATCAGACAAGGGTGTCCATTGGCTCCCCTTCTCTTTTCCATCACCATGGAGGGGCTTAGCAGGCTTGTGGCGCACCAAGTGGAAGCTGGTAATATCAAAGGCCTCCGTTTGCCCCATGACAACAAGCAGATCACCATGAGAATTTTTGCTGATGATATGAACACGTTTGTTCACAATGATAGTACCAGCCTACAGACATTCTGGAGGTGTCTTTCTACTTTTTGTGAAGCCTCTGGTTCCATAATCAACCACTCTAAGACCGCCTTTAGAGCTTTTGTGGGGTCTCAGTCCCACCTTCTCATTGATCATGGCTGTCAAATCATTCCGCAGGGCCAAAGTTTTTGGCTTCTTGGGATCCCCTTGGGGTTTGGCGTCTCTATGGAACAACGGTGGAATTGGGTGCTGGCCAAACTCAAAAACAAGCTTAACTATTGGAGAGATATGCAAATCAATCTTGTTGGTCGTGCTATGGTTATCAACACGTTCCTCCTTTCTTCTACCATTTATTTCCTTTCTTCTTGGAGACTAAAAGAGCAAGATGTGGCCAAACTGGATAGCATTTGTAGAAACTTCCTTTGGACGGGCGATCACAATAGAAGGGGGGTGCCTAAAATCAAATGGTCCATCTGCATCAGCCATAGAGATAGTGGGGGCCTTGGTATCCTAGACATTGGGTGCATGGCTAACAAACTGGCAGCCAAATGGATGATTAAGGCTTGGTGCAATGGGGAGGCCTCGTGGGCCAAGTTGATCTTCTGAAACAAGAACGCTTTGGCTCTCACGGGTTTCCCAAACTGGAAGAATCTCGACATCTTGACCTTGCTGTTTTCCCCGATCCCCGTCTTCCCGAGAGGCTCTAATCTCGTGTGCTCCCTATGGAAGAGTTGGAATAAAGTCAAAAGCTACATAAGAATTAGTGAAGACTGGAGGTGGGCTGCTGGTATCAGACAAAACAACTCTATCTGGTTTCCGATCCATGGCATCCGGAGTGTGGAATCTTGGAACATTCAAAATGCCAAGAAGCTATGGAACAAAGGCTTCAAAAAATGGAAACATCTCTGGAAACAATACACCAACCGCTGGATCAACTTCGAGGATATTGACCCTCGCGTCAACATTTCATTCGAAGAATGGAACACTTTGCAAAGCAGATGCCTCGCCTGGGATCGACACAAAACTCGCCTTTTCATGGAACATGAGACATCGAGCTCGCTTGGTCTCAAATGGCACAATGGGAATAGCCTATCAAAAATCCCAAACATCAAAGAAACAATTGAGTATAAGGTTAACCTCAACAAGAAGTGGTGCCTGTCATGCACGCGGCTTCGGTGGGACATGAAGTTCATGGCTATCTGGCACCCCCTCATGGAAATCAAAAAGTCTGTCCTCTTATGGCAAATTCTTCATCATGGAATCTGGACCAACCTTAAGGCTAGCAAACTTTGTGGGATTCCTCCCTGGTGCAAATGCTGCTACCAGTCTATCAAAGATGTTCCACACATCTTCTTTACCTGCCCCAACTCCAATAGAGTCTGGCAAACAGTTGGAAAAAAATTTAGACTTCAGAAACACCTCAGTTGGCAGCAGGCCCTACTGGGAGAGGTGATCGGCTGCTCCGCGACTCTCTGGAACGCCATCAGAGGGGAGGTCCTATGGAAAATCTGGCGGGAAAGATGTGCGCTCAACTTCGGTGACTCCCCCAAGGAGTGGTCAATTGAGAAATCATTGTTCCTCCTTGGTAAAAGGATTGTTAACTGTAAGAAATCCCCCCCTTCAGGCATCATCAAGTTCTCCTTTTGATCAATAACAAGCTTAAACCCAAGTGGGCCCCTCATGAGGGTGATGAGAGGGTGATTAACTTTCTTTGTAATGCCATCTAAGCTATGTAAAAGCTTCCCCTGCTTTGTGGGATTTGGGGGGTCCTGTGGGCACTAGTCCCCTTCTCTTGTACTTTTCTTTCTTTATTTAATTCAAGTCTAGGAGAGTACTAATGCCGAACTTCCTTTACATTTAAAAAAAAAAAACTTGAAAGAGGTAGTGTGCATTGAGCAACCTCTTCACTTTGTTCATGTAAAATTACCTAATTATGCCTGTAAGCTTGAGAAGGCACTATATGGTTCACGGAAATCTCTAAAAGTGTGGAGTGAAAAATTGGTAGATTATTTCCAAAAAATTGGATTCAAACCAATTTAATAAACCCCTGATTCTTAGAGGGAAGGGAAGGGGACCAAATATACATATGTATACATGTTGATGAATTTATTATTACAAGTGATGATCAATATGACATCAAGAAAATCAAGCTTGGGCAAGAGCTAGAAATATAAAACGTTTATGATTTAAAGAACTTCTTAGGTATTAAGGTGGTCTATAGAGAAGGAGTATGGTTGATGCAAAGGAAGTACTCAATGGACCTACTTTTGAATAATTGCATGCTTAAGAGCAAACCTATAGAATCATCTACGGAGCTAAATGTAAAGATCATTAAATATGAAAGTAAAGTATTTAAGAAAATTTTATCATATGTATCATAAAGTCATGCATATTTGCTTTTTACGTGGAGCCGCCTTGCCTTTTAGATAAAGTGCCTTGCTTTGAGTGCTTTTAGTGGCTTTTGATCTGAAAATCTGAGGTAAAAAGCACATGTGAAAGCAAAAGGAGACGTGAAAAGTCAAAGCATATATGAAAATACGAATTACGGTTTTAGTTTTGAACCCTAAAAACATATCCAGATTTGTAATGTGATATATCACTAGAAATCTCGAGATCTACTTTCCACATATGTAATAAGATATTTCGACCAATTTTGAACATTTTTTCCCTTGGTTTGAGCATAGTTGAATTTTTCTAAGATTAGCCAAAGCTAATAATATGTGAAATCCCTCTTGTGAATGTTTGCATTTTCTAGAATCCCTTGCTAACCTTACACAAGGGGAATATGCCATGCAAGGTATCATTAGTGCATTCTTTACTTGTTGCCTCAATATATGTAAGAACCAACACTACGAGACCTTCCAATAGGAAGATGGCTACTAAGACACTTTGAAGGGACTATAAATAAAGGACAATACTCTCCATATGATGATAATATGTAGGAAAAAGTGTTCACTTATGAAAATTCAGGATGTTCCGAATAAGATACAAAGGTGATTAGGACATAACGTTAGGATCAAACATGTCTCATCCTTTTGAGTGGATCAACCCATAGTTGTTTTATCTTGAACTGAAGCTAATTATAGAGGATTATCTCAATTCGCATTTGAGCTTCTGTGGCTTAAGAAGCTGACTAAGGATTCACATATGGATGTCTGAAGGGATGGGACTTCTTACAGTTACAAATTCTTCTACCTAGAAGCCCAAGGGACTTGTCGATGGATGACCCTTTTGGAGGGTTGTCAAATTTGGAGGCACACCTGGCACACTATGATTTTTAAGGGGGCAAGTTGTAGTGAATGAAGTACAAAGAAATCATATAGGTATAAAGTATAGAGTAGATAATATGCTCACCGATGCATTCCATAGCACTTAGTTGTGCAAGTTCAAGATTTGAATTAGAATGAAGGAGTTGTACAACAAGTTATAAGTTGAAGCTTGAGGGGATGTACTGAAAATCAAGCTCAAACATGCTTACACATCCACGGACTTCAAGCAATTCAATCAAAGATAAAATTTATGAGGTTAACCTTCCCACCATACTAGATTCAAATATGAATGTCTCGCTAATCATCACATCACTTTTATGTAAAAACTGATTGATAAAAAACATCCTAACTTGGGGTTGTGCTTTTTAGTTTGAACAAAAGTTGCGATTCAATTGTGCCCTGCATGCATTTCACATATAGAGTGTGGTTCTCCATTTACTGATTAAGGAATCTAGCCCTATAAAGAAGCTTGGGCCAAGCTTGTCATAGAGTTTATTTCATCATATCTTTGTAATGATTCAAATTGTGACTAGCTTTTCAAGCTTTTCACTTTTCAACTATGCTTCTCCTAGCTTGGACATTCATTTGTGTTCATTCGTTTTGCACTGGATTCATATTATAGTTCTCTAAGTCTGGTTCAAGTCTCAAGTGGAACCACTAAGAGGTTAAGAAGTGAAGCAGTACGAGAGTTTCACCATAGAACGAGCTTGCGTTCTTCATTCTCGACAAGCAAGAATTTGGAGTTTTCAAATCAATGCTTAAAATCTTCTCTTGAATCTTATTAATTAAAAGTAGACCGAATTCTTGTGAATCTTTCGCATGAATTACGTCTAGTTCAATTCAAGAAGAAATCTAACTTTTTACATGCGCATAACTCTCCCTTTGAGTTCTTCTCCGAGCATTGGAAGGTAAATAGTAAACCTTGCTTTCTTTTAGTGTTTCCTTTTTACTTTAGAAAAAGTAGTATACATGCACTTGTGCTCAAGGTGACCTTCTCAAAACAAAAGTACGGATTTTTCCGTGACAAAAATATATGCATCCCTTAAAGCATATGAGATATCCTCTATGGGTTTGCTTGAGCTTTAACTAATTTGAAGCAACATTTATATGGGAGACTGGACATACTATTCAAGAGGACTTCCATATATCGTAATCTTAGGAGATGGAAACTTTTAAATGTGAACGAATTATGGACCTACTGGTGCACAGCATCAAAATCATTCGGAATGAGGCCAACGGCAGTCTTCCTCATCATTCTCAGAATTACCTTTCCCTTTGCAAAGGTCAGGCTCTATAGGAAGCCATCTAACGATGCCAACATGAATATCTGAAGGTTAAACTCAGACAATTCAAACGCTACGCTATAGTTGAAAAGTGTGCGAAAGTCTAAACGTGTTCCAAAGCATAAGCTAAATCCAGGCCACTGATGATACATCTCTGTATAGAAAAGAAATATGACCCGAGATATGGATGTAGTCCAAACTCTTGAGCAGTTGTCCTCATATAAGGGACTTGTACAGTGTTCATCCATGGTTCTCAGTCCTACTTGCACTAGAATCCATTTGGTTTATTTGTGTGAGTATATCCAAGAGTACGTGCTTTCCAGTTTCGAGCATGCTAAGAGCTCGCATATGCCAATGCCTCCATCCTTGTAACGCAAGAGGGATGAAGATGATTTAGGTACGACCTTCATGCATGCTGAACATGGGAGGTGATTTATTGGAAATGAATGTCAATGCACTCGGCGTAATCATCTCCTCCTCATTGAGTCTGTTATGGAGGGAGACTCATTTGCTGAAACTGTTCCTCGATACATGCGCATATCCAGAAAAAAAAGCTGCCATACAGTAGACCTTCTGTTGAGGATTCACAAGTTCATGAAGCAAGAAATAACTTTTCTAGTTCGGTTATCTCCGCAACACTCAGAGGGCCTGTTAATGCACATGAATCCAATACTATTGAAATGTCCACAAGAATGTTTAATGATATTTGTTCTGTAAGAGTTTAAGGATGAGCATGAGAGGGGTTTGTGATACGATTAGAAAGAGTATATGAGAGAGCTTTTAAGAATTTAGTCATAAGGCATGCTCCCTTGCAGTTGAACGAATCTGAAAGAACAGCAATGTATCAGTTAGGGCATACTGCTCATGAGGACCTGCATATCCCACAGCGTGGAGGAAGCGTGAATTAACTACAGTCCTGCCTCGTGAAAATCTTTTTAGATTTACCTTTGCATCTCAACAGGTCATGTTGTAGAGGAAGCGCTCGACCCATCTCACTGCCAACATGAATGCATCAACGCCAAAAGCAGACAACTCAAACGCTTCACGATAACTCAAGCGGATAGTGATATATCTGTGCGCAGAAGAACAATACAGACCGCACGCTCAATCATTTACATGGAGCCCAACGTCTTCGACCATCATGCGCATGTTGCTGGAAACAAAAAACAGAGTTGTAAAGTGTTCGTTCGTGGTTCTCAATCCTGCTCGTACGGACGCACATTTGCGTTATTTATGTGCGTTCCTCCAAGCGTACGTGCTTTCAAGTTTCCAGCTTGCTCAGAGCTCGCATATGCCAATGACTGCAACCGTGATACACAGTAGAGATGAGGAAGCTTTCATGGAGACCTTCACGCTTGCGAAACCTGCCAAATGATTAGTTGGAGATGAATGTCAATGCACTCGACGTAATCATCTGGATTGTGCATCCTTGACAAAGACGTCTTGTTCGAATGATGACCTTGACAAAGACTGCGAGGGCTGGTCGTAGCTGTCTGCGCTCTTGAGCTCGCTTGCTATTGCTAATATTCCCATGGCTGAAATGGGTCACAGAATATGTATACTAAAAACAACAAAAGGCAAAAGAGGAAAGCCTGTCTGGATGCCTGTCTCTGACCTTTTGAGGTCTGGTCCCTCAATGTATCTTTTTTTCCTGCACTTTTATTAAATTTATCTTTTTTTCCTGCACTTTTATTAAATTTGCTGCTTTGCTCAAAAAAACAAAAGAGGAAAGCGTCGCATTTTTTTTGTATTGTAGGGCTCTGAAGAAAGAAAGCAAGAAAGCGAAGTCCGCTTACTGGTAGTACTATTTTGAGATTATCTCGACAATCATCTGCATCTTCTGCATGATTTTGTACGTACTGTTCTTTGTTGTTCAAGCACTGCTTTAGACCAGCAAAAGTTTCTCAACCACAACTCTTGCTATCAAGTCAGCACATGCAAACGAAGCGTCATATATGACTGCAACGTGAAATCTACTATACACCACAGAACTTATAGATTAGAGTTTGGTCGAGCCTGCATAATCTAATGGTTTGATATCTTGAGTCTCTTGGAGGAAATCATGAGTTCAAAGTCTTCGCTGAACATAAGATGGGTGTCTCTAACTGACGAGGTCAGGTGTGTGAGTATGTTTCCAATTCATTGTAATCTCAAAAATAATAATAATAATAGTAAAATAGAGTTCCTTTCGGGGTTACTCATAATGACCATAACTTGTTTGTTTCTTTATTATATTCATACATAGAGTAAGTGCATTTCTTATAAAGTTGTCAGATGGATCGAAAATAATTTTCATGAGACCTCGATTGCACCAAAGGGAGCAATGTATAAAGTGAATGGTGGTTCAGAATGAAGGAGTGGAGTGTAAGAAATCAGCCACTAGGTTCTAATAAGTAGTAAAAAGACATATTGCTTTAGTATTCAATCAGATGGAAGCTAAAAGGGTCAGATGTGATATGGATGCACAATATTAGGCAGAGAATGCTTGATGTAATCTTCCAAATCTAGTTCTTAATCATTCTACAAAATCGACAGAGTAAACATTTACTACATTATTAGAAGATGTCCTCTTTACAAATGAAAACTAGAATAGGATAGCATAGATGGGCACCAAAAACTTGATGTACGATTTTATTACTCTACAAGGAATACGGGCGTATAGCGACGGTTAAGGCGACACAATTTCGTCGCTATAAAATTGCAAAACGCATTGCAATGAGCGTCGAGCGTGCACCGTCGATTAAACGATGAGCCGAACGACGTTTTTTTTTCGACGTGTGGTGCGACAGGGTGTAGGACTGTCACTCTAGCACAATGGTAAGTACCAAGATGAGGAGCTTCACCTCATAAATGTCAATCCGTGGAGACGTGAGGACTGGTATGAAGACCAAGAGCAAGAGAAGTGCACAAGTGCGTGAGTGAAAGCACACAAACATGCACACACATACACACATACGCGCACAAGGTAAGAGCAAAGAGTGGAACAATGGAAGGACTTCAATTACAAAAGAGCTCTCTTACAAAGCTGAAATCTACAACAAGTTAACCCCTCAAATGAGCTCTCCAGCCCTTTTTATAGTTTTTTGAGTGGTTTTGGCCTTGTCGAGACCTAGTGTCCGACCTAGTTAAAAATTAGGTTCCAAGGATTATTTGGGGACTCAAACGGAATCTAAAAATCATGAAAATTGGTAGGATGATACTTCTAATACTCCTCAAACTCGAGGAGTCCTCGGGTTGAACAAAATGCAGTTGTAAAAATGGAAAATGGTATTTACAATGGTGTTTAGTGACGAAAGTCACTATATTTATAGGGATTTCTTCTAAAAATTTGACGTGCACTTCTTGGAGCTCCCTACATGCTCCTTCTTCTTGTATGTCCTCTTCATTGATGCGCTTCCATGCTTGTGTGTGACCTTGACTGTCAACACTTCCCCCCCTCTAGAGTCTGTCATCCCATACAGACCCTGGTTCTAGTGGTTGTTCCATGTAGTGTGCAGAGAGATAGTGTCCATCATGTATCCATAAGAGTGGTCCATCTTCCAATTGTAGCTTGGGCAGTTGTTTGGTTCATCATTTTATCATTGCCACCTTTTTATGGACTTCTTCCCTGTATGCCAGCTTGATAGTGTCTGCGTGAGCGTGCTCTTGCAGTTGTCACCATGATGTCCTCTGGTTCGGCCAAAGATGGCTTTCCTCATTTTTATGCCCTGTACTTGTAACCCATAATGGAGGATGGGTAAGTGCATTAGTGCATGGGTTTAACAAGATATGTGCCTTGTGCATGGCCTTGTAATGTGGCCCTATGCATGCATACTTGGGAAATGCATTGGAAGAATTATGGTGCAAGGAGTTGGGTCTTGAGCTAAGTGCTCAAGGGTATGCTGACAAAGAGGTTTCCTAATCGATCATGGTCATGTTGTTGTTGAAACATACAATTCTTACCTTGGTGAAAGTTCCATCGTTCTTCAACTCTTCATGTTGTACTTCTATCATGGTGATTGACCATCATCTTGTCTTCCGTTGTTGATGGTTCGCATTGGAGATTCTTCAAGTGCACAATCCTGTTCTTTTTTTTTAACAACGGAATAAAACAAGAAAAAGGTGTGAGTATCAATAAAATATGCTACATATGTCAAATGTGTCACATGTGCCTGGGTTCCTTAATTGTGTCTATGCATGGCCGTGTAATGTGACCCTATATTAATGCATACTTTGGAAATGCGTGACCTGAATGGTGCAAAAGACAAGGTTATGCCAAAGGCACATGGTTGTTGCACGTAGAAATTTTCAATGTGGTTGGTGGATGTTGAGGCAGTCTTTGTTCGAGATCACTAGTGGATCTTGAAATGATGTAATTCTTCTTATAGGGATCCATTTGAGGATGGTATTTGACCCTATAGACATAAGATCTGTCCTCTTTATCTTTGGGTGGTTTTTGAATCTCGGTATCCATCGTTGTTGGCTCTTCGGCTCTCTAGAAGCTAGTGGTACTTTGGGCTTCCACACCCATACCCTTTTTGGTTGCCTTTTTATGTTGGTCGAAGAGGTGGGTTGATCTGCTTGGGTTCTTTGTGCTTGGTGTTGACCCTTGCTTCTCCTTGGCGTCTTTGTGGAAACTGTGCTTGTGAGGGAGATTTGTGGTGTTTGCGCATGTAAGAGTGTCTTGGGTACCCGCATTTGTAATCACCCTTGTCGAGCTGCAACTAACTTCTTTGGCACCCAAATTTCTACGGTATTAAGGTCGGCCTCCCTCGATTGCTTTGGTACCCAAATTTGTCGAAGATTGTAGGATTGAGTTGGTCCTCGTTTCTTGGTGCTTCTTTTAGCATGGTTGACTTGCCTCAATAGAAATGTTGGTGGCAAAGCTAGTGGTTGCTCTCTTTTTCGTACCCAAATCTGCTTTCTACCCTGAGCTTCTTTCGTCTTACACTTGGTTTGTCTGTTTGATATAGCAGATGTCTGCGTTGCTTGCCTCTTTGGTCGAGTTCTACTTACATTAGTTAGTGAAGAAGAAGAGAAGTCTACTGGCTTTTGAGCTTGTGCTTCCATGATTGAGTCTGTTTGCTTTGTAGGGCGATTGACACACACAACATTTTCTTTGCAAAGATTGATTTCGGAAGAACTAAGAGAATGTGTGACCTCTGGATTTGTCAGCATGGAATTGTCTAATTCTAAGGTAATACATTGTTCATGTACTCAAACTTGAAGAAGTTGGCTCTTAAGATTTAAGTTGACTGCATGGTCATAGATCCAGTCTTGACCTATGACAAGTGGTTCTGTAAGGTCCTCATCTTCACACACTAGCATTTTCACTCTCATTGGAACATCTTGAAGATATAGGGGAAGCTGTACCTCACCCAAACAGGGGGTTTCCACACCTCCTAATCCTATGAGATAGGCTTCAATAGAATTGATGTTCAAGTGTAGATCTTGGCAGTATGAAAGTCCAACTGCACTAGTTGCTGCACCTGAGTCAATCAATGCTCTCATAGTCCTTACATCCTTCCCTTGTCCTATTGCTATGTTCACAAATGGACGTTGATCAATTATTTGAGAAGCAAGTGCACTTGATGTTTGGCCATGTGGTATCTTGGGGCCTCATGATTAATATCAAGGCCTAGATGTCTTAACTTATTTCTCCTAATGTGTTCTCTAGCTTCTGCCTGTGCTTCTTCTCTAACCCTTAACTCTTCTTCTTTTCGCTTCTTAGCAGTGTTGAGTCTCTATAGCATATCCTCTGTAAGGGGTTCTTGATATAGCTTGACTCGACAACCACTGATATAGTTTGGCAGGATATCACCTTCTAGTGTGGCCAATTGAACTGCACCGCTAGTGGAAATTCTATTAATGATCATAGGTCCATATCCTCTTTTTTCCAATTGACGGGCATGTTGCTTGAGTCTATAAACCAACACTAGGTCTCCCTCTTTCAAGCCTTTATCTTTGATATGTGCATCGAAGTATGCCTTTTGTCTTTTCTTTGCAGCATAGATGCCTGCAGCCGCTCCTAGCCTCATCTCACCTAATTGTTCTAAATCAAAGATCCTCGAGGATAACTCGTGTCACTTCCACTCATGCTCTTGTGCTACTTTTAAGGTTGGGATTAGGAAGTCCAATGGTAGCACAACATTTTGTCCAAAGACCATCTGAAATGGGGTGGCATTGAGTACGGTTTTGTAGGCAACTCGATAAGCCCAAACAGCATGATGAAGTTGTTTATCCCAATCAGAGCGCTTATTATTTACGAGTTTGGTCAATACATTACATAGGATCTTGTTTGTGCTCTGAGCTTGTCCGTTAGCTTGTGGATGATAGGGGGCGGACTTTTTATGTATCACCAAGAACTCTTGGAGGAGATTTTCAATGACTTCATTCAAGAAGTGTGTGCCTCTATCACTTACTAACTCTATTGGTAACCCATATCTAGCCCAAAGTGTCCACCTGCAACACTACTGTGTGCAGTTTCCAAGACTTTCAAGTAGTCTGATTCATGAACACATAGTCTTAGGTAACCATCTTTGCCTCTCCGATATAGGTTTTTGCCTACTAAGGCATAGTCTTTAGCCTCTTGCTCCATGCTTCCTCTTCTTGCTAGAATAGCCTCGCTAGGTAATGTTCCTGATCTCATAAATTCTACCAATGGAGCACTCCAATCTGGAATTAATGATATGTGATAAAGAGTCGCATGCTCCATCGGGGGTCTCTTTTGGCACACTGGACAATTCTTGATCCACTCATGAATTTCTTTGTCTATACTAGGCCAATACACTCCTAAATGTTTTAGATTGTGCAATGTTCGTTGTTTAGAATAGTGATTTCCTAGAAATCCTTGATGGGCTTGTTGCAACCAACTACTATGTTCATCGTCCTCGACACAACAAGCAAGAACACCTTCCGTATCTTGTTTATATATGCTTCCTGCCAATATTTGATAGCTTTGTGATCGCACAATTTCATCCTTGTTCGTCTTCACCTTCTTATTTGTGGGTCCAAAGGTTAGGACTGGTACCAACTTATTTGCCCATTCAGGAACAACTTCTAGATTGAACAAATAAGCATCGGGCAATTCATCAGACACTCCTTGCGATGACTCCCCTGAAGTGATGCGAGAAACGTGATCCGCTCTGAGGTGAGTCTTGCCTTTCCTGACAACCACTTCAAAGTCATATTCCATTAGTAAGAGGAACCATCTTACCAAGTGTCCTGTATTACAAGGTTTATTGACCAAGTATAGTAAGGCTTGATGATCAGTGAAGAACTTAAACTTGCTGGCCTATAAATAGTGTCTAAAATTCTTTACTGCATATACCATGCCTAAGCCTTCTCTTTCAGTAATGTGTAGTTTCGTTCAACAGTGTTCAATTGCCTACTAGCATATGCTATAGGCAAATCTAGATTGCCTTCACCAGTGGGTTGTGACAACACACATCCTATTGCGTAATTGGATGCATCCACATGTACATGGAATGGATTATTCCAATCAGGAGTGGTCAGTATTGGTGCTGTGCACAAATGTCTCTTTAGCTCAGTGAAGGACTTCTCGCATTCATCGTTCCACTCAAACTTTGTCAACAAGGCATAAAGAGGCTTAGCTATAATTGCATACATGTGAATAAACCTTCGGTAATATCCACAATGGCCCATAAAGGCTTGTACCTCTTTGACATTCCTTGGCCTCGACAACTCTGCTATGGCTTTTACTTTGTCCTCATCTGTTGATATTCCATTCTTAGAAACAATATGACCTAAGATTTTACCTTGACGTACCATGAACACACACTTTTCTGGGTTGAGAAACACTCGATATTGTCTACACTTGTTGAAGATCTGTCTGAGTTTAGGAATGTGATGTCTCCTTTCTTGGGAATGAGCACATAAATCATCCACATATACTTCTAAGCTCTTCTGCAAGAACTCTTTGAAGACATGACACATGAGCCTTTGGAAGGTTGCACGTGCATTAGTCAGCATAAATGGCATCACACGAAATGCAAAGACTCCCCAGACTGTGGCAAATGCCATTTTGTGTTGATCTTCAGTGGCAATGGCTACCTGGTTGTAGCCCGAGAATCCATCAAGGAAGCTATAAACTTCCTTTCCCGCAACACCTGCAATAAATGATCAGTGATTGGAAGTGGATAACTATCTCTAATCATAGCGGCATTAACCTTTTTAAGGTTAATGCACACACGTAACTTCCCGTTCTTCTTGGGCACCACTACAACGGGGGACACCCATTCAGTATGCTCAATCTCATAGATGAATCCGACTTCAATCAATCTGTCGATTTCCTCTTTTATTTTAGCTGCATAGGTGTCATTATATGTGTAGGGCTTCTGTTTGGTGGGCTTAGCATCCGCTATCATGGGGATCGTATGAGAACAAACCTTCGGATCTAGTCCCTTCAAGTCTCTATAGTGCCATGCAAACACGTCCCTATATTCCCTTAACAGGGCTACCAACTCTGCTTCCTCTTCTTTACTTAGGTCATCTCCTATGTACGTACATCTCTCTTCGTTCTCCTCAATGGTAACTACGATTTTTTTGGTCTTGTCTTTGTTATCATATGCTTCTCCTGTTGTGGCCTCTCTCTTAGGCATTCGTACCAAAATTTTTCGGTCCTCAACTTCGTACTTCTTGAAATTCTCTGGTACTTCGAACAATGATTCCTTCTCTTCTTGTTTCACGCCTTGTCTTTTCTTTTTCTTTTGACCTCCTTCACTTCCGTCCTTTGAATTGACAATTTTAATGCTTGTGAGAGGTTCTTCTTCCTTTTGGGCAAATACTCCTATGTCTTCTAGATAGTGCTCCTATGAAATAAAGCAACTATCCATCACAATGGACTCTAGATCGTCATCGTTATTTTCTTTTTCTATGAAGTCACTAAAGTCACATTCTTCTAGCAAGGGCTGACACATGAACGCTGAGATATCATAACCCTCCTCATCACAATGAGGTGTCCATTGTTCTTCATTCACTGCAATGTCCATGGTAGCTAAGATTTCTACCCAACCATGAGGCTCAAATTCCTCATTTGGAAAGATCATCGGTGTATAGGCTGGGTCTTTAACTGATCTATCTCCTTGAGAAGTTCCTTTTTCCCTCGCTTTTAGGCGTTTTTCTTCTTCCTTTGCGACCTTGCACATCCACAAATGAGTATCTTCATGCATCCAAGATGTATCAGATGAACTTTTAGAATGCACAGAGATTGAATCTTCTTGCTCCTTGTGGATAGGATTCCATTGTAGGGGTGGTACATCTTTGAAGGTGTAATCCTTCAAATTGACCTTGGTTGTGACCCCTAAGCGCTGTAAGTACAAGGAATTGGTTCCCTAGTCTTCTACAACTTGCAGTTGTCGTAGGAAGGGTCTTCCTAGGATCATCTCGTAGGTAGTAGTTTTACCAAAGTCACATATACCAAAGGTGTGCTCGAACTCTACACCACAAGTGGTTAGAGTTATCCCTTCTAGCAATCCTAGAGGTCTCTCCACATGGCCATCAGCCATCTGAAGCTTCATTCTAGTTGGTCTTAGTGCAGGTTTATCCCATTGCTTCCACAACGAGGTAGGTTCAATAGCAACACTAGCACCTGAATCTATGATTGCTTTTGTTGTGTAACCTTGGTAGGTGATCGGAAGATAAGTATTACCTTCCTCACCTTCGCTCATGTCCCCTATTTTGTCTAGAGGTATCTCTGGAACTTTGTGCTTAGAGTCTGCTTTTGGCATATTGGAAGCAAGTTCTAGAACCTAATCCTTCACATGATTCCATAGCTCAGGTTTTGCTTTGAGCAGCTCTTCCACAGTGAGATGACACTGAACCTTAGTGTTCTTCACGACATCAGTGTTTCTTGGAACCACCGAGTCTTCGTTTCTGATCAATATTATGGGAGCTCTGATCTTCAGAGATTGAGATTCCCATGGGCCTGTGAACTGTGGCAACTCTTGTAAAGAATTGGATTCAAATCCTGAACTCTTTTCCTCTTGTTGCTCTACTTGGTCTCCATAAATAGTCTTGTTGTAAGGCTTGTGCCCTAGTAACTACATGTATAGGAGCCACATTATCGCTAGTGGAGCTTGAGTCCCCTACTAGGCCTACTACATTAACGGGTGTAACCTTTGGTGCAATAGAGGGATGTCCAAGACAATCTCTTAGGAGTTGTTCTTTGCCACACTCAAGACAAACGACTTGTATTGTGACATTTTTCCTTTCTGCCAGAGCTAATGGGTGTGGTGGTTGTTGTCTTAGTATAGGTTGAGGTTGGCTATATCCTCCATGTTCATACGGTCTAGTGGCTCCTCGTGGTTCTAGACTTGGCTTATACCTAGGAACTTCTCTGCCTTGTTCTCTAGGAGGGTACTCCTATGGTCTACATTGGGGTGGTACTAACGGTCGTGGCTGTCTATTCATGGGATAGTTTTCGGTGTTGTGGTTGATGTACTTTTGCTCAATATAAGAGTACATGTTAGGCTCTTGAGTTGGTTGTCTATCGTAAGGGTAAGGTTGTGATAACCCTAATCCTTCTCTGATGCAGACATGAGATGGATGATCTCCACCGCAAAGTGTGCATCTTTCTAACATTGGCACTCTCAAGGAGGAGTTTTGGTAGTTCCTTTGTCCTTGTACTCCCAATTTCTTGGCCACTAACGCTGCCACTTCCTCCACATAACTTAGACTAGAAGTTTCATTGCTCCTTGTATCCTCTGATTTGGTAGGATCTTGTGTGATTTTGAGATCCTCAGCTAACTTGTCTTCCAAATCCATGCACTCTTGAAGACACTCACTTAGAGTTTGCAACCGTTTTACATATACCAAGATTCTCAATGTTCCGTTGGTTAAGCCTTCTAAAAATAAGGATATCATTTTCTGTTGAGAAGGTCTCTCTATCACAGGGCATCTCTCTACATATTGACTAAATCTTCGTGTTGCATTTTTTACTCTCTCATTAGGAGCTTGTTTGAAACTATGTAGTAAGGATGACAAATTGTGCTTGATCCCTCGCTTAGTGAATTCCCAAATAAATTCTTGGAAGAATTGTTCGATATTGCCAAAGCAAACTGGATCCAAGGATTGAAACCAAGTTGAGGCTTTTCCCGTAAGGGTTAGCCCAAAGGATTCATATTGTGTGAAAAAGTCATCCACTTGCTCCGCTCGTAACACTTGCTTCATTTCTGCTATGTGGTCATAGGGCTCCCGTGTGCCATCGTAATGATTTCACATACATTTGGCCAATTGGATTGGTCTCACTCTTTTGTCTGGCTCTGGGGATTGCATTATGATGGGGACACCTTGGGGCGGTTCTATCCTAAACGTAGGTCTATTCATATTTCCCATTCTCTGACTAGTGTGGCTGTGGGGGTTGATTCCTGGCATGGTGAATTGTTCATGTGGTCTATCGGGTCTAGTACCTTGGCTCATTTGTCCTAACATCACATTTTCTGTTCTTTGCTGGGTCTCGAATGGGTTTTGTGACGTAGTTGCATGATCTCGAGCTAACTCTCCTCTTTCATTAATCTGATCAGGATTTTTAGTTACTACATAGATCTGGCCCATCTTGTCCATGTAGACTCCATCTTCATACTTGAGAGTTGGTCTTGGAACTATTTCTAATTCACTAGTGTTTCTCATTCTTGCTACTGACCTGTGTAGACTGTCGAGGTAGATGGGTATTTCTTGCAAGTTAGTGGATATGTATTGAAGAGACATCCTATATTCCCCTTCCACTGTAGACATAAGACCTTCCCTAGGTGGATCTATGCATGTCTTCAGAAGCCAAGAGTCTCTCCTAGTTAAATGACATTTTTGACTGACTTGTCTATGAACTGAGCATGTAGTGTTAACCACTGAGTTGTGAGTCCCTGACTTGGTTGTGTGGTTGACCTTAGTTTCAAGTGATTTGGTATATCAATCTCTTCCTAAATATCAACTTGAGCTTAGGTTCATAAGCCTTGTCTACAAGTCCAAAATTGTCCTTTGAATTGCTCAAAATCTTGTGGAACCCCTTGCTTCCTAGTCCAACCTGAGGGTCAACTTCAAAATACTCCCCACGAGCTTTCCAACGAACCAAAGATCACTCGAACGGATTTCGTATGAGAAAGTTATGGCTGTTCAGGGTTCTGGGGGTTAAAACAGGGAAACAGGACCTCTTTGGGAGTACCTCAGGACAGGTGATAGGATAGCAGATTTTCCACGCGATACCACTATGGACGTACCACATTCGGCAATACTATACCACCAAGGCGATACCAAATTCCACGATACGATACCACTTGCTAGATGATACCACCAAGCCCATGATACGACACCAAAAGAATCGATGATACGATACCGGGTCTACTAACGATATGATACCAAAAATCACACGATACGATACCTCTGCACTCGACGATACGATACCAAGTTAGTGGACGATACGATACCTGACCTCTACACGATACGATACTGGATATCACATGATACGATACTAGATTTCTCACGATACGATACCATTCTATAGACGATACGATACCACTTCAATCGCGATACGATACTGCTTGTGTTTCGCGATACGATACCACAAGGTGCACGATACAATACCAAAAATTTACACGATAGGATACTGGAACTCTCATGATATGATATTGGTTCTATGGACGATAGGATACCACTTTTTTGCATGATACGATACTAGAAAAGGCACAATACGATACTGAGTCGATGATACGATACCAAACTAGCACACGATACGATACTGCATGGTCAACGATACAATACCAAGACCAAGATGATATGATACCACTAGGGCGACTACGATCGCGATACCAGCACTTGACGATATGATACCAGAATGGTATCGTGATACCTCAAGTGGGCATGCACGATACGATACCTCAACAAGTATCGCAATACACGGGAATTTTGGTATCGCAATACCAAAACTCAACCGGACACGATACGTGGAGATTTTTAAGCCCAAATTCAAAAATTTTTGCAAATATGTGCACGTTATGTTCTCCTTATCACTCCTATAAGCCTATAGATGCAAAATCTATCTCCAAAACTAGCAATACGACCTGCGCGATACCACACGCAATCCTCCTCACTCTGCGATACTGAGGCTCAGATTTTTCACGTTTTGAGATGGATTTCACAACGATTTCTTCAGGGTTGTAGCTCTGAACACCTTTGCGCTTGTTCCTCACAGTCGCAAGTGAAAAAAGTGGTGAATGTATGCTCGAAAATGAGAAAAATGCAAAGAAGATGAAGGTGGGAGAAGATGGTGATGATGATGTGGATGAAGAAGAAGAAAAACTCAGAAACTGAACTAAAAATGGCAATTTTTTTACCTTCCAACATCGCTACTCTACGTCGTACCGTCACACGCTCGTCTCCAAACTCTCTCCCCGACAACGATGCCAAATTATGTGTCACTCTAGCACAATGGTAAGTACCAACATGAGGAGCTTCACCTCATAAATGTCAATCAGTGGAGACGTGAGGAATGGTATGAAGACCAAGAGCAAGAGAAGTGCACAAGTGCGTGAGTGAAAGCACACAAACATGCACAGACATACACACACACGCGCACAAGGTAAGAGCAAAGAGTGGAACAATGGAAGGACTTCAATTACAAAAGAGCTCTCTTACAAAGATGAAATCTACAACAATGTAACCCCTCAAATGAGCTCTCCAGTCCTTTTTATAGTTTTTGAGTTGTTTTGGCCCTGTCTAGACCTAGTGTCCGGCCTAGTTAAAAATTAGGTTCCAAGGCTTATTTGGGGACTCAAACGGAATCTAAAAATTATGAAAATTGGTAGGTTGATACTTCTAATACTCTTCAAACTCAAGGACTCCTCGGCTTGAACAAAATGGAGTTGTAAAAATGGAAAATGGTATTTACAATGGTTTTTAGTGATGAAAGTCACTATATTTATAGGGATTTCTTCTGAAAATTTGACATGCGCTTCTTGGAGCTCCCTACATGCTCCTTCTTCTTGTATGTCCTCTTCATTGATGCGCTTCCATGCTTGTGTGTGACCTTGACTATCAACAGCGATGCTCGCATAGAGCATCGCTAACATGACGGTTTTAATCAGCATGGCATAAGGGACGCTTTTCGTGTCGCATAAGCGACACTAAAAAATGTCGCTTATGCAATGCTGATAAAAGTGGTTTTTTCGACGCGTTAGCATCACTTACACGATGGTCTGTTGATGGAAAAAAATTAAAACATTGGAGGCTCTTCGATCGGCATTTTCACGCATCTGAACGAAGAGCTCTCCAATGTTCGCAATTGCGCTGCACTTACGAGCTGAAACAAGTATATGCAGAATTGTTGTTTTGCCTAAGCTCTCTCTTATTGTCTCGCTCTGTCTCTGTTTCTCTCTTTCTACATCTTTCTCTCTTTGAATGCTCTCTCTCTCTCTCTTCTTTCTCTCTTTATTGTAGGTTATTCAAGAAGCTAACCGAACAAGAAATATGGCTAACTATTGTAAGTACAATTTCTATGCTTTGTATATCATTTGAATTGTGTTATTTTCATTAGATAGCATACTCACACTTATTGATATGCACTTGTATACTTATACATGATGAAGATGCACTTTCACACATATACACATATACACATGGACATACACACACATATATACACACAGATACATGTGCACATACACTTAGACATACAGACATATGGACATGCATATGCACAAACATTTCTACAACCACATAAAAAGGCTTACATGCATGCATTATTGTATATATGTATACATATACACATACACACATTAACATATATGTATTGTATATGCACATCCACATGCATGCACATTCACATGCATGCACATGTGCAAATGGAAATGCATCCACATATGCATGCATGTTTCATACATTTACACATGCATATACATACATTATACACATATATACACATATATATGCACATACATACACACACATATACACATGCACACACACATGCACATACATATGCACACATATACACATGCACATGTACATACTCATACACACATATACGCTTACACATGCACATGCACATACATACATATACACACACATACACATGCACATACATACATATACACACACATACATATACACTTCCGTACACACATATGAATGAATTATATAATTAAAGTATTAAAACACATGCTTAATATAAACAATAATAACAATCAATAGAACAAAAATCTTCATTACTTAATACCATATACACAATTCAAAACATAACTGAAATCCAATATCATAATCAACTAAAATCCTAATCATCATTATCATCAGCAGCAGCATCATGATCATCCTGATCATCCTCATCCTCATCGTCATGATCACCCTATGACGATCGAGATCGTCCCTCCTGTGTCTATCTCTCCACCTCATCCATATCTGTCTGTCCATAATACTCCTGTATTACATATAACAAACATAAATAAATAAAACAATTAAACCATTCATAAAAAAATAATAATATAGAATTTAATAATACTCAGAAAGGCATCAGGATGATCTCGCATATACTCGCTCAAACACCAATATCCAAAATGTGTAGCATACTCGATCTCTTGTTTCGTAGGATATCGGCCATAACCCTTTTGCTGCATTGAAAAAAATAAAAAAGATTAGTTGCTTACATTTTAACTAAAATAAAAAGTATATCCACAAATGTAGCTACAAAACCATTATGGCCCATTTGCCCTAGGTGCGATGTGTGGCCCGACTCCACTCTCTTCTTTGCAGCAGCGTGTTTATTTAAGAAAAAAAATACATAAATTAAACTTAAAAAATTACTAAAATATATAGAAATTATAAATATAAACTATTAATTTGTATACCTTCTGCCGAGGAAATGACTCCTAAAGACGTAGCTGTCTACGAAAAAACTGCCACGTCTCAGGTGGTATGTTAGGTCGCCTCAGTTTTTTTCCACCATAGAATATCTCCTGTTAATTTAATCTCAAACAAAAAAAGAAATCAGAATACATACACATATATACACACACATACACATACACGTACCCACATACACATATACATGCAAACATATGCGCATACATATATGTATACATATACACATATACATACATATAACATAAACACACATATACATATCCACATATATACGTACATACACATGCATGAATATTTACTCATTCATACAAAATACATGCATTTATCCCACAATAATGTGTAGTTGTGTATATGTGAATATTTGTGTATGTGTAAATGTGTGTATGTGTAAATATATATATGTGAATTTTTTGTGTATGTAGATAATGAGATTATTAATATCAAATACTATTATTTGTAGATTTTGATCAATCAGATGGAGCTCCACCACTATCTCCTCATTGTGCAACGACAATATACTGTTAAGTATATCAAACATTTAATTTTAAATATATTTGATGGATACATAACTTATATTTTTTTTGTTTCTTATTATGTGCAGATTCTGATCAATCAGAGGGTAATCCACCACCTCCTACCCATGCAATGACTTCACATGTGTCCTTTGATAGGAGTTATGATGAATTTTACTATCAAGAGCATATTATATGTTGGTGTAACTCTTGTTATGGCACGTATCAAAGACCACGATTGGAATGTATTGAACATGAGGCAGAGTATGGTACTTTTCAGCGTGCACCATCACCTGGTCAACGTGATAATGCTTGTGTATGTATTATATATATATATATTAATGTCATTATTTTATTTAAAAACCGTATACAAAAACAAATTATTGTTGATATACATGAATAGTTGCTCGATGATGATGATGATGATGATAGTTTTTCTCAAAATGTTAATATACCTCATACATGTCATGGACTTGCTATTCATCAATTATAAGCAGAGGTTTCTAGAAATCCTCTACCTCCTCGTTTAAAGATTGAAACGGCTGGAGATTATCCATTGCCAGCTCGTGATTGTTCTTTAGTACAAACATATGATAGAAGAAGATATGGAGGATGGAATAGAGAACCACTTCCTTTAGATGGAGATGTTTTCAACTTTTGGGGTAATCACTATATGATTGCTCCATCCACTATTACTAATGCTGGTCGTGGTCTCTTTATTGTAGAGGATTTGTATGTGCCTCTGAACTCTGAAGTCACTCTTATGTTATTTTGTGGTCCTATATATGGATGGGGAGATTGACATCGACTTTCACGTTATGTTCAAAGCTTGAGTACTTATGGAATATGCTTGAACGCAACATCCCTTACTAGTAGAAGGATTTAACATGCAGAAAATGAAAGACTATATATTGATGGAAGACCTTACACACATGGAAATATAGCAGGTTTAATAAATAGTAGTTGAGGGTTACATAAATGTTCAAGGACTAATTGCACATTTGAGGAGCGTGAAAATAGTCATGAATCATCATACATGAGTAGAGATGTATCAAGATACATAATTGTCAATGCTATTACTACATTACATGCCGGTGATGAACTAATAGTGAATTATGGATGGCATAGACCTCCAAGAGCACCTTTTAGCTAGAGAGAATAAAAATTTTCTATCCATATTTAATAACTTATATACTTAATTTTATATTTAAAGTTTACTTTTTATTCATTTATGGAATACTAATGAATTTTATTTATATGTGTAGATTCCAGCATATGGTGTTGATGATACTCCTCCACACCATTCACAAATGCCAGTAAGACCTCATTTATCAGAAGCTTCTATGAGGAGGCTACGCAAAAGTAATCATGTGGAATATGCAAGGTTGAAAGATCTATATTCAAAAGACGATAAAGTACCAAGATTTGTGTGACAATGATGAAGATGATGGCATGGCAGATTTTATTGAGGATTGGTATGAAAATGACAGTGACAGCATTGATATTTCTAAAAATGACAAATATCTTCGAGAGGAATTTCTAAAGCACGTATATGAAGGAAGTCCTTTGAAACCACTAAGTGCGAGCTTACTTATTCTTAATCTTCAAAATCATTTTGGATGGAGTAATGTATCTATTTCGATAGTATTAAAGTATAATTTTCAATTTTCTATCTATTTATATATATGCATATATATATATATATATATATATATATATATATATATATATATATATATATATATATATATATATATATATATATATATATATATATATATATATATATATATATACACATAATATACATGAATGCATACACACATATAAACATACACACACATATACACACATACACATGTTATGAGAGTAAGTCAAATTATACATACCTATATCGAATGAAGATGTTTTGTCCAGCTACCCTTTAGAATTTTACACCCAACCTTTAGAATCTTCTTGACACATATGTTTCTCCTATTTTAGTTGACCTAATACCTATGCTTTTAATTAGACAAATATTAAATAGCAGTTACCAAGGAGGGTTTTAAGCCACATGTAAAATGGGAGGAGAAAATTTATCTTGAAGATTTTGAAGGATGGAGAAATAATTTTAAAGGATGGGCGAACAAAAAGTGTCCATTCAATGCAAGTTTTTATTCTTACTTTAGATAAGGTAAGAACAAGAACTTGAATTGAATGGACACTTTTTTTCCGCCCATCTTTTAAAACTATTAATGCCTTTCAAAATATTCACGAAAAATTTGATCCTCCTATTTTACATATGACTAAATACCCTCGTTGGTAACCACTATTTAATATCTGTAAATAGCTTAGCAAGATAGGTAATAGATTGACTATAAAATGGGAAACTTCTAGAAGATTCAATGGTCTAGATATGAAAATCTGCAAACCACAATATACCAAAACAATTAAAAACGAAATCAAATATACATAGCTACACATGCATACATACATATACATACATATATACACATTCATACATACACATGCATACATACATACATACACATGTATACACACATACATATACATATATACATACATATACACATACATATACACCTATAAAACACATTACATACATATATACATATACACATACACATATGTATATGCATGCACATGCATATTCACATCCACATACACATACACATAAGCATATACATATATAAAATTATATGCATATATATATATATATATATATATATATATATATATATATATATATATATATATATATATATATATATATGTGTGTGTGTGTGTGTGTGTGTGTGTGTGTGTGTGTGTGTGTTTATTTATTTACTTTTTTTAATATATCTTTTTTTATGAGCTTACTAGTTATTATCTGAAACGTTTTTACCAAGTGAGAATATTCTTCCTACCTCACATGATGAAATGCAGAAGATAATCAACAATCTTGGTATAGATTATCAATGTATACATGCATGTCCTAACGATTGTATTTTATATAGAGGTGAATATGCAGAATCTTTGTCATGTCCCAAATGTCAATCTCCTCGTTATAAGGGCGAAGAAGGTGAAATTCCAAAAAAGGTATTGAGACATTTTCCATTGGCTCCACGGATTAGACATATGTTTCAAAGCCCCGAATTATCAAAGCCATTGACTTGGGGACATGATCAAAGACATTGACATATGTTTCAAAGCCATTGACTTGGGGACATGATCACAAAAGTACTAATGGAGTAATCAAAAATCCTCATGATAGTCTTGCTTTTCAGCATATTGATTCTACATGGCCTGAATTTGCACAAAATCCACAGAATCTAAAGTAAGGAGTTGCATTAGATGGGGTTAATCCATTCTCCATGAAATCCAGTAAATGGTCAACATGGCCAGTGGTAGTCATAAACTACAATCGTCCGCAATAGGTTAGCATTAAAAAGGAACACTTAGTGCGTTCACTTTTAATTCCACACAAAAGACAAGTTAAAGATATGAATATATATCTTGCTCCTCTCATTGATGCTCTTCAAGAGTTATGGAGAGTTATTAATGTCATTGATGTATCGAAAAGCATCAATGAAAGACATATTACGAGTCGTGGTATTGTGGCTTGGACTATTCACGATTTTCTAGGATATGGTGTTTGTTCAGGTATTGATGTACTTTTTTTATTTAATATGCATGTAAATAAATATGATTTAATCTAATTATATTTTTATCATTTTCATGATGCAAGAATATCTAGTAAGTGTTATAAAGCTTGTCCATATTGTGGTGATTGGTTGAGATCAACTTATAGTAAGAATCTCAACAAAAATATTTATCTTTGACATCGATGATTCTTGCCTGATGATTATCCATTAAGATCTAAAAGAGAAGCGATACATTTTAATGGAAAGCTTGAAACACGTCAGTGTCCAAAACCTATGACGCCTATGGATTGGTATAAAAAATGGAAACGTGGACCTTTGATAGATCCAGAATTAAAAATCTTCATTGATGATTCAGATAATGAGTATGTGAAGAGAGGTAAAGGAAAATTGGCACTCAAAGAGAACATATCAATATGGTATTCTTTGGAGTATTGGAAAGAGTTAAAAGTCTGTCATCTTCTTGATCATATGCATATATTCAAAAATATTGGTTATTCACTATGGCAGCATCTTCTTGGACTAAAAGATACCATAGTATCAAGGAATAATTTGAAAGATCAAAAATCCAAACCAAAGTTATGGCGAGTCTTTGATAGACATCGATAAGAAACGACTTATGCACCTGCTCCTTGGGTACTTACAACAAAAGAGATACAGACTATCAACAATAAAATTCAATTGATTAAGACTCCTAGAGGATATGGAGCATCTTTTCAAAACATGTTTAATATGGATGATAAGAGCTTATCTCGGTTAAAGACCCATGACTGACATAACTTTTTGAAACATATTTTACCTTTGGTTATTGATGGATGTACAACAAAAGGAGTATGAGATGTGATCTATCATCTTGGATCACTTATAAGGTAATTATGATACGTTTAATATGTATGAGTATTGGATATCTTTTATTTTTTAATTAACTTCTTTATAATTGTTTTTATGGTATGTATAGGTGGATTACATCCAAAGAGATTGACAAAAACTCGATCCCACCAAAAAAACATATGAATGCAAAGAGCTACTATGTTTGATGGAGATGAAATACAGATTGCAGGTGTTGTCAACACTCGATGGATGTTTTGGGTTGAGCGATCTATGGGAATATTAAAAGGTTATGTGCGACAAAGAGTGAAACCAGAAGGATCCATGGCAAAGGGTTGGATGCTTGAAGAGTGCATGTATTACGTTAATGAATACCTTGAAAGAGTTCATGAAGAAGCTCCATGTGCATGGACCAACGAGTCTTCTTCAAAAATAACACATGAGGTATTATCAGGTAAGGGAGTTCCATTCTTATTTACATTTCAAGAAAAAAATGATGTTTCTACTTTTGTAGCATATAATAGTGAATGCATGCAAGCATTCCTTAGCGAGTACGAGGAACTTCAAAATCTCCGATGTAAAATGCAAAAAAACTAAAGATATAGAAGTAATCTTGATAATAATGAGATTACAGATATATCTTCTTTCACATATTGGCTATATAGTTGTTTGCAACATGCCAACGTAAATAATGAAGAAATCTCAGATGAGCAGGGAGAGTTAATGATAGGTTGTGAACGAAAGGTAATTTTATTAAAATAATATTTTATTTTTTTCATATATGTATATTAGTTTCTATTTACTAATTGAATTTATTTTGCAGGCTCAAATGTTCACTAATATGTGGGGTTTTGGACAACATATTAGAATCAAAGCGATTGATTCTTTACATAAAACAGAGGATTCTAGTATTGTTGCTTCTTTCAAGCAACTATCATGTGCTAGCTCAAAAGACATGAACCTTATAGATGGCGAACTTGGTTACCTAGGAACTATTGTTGGTATCTACGAAATTTCATTTCGTACATTCAAACAGGTAGAAAAAAGTTTATATTTTTTATGATAGAGTTACTTATTTTTTTAAGCACCTAATAATGGGTTTTTAGTGTTATATATTTTGATAGGTCATTTTGAAGGTTGAGGGGTTTTGAGCCGAGTATAAAGGTAGTAATTCCACAGTAAGAAAGGAATTATCTGGGCTTTGGGAAATTGATTCTTCCAAGGTAATGTGATCTACTAAAGAAGCATATATTCTTCCTAGGCATATTGAACAAGCATTTTTTTATAAAAACCCAGATGCTCATCCTTGGTGGCAAGTCATTCATGTGCAACCTAGAGGTAGGTCATTGTTTGAAAAGTTTATTGTTAGAGAGATCGAAGAAAGTCCTCTTGATGATTCAACATCAGATACTGATACATCAACATCTCAAAGAGAAATTAGAATCATTATACGTGATAATGATACCAATCTTTTTGATGAAGAGGATAATTCTCTACATGTTGATTCTACTGATGAGGAAGAGGAATTACCAAAAATAGATACTAATCCATCAATAGATGATGTGATTCATGAGAACATAGATTTAACAATAGAAGAAATAAATGAAATCAATAAGGATAATGAAGATGAGACTATATTGATGTCTTACCAAAATGATGGCAATTATGAAAACATATGAGCAGATTGGATAGCAAATTCTACTCTAGTTATTGATCAATAACTTGAAGCTTCTGAATGGAAATTAGATAATAGATTTTTTTATTAACTTGAATATGTATATATGCATATGCACTTATGTAAAACATTCATGTATTCATGTAATATATGCAAGTGTTTATAATTGTGTACATGTATATATGTATATGTGTCTATGTGTAAATATGTACAAGTAAATATGTATGCATGTATGTTTATGTGTGCATGTAGGCATGTATATGTGATGTGTACATGTATATATGTATATGTTTTTATGTGTCGATGTGTACATGTAAATATGTATGCATATATATATATATATATATATATATATATATATATATATATATATATATATATATATATATATATATATATATATATATATATATATATATATTTATGTGTGCATTTAGGCATGTATGTGTGATGCATAATATATCTACTCCATTTTATATTTTTTTATGTGTATCTACATGATGGGTATATATCTTTATATATATATTATGATCCTCATTGATTCGAGTAGCTATATATAGAGGCATAAGGTTGGGAGGAGAGACATCTCTCTATTAGGATGTCGGAGGAATAGATGCAATGTGTACATATACTTCAATCATATGGCTAAAAGGTTGAATTAGAGTTTTTAAATTAGGGGTTTTAAAACCCTAATATTGAAATTAGTGTTTTCAATTTAGGATTTTGAAATAGGATTTATTTATTTATTTATTTATGCATATGCATATGTTGTGTATGTATGGGTATCTATATGTGCATATGTATGTGTTGTGTGTGTATATATATGCATGTAAATATGATTATATGAGTCTATGTGTGTGTAGATCCCTATCTTTTTCTCTCTCGTCATTTTACACAATAAGGCTTTGTAGCCTGTTGAAGAGCAGATGGCAATTGGAATGGTAATGGAGCCACTTCGGTTCTCTCCAGGATCAATGCCTCTCTCTGGGATGGCTTGTAGTCTGAATGTCTTCAATCTCACTCTTTTCTCTCTCTTTCTATCTCTATCTCTCTATCTTATCTCTCTCTCTCTCTCTCTCTCTCTCTCTCTCTCTCTCTCTCTCTCTCTCTCTCTCTCTCTCTCTCTCTCTCTCTCTCTCTCTCTCTCTCTCTCTCTCTCTCTCTCTCTATCTCTCCCTCCACCCTCCTCCACCCTCCTCCGCACTCCTCCGCCCTCCTCCACCTTCCTCCTCCGCACTCCTCCGCCCTCCTCCACCTTCCTCCGCACTCCTCCACCCTCCTCCACCCTCCTCCACCCTCCTCCGCACTCCTCCGCCCTCCTCCACCCTCTTCCACCCTCCTCCGCACTCCTCCATCCTCCTCCACCCTCCTCCGCACTCCTCCACCCTCCTCCACCCTCCTCCGCGCCCTCCTCCGCACTCCTCCACCCTCCTCCACCCTCCTCCGCACTCCTCCACCCTCCTCCACACTCCTCCACCCTCCTCCACCCTCCTCCACCTTCCTCCGCACTCCTCCACCCTCCTCCACGCTCCTCCGCACTCCTCCGCCCTCCTCCACCCTCCTCCACACCCCTCCGCCATCCTCCGCACTCCTCCATCCTCCTCCACCCTCCTCCGCACTCCTCCACCCTCCTCCGCCCTCCTCCACCCTCCTCCACACTCCTCCGCCCTCCTCCACCCTCCTCCACCCTCCTCCGCCCTCCTCCGCCCTCCTCCACCCTCCTCCACCCTCCTCCGCACTCCTCCACCCTCCTCCACCTTCCTCCGCCCTCCTCCGCACTCCTCCACCCTCCTCCACCCTCCTCCGCACTCCTCCACCCTCCTCCACCCTCCTCCACACCCCTCCACCTTCCTCCGCACTCCTCCACCCTCCTCCACCCTCCTCCGCACTCCTCCACCCTCCTCCGCCCTCTTCCACCCTCCTCCGCACTCCTCCGCCCTCCTCCACCCTCCTCCACCCTCCTCCGCACTCCTCCGCCCTCCTCCACCCTCTTCCACCCTCCTCCGCACTCCTCCATCCTCCTCCACCCTCCTCCGCACTCCTCCACCCTCCTCCACCCTCCTCCACCCTCCTCCACCCTCCTCCGCCCTCCTCCACCCTCCTCCACCCTCCTCCGCACTCCTCCGCCCTCCTCCGCCCTCCTCCACCCTCCTCCGCACTCCTCCGCCCTCCTCCACCCTCCTCCACCCTCCTCCGCACTCCTCCGCCCTCCTCCACCCTCTTCCACCCTCCTCCGCACTCCTCCATCCTCCTCCACCCTCCTCCGCACTCCTCCACCCTCCTCCACCCTCCTCCGTGCCCTCCTCCGCACTCCTCCACCCTCCTCCACCCTCCTCCACACTCCTCCACCCTCCTCCACCCTCCTCCACCCTCCTCCACCTTCCTCCGCACTCCTCCACCCTCCTCCACCCTCCTCCACCCTCAGCCACCCTCCTCCGCACTCCTCCACCCTCCTCCACCCTCCTCCACACCCCTCCGCCTTCCTCCGCACTCCTCCATCCTCCTCCGCACTCCTCCGCCCTCCTCCACCCCCCTCCACCCTCCTCCACCCTCCTCCGCACTCCTCCGCCCTCCTCCACCCTCCTCCACACCCCTCCGCCTTGCTCCGCACTCCTCCATCCTCCTCCACCCTCCTCCGCACTCCTCCACCCTCCTCCGCCCTCCTCCGCACTCCTCCGCCCTCCTCCACCCTCCTCCACACCCCTCCGCCTTCCTCCGCACTCCTCCACCCTCCTCCACCCTCCTCCGCACTCCTCCACCCTCCTCCGCCCTCCTCCACACTCCTCCGCCCTCCTCCACCCTCCTCCACCCTCCTCCGCACTCCTCCGCCCTCCTCCACCCTCTTCCACCCTCCTCCGCACTCCTCCATCCTCCTCCACCCTCCTCCGCCCTTCTCCACCCTCCTCCACCCTCCTCCGCCCTCCTCCACCCTCCTCCACCCTCCTCCGCCCTCCTCCGCACTCCTCCACCCTCCTCTGCCCTCCTCCACCCTCCTCCGCACTCCTCCGCCCTCCTCCACCCTCCTCCACCCTCCTCCGCACCCCTCCACAGCCCTCCACCACTCCACGACCCCCCACACAACTCCACACCCCTCCACAAACCTCCATAAACCCCACAAATCCCACAATTTCCCACGACCTCCCACAAGTTCTCATGTAGTTTTGGATGGATATTTGGAGGATCATTTCTTAACCAAACCCTACAGTGTTATATATCGTTGGAAAGCTCTCGACGAGTACTTTCCAATGATGCAATAATAACTTTGAAATCTTGGATCAAGTTTTGACCACACCCCAAAAACCCCCACAACTCCCCATAACTCACCTCTATTCCCACCCAACAGACAAACCCCACAAACCCCACACAACTCCACACAACTCCACACCCCTCCATGACCCTCCACAAACCCCATAATCTCTATCAACTCTCCACAACTCACCTCCCATACCGCCCACTTAATATGAAGGATCAAAAGCTACTACAAAAATTAGGTGAAGGATGTGCTTCTCAGGGACATTCCTAATGAATAAACTTTGTTCATCGTTTATGCGTGATTCAGTCATGTGAGGAATTTAGGTACATATAAAAGATCAAGCAGACGATTGAACATGAGTTGAAGACTTGTTATATACAATAAATCAAGAATATTTTGTAGTTTAAGCTACTTTCAAGGTTTTGGATCATGCATTGTAAATATCTAATTTATATACTTGAGAAATTCGACATCCGTTGAGGCAAGAAAATATACAAACCGAATGACATGATGAAAAAAAAAAAGAACTTAGGAGGTGTAAAACAGTTGAAGATGTTTGTTTTCATATTTCTTTGATTCTACCATTGGCTTATTCCACCATGCTAAACTATATAGCTCCTATGTAGTTTGCATATTACCAAGTCTATACAAAATCCATGAATACCACACAGAGCTACCAAGAACTATGCTTACATGCAAACCTCCACTAGGGCTATGAGTTTCACTCATGATTGCTCGATCCCTTATGCACAAGGGATGAACCAAACTAGGAATCAAGTTCTAGCTGTATCAGATTGCAAAGTAACTTCTAGAACTCTTGAGTACCTTTATAGAATAGCTGATTTCACTTGTACAACTTTTGCAAATAAGGTGAATCACTTATTTTCCTAGATGTATCATATTGGCAAGTAACTTCTAGACCTCTGGAGTACCTTTATAAAATAGCTGATTTCACTTATACAACTTTTGCAAACAAGGTGAATCACTTATATTGTGTGTATGTTTAGATAAGAGTGTTGAAAACCTGAGGAATTACAGCCCATGCTTTCTTCGCCTCCAGGTTCTAGCCATATCCTTCATCATTGTTAAGTAGTAGCAAATAAATTTTTCTTTTTTTTTCTTGTTGTAAATTTTTACTTTCATGCTGATTTTGACATCTATGTCAAATTTTCATGCTCCATAGACTCGACCAAAGGTTTACTTTGTTTTGAAGATTTTGGTCCATCATTTGGATCACCACATATTGGTATGAGAAATTGCGGTCTTGGATCCATATTTTAGATGAAGATAGGAGTTTCTTGAACTCTCATTTCATTACAATGAGTAAACGTAGTAGATCTACTCTAGTTCATAGTTTAAAACAATACTTGGAAAAGATTCCCATTAATTGTGTGTAATCTATGGTTTGAAAACCAAATTATTTTATGAGCTTTGATTATTTTTAGTATTTCCTGTTAGGGACATCACTATATATATGTAGCTAATCACACCATCAAAATTTTAAACGGATGCTACCCCTTCAAAGCTTCGTTTTTTGGTAATGCAATATGAAAGATTGACCTGATCCCAAAAAATACAACAGAGGGAGATGCCTACTTGAGGGATAAGGGAAGGTTATAAGAGATAAGGGAGGCATCTATAGATATGGACAAGTGCTGCTTTGGGCATATGGGAAGGACAAGTTTCTAAGGTTTCTTGGTTCTTGCCTACTTGAGTACTATAATGAATCTATATTCTCTTTTAAAGTGGTGTAATTCTAGTATTGATGATTTTTGTTTGAGTCAATACGGTGAAGATATTCATCTAACTAAGTCTTTTTTGTACTTATGCAGTAGTCAAAGCTGCATTCTTGTAAAGATTTAGGAAGAAGAAACATGTTCCCAAATTTTTGACTTCTTGCAAAACAATAAGCACAAACCACAACAATTAGTTCAAGACAATAAGCACAAACATATTTATGCTATATCGATAAGTAATGTTTGATGGATATAATTCCTCAATGGCTCATTAAGAGGTTAACCCCTAAGTTATTATAGATCACAATTATCAGATGCATTGGAGATATGAATTTGGATGTATTGATGGACATGGACTTATAACTAGAGCAAAACGTTGTAGGACTTGTGGAAGATTTGGAAAGGTTTCCCAAAACAAAAATGCTAAAATAGAGGATGATAAACTGACGAAGCATGTTTTTTGCACAAAGTTTAAGAATTCTAGGAATATAGCATCTAACTCTGCTCAAGTGTATTGTGCTATTTGTCATGGTGTAGAACATTCCTCTAAAACCTATTAGTATAATGCAAAGAAATAAACAAGACTAATTGTAAATGGCATCATTCATGATTCAGTGGAGCCAGCAACCTTTTATGTCCTGCCACATCAAAATCCCAACATGTATTATCCACCATTTTGATCATATAACAATTAGGGGTATGGAGATAATAGACAAACTTCTAGAAATATCAATCCGACTGTGAATGGTGCTTCCATGCTATGCCATTTCTGTGGCGAATTGGGTCACACCAGAACACAACAAAAAGAAGCCTCGGATAGAAAAAGCATTGCAACTAGATGTAGTGGCTTTTAAGCCATGTTTCAAGGAACAATAGAAACTAGCTGCAAAGGTAGCTACTTGGGCTCAAGAAGAAGCACCTCTTTTTCATAAGCCAAATGCACTATCAAACAGGCTTCTAGAAGTAGTAATACACCAAGCATAGTCTGCTGGCAGAATACTACAATGTCTACCAAGGGAAAAGAATCTACACACTCAGTACTTATGAAATTTTGATATAAGCAGCAATCCTTTGTCGTTGGGACAACTATGCACTTTAGTCCATGGAGCTCATCAATAGTTTGAATAGTATCTACAATTAGAAACAACAACTATAGTAGTTTAGCTAGAACCTGACATGATAGTTAATCATGTTGTCCCTTTGATCACTATATGATAAACAAAATAAGAGTATCTTTTTTATCACTATATGATAAACAAAATAAGAAGCACCTCTTTTTCATAAGCCAAACCCACTATCAAACAGGCTTCTAGAAGTAGTAATACACCAAGCATAGTCTGCTGCTAGAATACTACAATGTCTACCAAGGGAAAAGAATCTACACACTCAGTACTTATGAAATTTTGATATAAGCAGCAATCCTTTGTCGTTGGGACAACTATGCACTTTAGTCCATGGAGCTCATCAATAGTTTGAATAGTATCTACAATTAGAAACAACAACTATAGTAGTTTAGCTAGAACCTGACATGATAGTTAATCATGTTGTCCCTTTGATCACTATATGATAAACAAAATAAGAGTTTGAATAGTATCTACAATTAGAAACAACAACTATAGTAGTTTAGCTAGAACCTGACATGATAGTTAATCATGTTGTCCCTTTGATCACTATTGGAGTATCATGTCTCAACATAGCCAGTGAAGCTTTCTACACTTCGATGGGATGGACTAAGCTTGATCAGATAAAATTATTCATTCAAATGGCTACTCAATCCCATGTCTATCCGATCATCTTAATAATGGATATCCCTATCTCCTTGCAAGGATCCACATTCTACATCACTTTTTTAGTTCTTCGCTTACCTGATTCTAGTTTAGATTATAATGTCTTCTTTGGAGGACCATGGCTAAGATAGGTTAAAATAATGTAGAATTGTTCTTCACATTGACTTACACTTAAATACAATAATTTAAAATATGTGGTCCCCTTGGATGAGTTGGCACCATATGAGCCACCATTTACCATAGATGGAAGACCTAGATAATATGAAGGACTAACAGATAATGAGAAAAAAAACGTCTTTGCAAGCCAACAAAGATCTATTGTCATTAGGGACTATTGATTTGCTGAATGTATTAGACCAACAGAAACCTAGGGCTTGTACCATGTGAATGACTATCAAGCAATGAGTCAACCAATTGAAGACACAATAGAATCCATGAAAAACTATAGGTTGGAAAATGGACATCACTCCATATCTAAAGATGCACAAAACATTGAACCAAAAAATTATGGGATGCTGATTTCGGGCAAGGATCAACAAGCATATGTTTTGTAATATCGAATTATGGTATACAAATAAGGGGGGGGGGGGTCAGGATAACCCAAACTTATAAAACTATGTGCCACCAAGGTTGCATTATTTGTTATTCGATAATTGGATTATTCGTGAATAATTATGGAATCTTATGGTCGATCCACATTATTCCAAAAAATTATTCAGTGCCATGTGACCTTATTTGGATAATGGTAGCTAGTTTTTAAGCACAAGTTTGGGCATTTTCTCATCAAAATGATTTTCAATAAAAGCTTTTGTAGTGGAAAAGTTTTCGATAAAAAATGTTTTGATAAAAAAGGACTTTCAATCCAAAATCCTTCAATCAAAATATTTCTCCATAAAATAATGCCCCATGGTTTACTATCTCTATAGTTAAATTCATTTTTGTGAAATTACAATGTCATACAAAAAACAAGGTATAAACTCCCTCAAGAAAAATTTAGTATTTTTGGATTATAAAAGTAAGGAATATTATAGATTTTATAGTTTAAAAACAAAAATGTTATAGGAAAAATAAAAATTATAATGTTATTTAAGATATTAGATTTAAATTTTATTTATGAAAATTAAATTATTTTCAAATGTTTATAGTTTAGATACTATTGTGATTGTTTGAATAATAAATTGATTCCTAATTCACAACTCCTTTGTGATTTCTTCATGTTAGGTATATGCGAGTGGATTTCTAGATGCATAAATGTGTGTATGTGTGTGTTTAGGATTTTGAATTATAATTTATTCTGATTGTATGGCTCAACATTGATTCTTGTTTTACAATAGTATGTATATGTCTATGTGCATGTATGACGGAGTTAAAATCTATTGTGATTGTATGACTTAAAATTGATTCTTACTTCAAAATAGTATGCATATTTGTATCTGCATGTATGATTGTGAATTAAAATCTATTGTGATTTTCAGACTGAACATTGATTCCTACTTCAAGGTAGTATGTATGTGTGTATATGTATGAATGTGAGTTTAAACCTAGTGTTTGTTTGAATCAACATTGATTCTTACTTCATAATAGTATGTGTACATGTATGTGCATGTATGATTGTGAGTTAAAACCTATTGTGCTTGTGTCACTCTACATTGATAAGTACTTCACAATTGTATGTGTATGTGCATATATGACTGTGAGTTAATATTTTTTGTGATTGTTTGACTTAACATTAATTCTTACTTTAGAATAGTATATGTATGTGCATGCTCATGTATCATTGTGAGTTAAAATATGTTATGACTGTCTCACTCAACATTGATTTTTGCTTCTCTATAGTATGTGTATATGTACATTCATGTATGATTGTGACTTAATATCTATGGTGATTCTGAAGCAAAATTGATTCTTACTTCACAATAGTAGTGTATTTGTATGTGTGTATACATGTGAGTTAAAAACTATTTCTCACATGTGATTCATGATTTCTTGTCACGTCTCCATTTTGGAAAGGCTATTGCTAATAAAATTGATTCTAGTCATGCTATCTATACTATGCAACCCATTGAAGTTGTTCTTCTTTGGAATGTAAGCGAGTCATACTATGATAACCTATTGTATTTTTTTACCACTACAGTCCCACTGGAAACTTTATCTACATCTACTCAAGAGAAGTTAGCTTAGTACAAAAGTTGATTTTTATTATTGTGGGATAGGTATATTATCAAGATCCATATAGAGCTTATCTCCCGTGTCTAACTTGTCATGAAGTTGCATTTTTCCTTGCCTTAAGCTTGACACACATGCATTTGATTGGCAATCACTTCTCAAGTAAGTTCAATCTTTATAAAGTGTTGCAAATCTGTCTCTGGTGGCCAAAGATTCATCGCAGCACTCATTAGTATGTCACTAATTATGATCCCTGTCAACAAATAGGCGAGTTATTTCCTTCTCACCACTTCCCATTATACTCAATCATGCCACTCAAAATATTCCCAAAATGGGGCTTAAATCTCATTGGGCTAATAACTTTAGTAGCCAAATCCACCAAAAATCGATAAATCGTGGCTTGTGTCACTATGCCACATGATGGGTTGAAGCTTGGGCAATGAAGCATGCTATAACCATGTTGTATGCTTGTTGTCTCACCCATGAGGTCTTCCCACGATCAGGCATTTCCTTGGAAATTTTCTTGAACTATGGTACTCATTTTGCCATTGATCTCATTACTCTGTTAACTACTAAATTTAGTATAACTCATAAGTTTAGTACTCCATACTATCTTCATACAAATGGATTGGTTGAAAGTTATAATAAAACTTAGTAACCATGCTCAAGAAAAGTATTCCAAATATTTTAGAATGATGGGATCAATTTTTACCTTCTGTTTTATGGGCTTAAGGCATCACATATAAGGCTGCTACTGAATACGCCTTTCAAACTAGCTTATGCCTTGAAGGCCATTGGGCCAATGGAACTAGTAGTTCCAAGTCTAACAATTGGTGTGGAAAACAAATGTTATTGAATGGCTCTATCTACTCTTGCTTGGATGCACTTAGAGATCTTGATGAAGAGTGTTCCAAGAGTTTTCTTTGTATGAAAGAACAACCAATTCGTTAGGCACACACTGATGATTGGTACATCAAAATCCGTGTCTTTTCTATAGGGTAGCTAGTTTACTTTTACAATGGCAAAGCTAAGAGAGCTGTCCGAAAGTTTAAATTTTTGTGCTTTGGACCATAGAAACGTTTTGTGCACCTATGTATGGCCATATTTTCATTAGAATTTTTTAATCATGAATGGTTACAAGTTCCAATCACTAGTTCCAAACTTTGATCATTCTACTCCTCTACAAGCTCGCCAAGTCAGTTCCCACCTCAGTACCACATTTTTGGTAAGAAATCACCCTGCAGGTGGAAGTCCATTAAAATTAAATATCCCTTTTTCAACTTTAATCTCTCATCTCATATTTGAAATGATGTTACTAGTGATGTGTGTGTTTGTACCTCTAGAAAAGACAAAGACAAAAAGGTGTAATTAGCTAAATATGTGTGCATGATATTTTGATGAGTGCCCCTATGTATATGCATGTGTGTATGTTGTTTGTTTGTGTATACATGTATGTGCCTATTTGTGTGTTTTATGTTTTTTTCTTTTGTGTGAAAAACCCTATGCGAATTGAGTATGTTTCTTGTTATATGGTTATGCGTATGCTTAAGTATTTGTGATTTTGTGTATGTAAATGTATTAAGTATATTTCTTGATGTGTGAGCATGTGTGTATTTTTTGGTGTGTGTATTTATGAATTCTTGGATGGGTGTATGCTCATGTGTGTTTGTGTTGTAATGTATATGTGTTTATATTTATGTATGTGTGAAAGTAAAACCCCATGTGCTCATGTGACTTAATTAACCTTGTATATTTGGTACCTTGAATATATATGTGTACCTTAAGTGTATGGGTGTTAATGTATGTTTAGATTAATGTGGGTGTGAATGTGACTAATGTGTTATGTGTACGGGTGTGAAATTGTATCCATTAATGTGTTTATGAAGGTTTTTAAGAGAATTTGTGTTTGTGTTTTTATGCACATGTGTTGAGTTTTCTATCTGTAGAGTTATTTTTTGTGTATGTGAGTAAGTGAGTGTCTTGATGTAACTACATATGTGGGTATATGTGGGTATCTACATACATGTGTGTGGATGTGTTTGAGAATGTATCTATGTGTGTGTATTTATGTTTGTGGTTAATTAAATCTGTGGATTGTCTGTGTGCTTTGAGAATCTGTAAGTATGTGCATGTCTTAATGTAACTACATATGTGAATATTTGTTTGTGTAATCATGTATGTGCATGTGGATGTGTGGTTATTTCTATCACTTTATGTGTGTGCATTTATGTTTGTGTTTGTTACTACATATGTGGGTTATGTGTGATTTAAGTGTATGCGATTTTGTGGATGTGTGTGTGCTGCATTTACGTATGTGGGTCCATATATATATATATATATATATATATATATATATATATATATATATATATATATATATATATATATATATATATATATATATATATATATATATATATATATATATATATATATATATATATATATATATATATATATATATATATATGTGTGTGTGTGTGTGTGTGTGTGTGTGTGTGTGTGTGTGTGTGTGTGTGAATGAATGTGCTTAATATGTTATATATATATATATATATATATATATATATATATATATATATATATATATGTGTGTGTGTGTGTGTGTGTGTGTGTGTGTGTGTGTGTGTGTGTGTGAATGAATGTGCTTAATATGTTATATATATATATATATATATATATATATATATATATATATATATATATATATATATATATATATATATATATATATATATATATATATATATATATATATATGCTAACCTTAAGAGCAAGAGAGAGAGGGAGGGAGAGATATGGAGGGAGAGAGAGAGACAGAGGAGAAGGAGAGATGGAGAGAGAGAGAGAATTAAATTTTTTTTGATTGAGATACTTTATATTTTTTATGTTTCAAAGGTTGAAGATCGAGCATGTTCTTAATTAGTTTATTTTATTTTTCTTTTTTAATATATTATTTATTAGTTGCAATATTATTAAAAAGAAATTAAGGAAAACAATTTAAGTAAATAGCTTTACTACATTAAATTATTAGGAACTAAAACACTAGGGAAACTAATAAACAAAGAACAAAAGGAACAAGAGATTAGAAAATGATAAAAACAAAAATAAATATGAATGAAAAATTGTAGGAAAGTAGAAAAAAGAGAGCAATAAAAAAGAAAATAGAGTATTAAGTAAATAAAATAAAATAAATAAATAAAATGAAATAGTAAATTGAAACATGTATAAGTGTATTAAATGAGATGATAAGTCTATTTTTTATTTTAGGAAGATATACTAATATGTTTTCTTTTCTAATGTTTGTTTTTTGCAGACTCTATTGAGTTGATTGAAGCTATGAAAATGCTGATTCAAGATTGTCTTATGTGACTTGAAGAACATTTGACTTGAATTCTACTTGAAGAAGTTCTCAAGGGATTGAAGTTGGGCATGAGCATTGCTTTAGGAGGCTAGTCTGCTTCATCTAAGCTTCACTTGACACTTTCATCACAAGGACTCTTTCCACTACTAGATTCTAATATAGAATTCACTTATTAAAGTGATTCACTTAGTAATTACTTTCTATGTTTGATATTGTCTGAGTACATTTTCGGTTAGATTTTATTAGAGTCTAGATAGTTACTTCATGTTGTATTGATTGATTGTATTATTGATGGAAAATAGTGGAGCTAGTGAATCTTCACTTGTAGTTTCTCATGTTCCCATATCCCCCAATGTCACGATGCATCCACTAGATGGAAATGCAAATCTAATCACTTCTTTCATCTTCAAGTTTCTCCTACCTCATCCATTTCTTCTTCCCTTGAAAGGCAAGAGAGGATCTCCATAGTACACATATGAAGCACCTTACATGTTGTTGAGATATCAAGCTCAACATGTGATGATCCTAGATGACACGTATTACTTTTTCATTTCTCTGATATGTATAGTGGACACATCGGTATATGTCAAGGACACTTCATTGAGCCTTATTAGATTTATCTATTGAGAGTGATGGCACATTTGGTTCTTGCCAACTCACACATTTGCAGACATTAGGTTTTTCCTTATGTACTAGTCTTTATATATTGCACTAGTTGTATTCTTGTTTTTAGGTCATTCTTGTACATTCCTTTTTATGTAATAGAAGAAGAAGAAAAAGAAGAAGAAGATTATTCTTCCTTGCCTCAATCTCAGTGTGTGCTTCTCTTTGATTGTGAGAGTGTGAGCGCACTTCCTTATCTCCTTCCTCATGACATGGTATCAGAGCCAGTGTGGCTATAGAGAGCTCCTAGAGAAGGCCGACAGTCTAGAGTACGCGAGAAGGTGTGGAGGAAGTGTGATTCCCAAACGACCTCAAATTGCTATGAAAATTGGCATGAAGGTAGAAGACCTCAAAATATTTTCGAGAGTTATCCCTTTAGGGTCACTTGTTTTTGTCAGATCAAAGTTTCGGAGTGATCTGGATCTCCGTTTCGAGCCCATAAGGTGGGGCCACAGAAAAACTAGGTCAATTTTGGAAATTGTAACTTGCATCATGTTCGGAAACACTCATATATTCCAGATCTAGAATTTCATGCGATTCTTTGTACTACTGATACACAAAAACTGTGTTTTTCTGAGATCAAATTGTCACATCATAATGCAATAGTGTTCAAGCAGAAGTGTTCCTTGTAGTGTTTTGGAGTGTTGTGAATAGATACAGAAATGGCAAACGCAGATGGAATGAGTCAGCTGATGAGTGATAAGCTAGACAAGAACAACTTCCAAGCTTGGAGATTCAAAATGACAAGTTTCTTGATGGGAAAAGGCTGTTGGAACTACATCGAAGGAGAGAACAAAAATGCTCCACAGTTACGAAAGAGGAATCGGACTGCAAACCAGTTAAGAGCATATGAGGAATGGAATCAAGGAGCATGAAAGGTAATGTATTGTCTATCTGTTAGCATACAGGATAGCATGATTGGGTGCATATTGTTGATATATTTAGGTAGTGATGTGTGTGAACACACCAGGACCGCTGGGGCACTTTTTTCCCTCTTTAGGAGGTTTTTTTTTTCCTCAGCTTGTATATATGCTTGTTGCCCTAATGGGCTACTTATCTTTGTACATTCTCTAGTAATACATTCAGTATTGTGTGTTTGTGCTCCAAGCTTCTTCTTCTTCCTTGTGTTGTTCGCGTGCTTCTGCAGACGTCTATCTCCCCCAATTGCTATCAGAGCAAGTCGTCGCTTCATCTAGGGCGTCGTCGACACTCCTCCATTTGCAGTCTCAGATTCGCACGAAATTTGGTGAGCGTACTCAACGTGTCTCAGAGATCAAAACTGCTTTGCTCTGTGGTGTCGAAATCATGATCTGAGCTTGTTTCGGCCTCCGAACGCACTATCGCAATGCTTGTACAGGCTATTTAATCTTTTTGTGCCAAAGGTATATACCAGTTTCTGTTCGCCAGTATAAGTGTCTCCAAGTCTGCTACAGGTCTAGCAGATTTCATCCGACAGTTCTGTTCATCTTTTTGAGATATAGTCAGTTTTTTGCATCAAGGTATTTTAGTCACTGGCCATGGCTGAAAGCAATGATGTATTCCGTATGTTGGCTCTTGAGGATAATTTGGATGGGACCAACTACTCGTTATGGGCTTATATGATGCGACATGTATTGGTTGCAAAAGGATTCTGGAACATTGTGCAGGGTGTTGAAACATGTCCTGTTACACCTCTGACTACAGGTACTACAAATAGAGGTGCTGGAGCTCATGAAGATGGTGTCGAAGATGATATTCTGCAGATTCCTATTCGTGTTGCTATTTATGTTGCACCTACTGCAGAGTAGATTAGGTGGGATGGCAAAGATGCCCAGGCACATACATTGATAGCTTTGTCTATCAAACGTGCCATTATTCCTCACATTCGCTCTTGCAGATCAGCTAAGGATGCTTGGGATACACTTACCACATTGTACCAAGCTAGGAATGAGGCTCGTGTTGCTTACCTCTGAAAACAGTTGGAGAGTGAGCACATGAATGAAGATGATTCTATGGACAGTTTCCTAACGAAGATCAAAGACTTGAAGGAACAGTTGATTTCTGCTGATGAGGTTATACCAGCTAGCTCACTTGTGCAGACCGTTTTGAATGGTCTTCCTGATTCATATCAGAGTTTTGCTTCTACTCTTCGGTTGATGATGAAAGGCAATCCAAATGCCTTATCATTTGAGGAGTTAGTCTCTATTCTGTTGCAGGAAGATCAGACGAGGCAAAAAAAGGTCCATTATGTGAGTTGCAGATCAAGCTTTCTTGGCTAGTCAGAAGGGCAAAGGAAAATGGAGCTCTTCAATTAGTAAGCAGAAATCTGCTAATTCTGTATATTCGAAGAAGGAAGATAAAGATGAGAAGAAATCAGAAAAGCAGAAATTGTTTTGTAAGTACTGTAAAGGGAATGATCATATCATAAAGAACTATCCAAAACTGGCTACAAAAGAGGCAAAGAAGAAAGAGGCTGGAATGGTTGTTTTAGAAGCCTCTACACCAAAAACAGAGTCTGCTAATCTTGTGCAGGAAGAAGAATGGGCGTTTACTACTGTCTGGAGTTTTGACCCATCTTCTCATGAGCAGTGCATGTCTACAGTAGACTCAGATGTTTGGTATTTTGACAGTGGGGGGACCAAACATATTACCTCGCAACGCAGTTTCTTCTCTTCACTCGAGCCTGCCCCTATAGGGAATACTGTTACATGCGCCAACAACTCCTCTTATCCTGTTATGGGAGATGGTAAGATCATTTTGACTACAGCTGATGGTAGTTCTTTCACTTTGTCAGATGCTTTATTTCTGCCAGGGATAAAAAAGCACATGTTATCAGTTTTTGCATTAACCAAGCTTGGCTTGGTTATGAAATTTGTTGATGACAGGTGTACAGTTCATGATCTGTCAAATGGCGATGTGACTATTGCTTCTGGCATTTTATGTCGGGGGCTATATAAGCTCATAGACTGTGAAAGATCTGTAAATGATTTGGTATGTGCAGTAAATGATTTTCAGGCTATGTTAGATGCAAAGCTTTGGCATGCATGCTTTGGTCATCTAAATTTTGCTAGTTTGCTACGCTTGCAAAAATCTGAAATGGTGTCCTCGTTGCCCAAACTTGAGCCACCTAGAAAACATGTCTGTGGAGGCTGTATTTTGGGCAAAATGCAGCTTTCATCCTTTCCAAAAGATGGTTCAGTTCAGGCTACTCAGAAATTGCAGCTTGTACATAGTGATGTATGTGGTCCTATGCAAACACCTTCTTTTGGAAATTATCTTTACTTTGTGACTTTCATTGATGATTTTTCTAGGCATGCATGGGCATATCCATTGAAGGCAAAGTCCAAAGTGTTCATGTGCTTTAAACAGTTTTTCGTTTTGGCTGAAAATCTGTCAGCATGTAAAATGGGCACCCTCCATTCTGATTGGGGGGGGAATATATGTCTTCTGATTTTAATGCATTTCTGGCTCAACGTGGGATAAAACACCAGTGTACAGTGCCGTATACACCTCAACAGAATGGAGTTGCTGAACGAAAGAACAGGTCACTCATGGAGATGGCGAGGTATATGGTCAAGAGTCAGGCTTTACCACATAGTTTCTGGCTTGAGGCTGTCATGTGTACAGCATATGTACTGAACAGGTGTCCCACTAAAGCGTTGCAGTCTATCACTCCATATGAGGCTTGGCATGACCGCAAGCCATCTGTTGCTGATCTGCGTGTTTTTGGTTGTTTGGCATATGCACTAGTGCCTGAACAACATCGTAGAAAATTGGATGATAACGCAGTAAAATGTATTTTTGTTGGGTAGAGTTCTAAAAGTAAAGGCTATTGTCTGTATCATCCACAGACTAAATGCATTCTAGTTAGCTGTGATGTTGTATTTGTCGAAGATGTTATTTAGCCATTGCTTTCATGTACTAAGGACACATCTGTTAGCTCCAAAGACATGTAGGATACTTTGATGACTCTTTTTACAAGTGGACAGTCTAGTGCTGGTCCTAATGAGGCAACTTCTCAGCCTTTGAAGGTTTCATATGATGATGTAGATCATTCCATTTCTGATGCAGATTTACATGATGCACTTGTTGATGAGAGAGCTGATATTGAGCAGGCAAAAACTATGCCAAAATGGCTGGTGCAGACTTTGCGTGACAGCAAATTAGATGCACCTTTGTCATATCGTACTCATTCAGGCTCTCATAGTGCCTCCTTTGCATCAGATTGTTATGCTATGGTTGCGTCTAGTCTCTGTGACGAGAATGAGCCTGTTTCTTTTGATGAAGCATAGAATTCAGAAAATTGGATGGCTGTTATGCAATCTGAATATGATGCTATAATGAAGAATGGTACATGGTCTTTATGTGACTTGCCTCCTTGCAAGAAGGCCATTGGCACTAAGTGGGTATACAAGCTGAAGTGTAAACCTGATGGTACAGTTGACAGGTATAAGGCTAGGCTTGTTGCAAAGGGTTATGCGCAGGAAAGAGGCATTGATTTTGATGAGAGCTTTGCACCTACATTTCGTATGACTACTGCTCGGAGCATTTGTGCACTTGCAGCCCATCATGGTTGGAATGTACATCAGTTGGACATTAAAACAACATTTCTGAATGGTGACTTGCATGAATGTTGCGGATGTGTGGTATCCTTCTTTCGCTCTGATACCACTTGTTGGCGATTATCTTTCTCTCTGATATCGCTGATAATGGTCGTCATGGCAAGGCTTGAACCTTGTCAGGCCTGCGGAAATTGTCGCGCCGCCGAATAGAGAACTAAGCTAGAGTGATATAGAACACCTCTGTAATCAACAGTAGCTTAGCAGGATTTCTGTCGCTTAACTGTGTTAAACTGCGACTTGAATTCCATCGGAACTTCACCGGACTATCACTGGGACGTCACCGAAAATTTACCGGAATATCACCGGAATGAACTTTGATTCTGCTCGTGATTACTTCAAATGAGTTATGTGAAGTAAGGAAGTGATACGTGAACTTCCTTCACTGAATGAACTTCTTAAGGAAAGCTTCACAGTTCTGAAGTGGCACTTTCCGGTTAGACTTTGTACTGTGTGTACATATCCATTTCACCGGAAGCTATGATTACCTTAAAGTGGAGACGTCTAGCTACAAGATGAGCTATCTCTCATACAAAGCTTCAAATACTACTGCGAGATATACTTCGTTGTTCTACCAAAAAATTCGCTTTTCTGAGAAAACTATAACTATCCGAAAATGCGTTTACTGAGATATCTTTGACCGAGACAGTCGTTTACTTAGAGAGTACCGAGAGACATGTTTAGTAACGAACTGTAACTGTTAATGGTTAACGAACTTTCTACTGTAACACGAAAAAAACTCAGATTCTTCACATGCGAACAGTGCGTGCAAACTTCCACATGAACATGTGTTTTCTATTAGAGAAGATGTGTACAAACAAGCTTGGCCTCTTCTTGCTCAAGCTGTAGAAACTCTCTTACACTGAGTAGTTTCTTATTACCATCCCTCTCAGATGAATACCTGACATTCCAGGTCTCTGTTATTCATCTGTACATACGCGATCTATGGCATCTTCTGAGAACTTCTCACTCTCTCTTCACTCATGCGCGGTCTTTCATAATCCTCTTCTTCTCGTCATCTCATCATCCCTCATCATCCGAGTCCTTCAATCCTTGGTGTATATATACACTTTTTCTTCTGCGCTCTTCCCGCTCTCATTCTTTAAGTCACCTTATGCGCGCATTATTGCGCCCACCGCGGTTTATTGCTCTATTACTCGTACAGTTCTAATTCTGGTTAACGGACTCATTCCGCATACTGTACAACTGAGGCTTTTGATTTTCTGAAGATTCCACTTCTTTTCTTTTTCCTTTTATGTCTGTCTGTCTGTCAAATTCGTGAGTGATTCCTCAACAGCTCCCCCTCAATCACTAATTTGACCTCTTCCGGTCTTTCATATATCTTTCTTTCTTTTATACCTACCATTTCCTTGAATCTGCTTGTCTTTGTTCCATCCAAGCTTTTTGTCAAGATATCTGCTATCTGATCTTTCGTAGGAGTGTAGACTATTTCTATCTCCTTCTCCATTACCTTTTCCCTCAGGAAGTGATACTGAATTTCTATGTGCTTTGTTCTTGTGTGAAACACCGGATTCGTTGCAAGATATAGAGAGCTCATATTGTCTCCATGTATAATTGGTATACCTTGATCAATCCCCATGCTTTTGAGCAAGGTCTGCATCCATATTACTTCTTTAGCTGCTTTTACCAGTCCTTTGTATTGGGCTTCTGTTGATGATAAAGCTATTGTATGCTGTTTCTTTGAACACCAGCTTACCAGCTTATCCCCTAGGTATATCATATACCCATGTGTCGATCTTCTGTCATCTTGACTTCCTGCCCAGTCTGAGTCACTGAATGCTCTCAGCTTTATATCTGATGTAAAAGGATAATATAATCCTTCCTTTATAGTTCTTTTGATATATCTAAGAACTCTTTGTCCTACAACCCAATGTTGATCTGTCGGACAATGCATAAACTGTGAAAGAACTCCCACCGGATAGCTGAGATCCGGTCTTGTTAGCGTAGCGTAAATTAAGCTTCCTACTAACGACTGATACTTCTTCATATCTTTGAACTCTGTACCATCATATTTACTGAGTTTATGATTTACTTCAAGCGGTGTTGAAGCTTCTCTGCAATTCTCCATATTAAACTTCTTCAGTAAGTTTAGGAGATACCCTTTTTGCGTAACATATACACCATGATCTGTATATGTGATTTCCATACCTAGAAAGTATGATAACTTTCCCAGGTCACTGATTTTGAATTCCTTTTCGAGCAAATTCTTCACCTCTGTGATTCCTGCATCTGAGGTACCTATAACTATTATGTCGTCTACATAAATGCAAATGTAAATCATTCCTTCTTCTGTTCTTTTGATGAGTAGACTTGCATCTGCCTTCGAACTCTGGTATCCAAGTTCATTGAGATACTTCACAAGTCTGTAGTTCCAAGCTCTTGGAGCTTGCTTCAGTCCATAAAGTGCTTTTCTTAGTCTGCACACATGTTCTGGGTATCTGGAATTTACGAAACCTTCTGGTTGTTCCATGTAGACTTCGTCTGATATATATCCATTCAGGAATGCATTCTTTATATCTAGCTGACTTAGCTTCCATCCTTTTGATGCTGCTATAGCAATCACTGTCCTTATGGTTGACATCTTTGCCACCGGGCTAAATGTCTCATCATAGTCTATGCCATGCGTCTGAGCATAGCCCTTGATAACCAGTCTCGCTTTATGTCTGGCTATCCTTCCATTTGCAAGTTTTTTAACTTTGAAAAGCCATTTATTTCCGATTATTTTCTTACCATTTGGTTTAGGAACAAGCTCCCATGTCTTGTTCTCTTCCAGTGCACTGAATTCTTCTTCCATTGCTTCTTCCCATTGCTTCTTGCCTTTAGCTTCATCATAACTTTGAGGTTCATTATCATCTTTGATCATATATGCATAGTCTTTCTGAGTTATATACGATGTATCATACGAGTACTTTCCGGTTGTCTTCTATTCCTGTTTGACCTTCTTGGTTCAAACTCTTCATGTGTATCTGAATACACTTCTTCATCTTCGTTTCTCATACCTGATCCGGTCATGGACATACTTGCCTGCATATAATCTTCATCTTTATTCACCTGTACGATTGATTTACCTTTCTCTTTTCTTTTTATCTCTTCTTCAAATTCTTCAACTGTATGACTCTGATCTGCATACCAGCTTTTCTGTTCATCAAATGTTACATCTCTGGAAATAGTAAATTGTTTGGTTAGAGGACTCCATAACCTGTAACCCATCTGCTTTTCATCATATCCGACGAACACATATTTCTCTGCTTTCGGTTCAAGCTTATGTCTCAGTTGAGACGGTATATAAGCATAAGCAACTGATCCGAACACTTTACAATGATCAAGTGTTGGCTTCTTTCCCCACCAGGCTTCGTAAGGAGTCATTCCTTCTAACGATGTACACGGTAATCTGTTTACCAAGTACGTGGCTATATTTACGGCTTCAGCCCAAAGGTAATCTGGACAATTCTTTTCTTTCACCATAGCTCGTGCAAACTCGACTAGAGTTCGGTTCCTTCTTTCTGCTACACCATTTTGTTGTGGTGTATACCTGCAGGTTATTTCTCTCTTGATACCTGCATTCTAAAGGTAATCATTGAACTCTCGGGAGAAGTATTCTCCCCCTCCATCAGACCTCAGTCTTTTAAGCTTTCGACCTGTGAGTCTTTCAGCATATGCATGAAAGTGTCTGAAAGCTTCAAACACTTCTAATTTTTCTTTCAAAACATAAAGAGTTATCCATCTTGTTGCATCATCAATGAAAAGAACATAATACCTTGATCCACTGGTTGATCCTTCTTTTGTTGGTCCCCATACATCTGTATGTATGAGTTCTAGCACACCATCATGTTTGAATCCTTTCTTCTGGAAAGGTAATCTGTGGGCTTTTCCCATCTGACAAGCTTCACATTTGTGAATCATATGTTGGTTCTGTACGTTCGGTAATCCCAGTACAGACTGATTTGCTATCATAGCTTTGATTCCTTTTTCATTGAAATGACCTAATCTCTTGTGCCAGAGATCAAGTTCTGTAATCACCTTTTCATCATATGTGAGCAACGCTTGGCCAATGTTCCCTTGTACTCTTAGAGTAAAAAGTCTTCCTTCTTTCTTCCCAGAGACGATCTGATTATATCCGTTCTTGGGATCTTCTACAAATACTCCTTTTGTTTGTAAATCTGACCTGAAAACCTTTCTCAGCTATCTGTCCCACACTAATCAAATTTTTCGGTATTGTTGGAACATACAAAACATTGGTTAGCAAATCTGCTCCACTCTTACATTTCACCTTTCCAATTGAATGTACGCTATGTCTTGTATTGTCACCTGTTTGAACAGTATGACTCGAACTTCCTTTTCCCAGTTCTGACATCAGTTCTATGTTTCTTGACAAGTGATTAGAACATCCAGAGTCAATGTAAAATACCTTTAGATCTTCGTTTTCTAATGTGTTGATAGAATTCATCATCAACAATGTATGACTTTCATTCTGCGTGTCATTTGCGTAGTTGTTGTAGGTGGTGTTGTAGGATTGACCCTGTCCCCAACTTCTTGTTCCACCTCTACCGTAGCCTCCTCTTTGATTTTTTCTACCTTTTTGGAAGTTACCTTGATATCTTCCGCTTTTGCCTCTGCTATTACTGTTCTGATTTTGATTTGATCCCTGTTGGTTGTGCCAATAGTCATGCGCCAGATGATTACTTAGTCCACAAATCCAGCAAGCTTTCTTGTTGGTATTATGACTACTTCTTCCTCTTCCAAAACCTCTTGCTTTGCCGGTGCCTTTACCTCTAGCATAATAAGCCTGAGCGCTCGACTCTTCTTCATCTTTTGCCTTACCTTTGTCTTTCTTCTTGTTCTTCATGTACATTGCAGAGCTTTGTCCTTTATCTCCATCTCCTTTCAGATCTTGCTCATATGTGAGCATCAAACCAAGCAACTGATTTAAATCTGGCACAAAGTGATTTAAAGAAAGTTCAGTTGAGAGTACGAAAGGTTTCCACCTTTCATCTCCTCTCAACCCTGTTAGCAGTTGCGCTATCAATCTGTGATTTTTGACATCTTCTTTTATGGATCCAAGACTATCTGCTAGATCCTTCATTTTAGTGACGTAGTCACTAATGCTTTGACTCGGCTTCTTTTTGAACATTGTGAACTCGGACCATAAGCTAGCCTTTCTAGCTTTTGTAGTATTTTGGAAGTGGTCTTCCAACGCGCTCCATATGTCCTCCGCTTTCTCCAGACCTCTAATGTGTGGTAGTAGATGATCTGAAAGAGTGTTCTAAATATAGGCTCTTGCCGTTGCATCTTTCTTCTACCACAGCTTCAAAGCTTCTAACTCTTCTTTTTCCCGTTGGCTATCATCTTCGAAGGTCAGCTTCTTTTCTTCTCCAGTCACATACATCATTAAGTCCTTACTCATAAGTAAGGCTTCCATACGCATAACCCACACGGGATAATTATCTCTATCGAGCTTATCAATTTGGACATGATCTGCCATGATCTTCTTGTTTGCTTTAGGTTGCCTTTGAGAGTCCTTTGGCTCTGATGTCGATCGTGGAACTAACTGGCTCTGATATCAATTATGATAAATAGCCTGGGCTCTGATACCACTTGTTGCAGATGTGTGGTATCCTTCTTTCGCTTTGATACCACTTGTTGGCGATTATCTTTCTCTCTGATATCGCTGATAACGGTCGTCACGGCAAGGCTTGAACCTTGTCAGGCCTGCGGAAATTGCCGCGCCGCCGAATAGAGAACTAAGCTAGAGTGATATAGAACACCTATGTAACCAACAGTAGCTTAGCAGGATTTCTGTCGCTTAACTGTGTTAAACTGCAACTTGAATTCCACCGGAACTTCACCGGACTGTCACTGGGACGTCACCGAAAATTTACCGGAATATCACCGAAATGAACTTTGATTCTGCTCGTGATTACTTCAAATGAGTTATGTGAAGTAAGGAAGTGATACGTGAACTTCCTTCATTGAATGAACTTCTTAAGGAAAGCTTCATAGTTCTGAAGTGGCACTTTCCGGTTAGACTTTGTACTGTGTGTACATATCCATTTCACCGGAAGCTGTGATTAGCTTAAAGTGGAGACGTCTAGCTACAAGATGAGCTATCTCTCATACAAAGCTTCGAATACAACTGCGAGATATACTTCATTGTTCTATCGAAAAATTCTCTTTTCTGAGAAAACTATAACTGTCTGAAAATGCGTTTACTGAGATATCTTTGACCGAGACATTCATTTACTTAGAGAGTACCGAGAGACACATTTAGTAACGAACTGTAATTGTTAATGGTTAACGAACTTTCTAGTGTAACACGAAAAAAACTCAGATTCTTCACATGCGAACAATGCGCGCAAACTTCCACATGAACCTGTGTTTTCTATTAGAGAAGATGTGTAGAAACAAGCTTGGCCTCTTCTTGCTCAAGCTGTAGAAACCCTCTTACACTGAGTAGTTTCTTATTACCATCCCTCTCAAATGAATACCTGACATTCCAGGTCTCTATTACTCATCTATACATACGCGATCTATGGCGTCTTCTGAGAACTTCTCACTCTCTCTTCACTCATGCGCGGTCTTTCATAATCCTCTTCTTCTCATCATCTCATCATCCCTCATCATCTGAGTCCTTCAATCCTTGGTGTATATATACACTTTTTCTTCTGCGCTCTTCCCGCTCTCATTCTTTAATTCACGTTATGTGCGCATTATTGCGCCCACTGCGGTTTATTGCTCTGTTACTCGTATAGTTCTAATTCTGGTTAACGGACTCATTCCGCACGCTGTACAACTGAGGCTTTTGATTTTCTGAAGATTCCACTTCTTTTCTTTTTCCTTTTATGTCTATCTGTCTGTCAAATTTGTGAGTGATTCCTCAACAATGAAGAAGTGTATGTTTTTCATCCCTGTGGCTTTGTGCAGAAAGCACATTAAAACCAGGTGTGTAGGTTAAAGAAGGCCTTATATGGTTTAAAGCAAGCACCATGTGCTTGGTATGAGAAGATACATGCCTATCTGATTGCACATGCTTTTGAGAACAGTCCAACTGAAAGCACCTTGTATGTTAAGCATGCTAATGATGTGCTTTTGATCATTGTTGTCTACGTTGACGGCATGCTGCTCACTGGTCTTATCGAGAAGCATTTTGCTAGTTTCAAGGCTGATTTGCATGCCTCATTTGAGATGTCTGATTTGGGGCATTTGCATCACTATTTGGGCATTCAATTTATGCAAGTTGATGCTGGAATGGCTTTGTGTCAAATGAAATATATTGACACATTATTGCAACGTTTTGGCCTTGAAGACTGTAAGCCTATTGCCACTCCTATGGAGACAGGTTTACGATTGAGTCTTCATGATGCTGGAGATGCATTTGATGCTGCTCTCTATCAGCAGGCTGTTGGATGCTTGATTTACTTATGCATTACTCGGCCAGATATTAAGTTTGTTGTCTCACAGATGAGCAGATTTATGCATTGCCTAGGAGTCAAGCATTGGCAGGCAGTTAAGCGCATCTTTCACTACTTGAGTGGTACTCGGCAACTTGGGTTGTTTTATCCCAAGGGGGGATCATTACCGCCAGATTTGCATGCTTTTTCTGACTCTGATTGGGTTGGTTTCTATGACACTCGTGTGTCCACTAGTGGCTTTTGCTTCATGCTTGGTAGCTCATGTATATCTTGGTTGAGCAAGAAGTAGCCTAATGTGGCCACTTCCAGTTGTGAGGCTGAGTATAGGGCAGCTTTCACAACTATTGTTGAGTGTGTGTGGCTCAGACGCCTTATGGCTGATTTGGGTGTTGGTCAGTCTTCTGCCACCACCATCTTCACTAACAGCCAGAGCGCATTGGTAGTTGCGAGGAATCCTGTGTTCCATGCTCGCACAAAGCACATTGAGGTGCATTATCATTATGTCAGGGAAAGGTTCTCTGCTGGGGAGATCAGCTTGGCATATGTGCCCACGCAGGAGAACATTGCAGACGTTTTCACGAAGGCTCTGCCTAGGGAGAAGTTTGAAGCTTTCCGCAAAGCTTTGGGCTTACTTCCTTCTGTGGACTGATTTCCACATAGCTTGGCACTTTGTTATACATGAGTGCCAGCTCCTTGTTCACCACATCACTCCCAGGGGGATTTGTTTATATATTTAGGTAGTGATGTGTGTGAACACAGTAGGACGGTCGGGGCACTTTTTTCCCTCTTTAGGAGGTTTTTTTCTCCCCGGCTTGTATATATGCCTATTGCCCTAATGGGCTACTTATATTTGTACATTCTCTAGTAATACATTCAATATTGTGTGTTTGTGCTCCAAGCTTCTTCTTCTTCCTTGTGTTGTTCGCGTGCTTCCGTAGATGTCTATCTCCAACACATACAAGATGTCAAGACTCCAAAAGAGGCTTGGAATAGTTTGGTCACATTGTATGAGACCAATACAAAGGCACGTGTTGAGCCCATAAAAGTCAAGTTGGTCAAAGTCAATTGCAGTCAAAGTCAAAGGTCAAAGTCATTTGGTCAAAGTCAACAAGGTCAAGGTCAAAGTCAACAGGTGCAGAGTCAAAGTGCTAAAGTGCAGGTGTCAAAGTGCACAGGTGGTGCACAATTAATTGTCCACAAAGGGTAAATTGGAGAAAGTGGGTTGTAGGTGGCAGAGGTATTTTCTCTAATTTCCCTAAGGTTCAAAGTGTGTTTTAAAGTGTTTTGGAAGGTTCAGGTGAAACCCCCCTTATGTGCAAAAGTGAAGACTTAAAAGGAAATGTGAGGGTATGTGAAGCGGCAACGTACGCACAGGTGAAAGTATGGCCCCCCATTAAAATTTTGGGTTTTAGTCTAAAGTCACTACAGGACAAAACAGTGAGTCGTTGGCTGCCACTTGGGAAGACAATCTTGGGATATCAAAGTGAGCACCAAGATACCATTGTAGTTAGGAGTGTACATGATCGACACACTCAAATGAAGGCAAGGTCTATTCTTGGACCAATTTTAGAGTAAGCAAGAGAGCATAGTCTAAGGAAGCAAGAGAGAGAAGTGTAACAGTCACCAGTGTGCGACGTAGAGAAGTGGAAGTGTAAGGTGCATGGAGAGTGACTAAGGATTTGTGCAGAGAGTGCTAAGCTATACTCCCCCAAGGATCTCAAGGTCTCACTGCAGTGTGCGCATGCCGATAGGAGGTATTCACTCCTCCCCCTTTGTGGAAGCTTGGTGCAAGGTGTGCACAAGGATAAGCTTGAAACAGGTGGAGGTCTGGTGCAGAGGAGGCCGGTAGCAACAAGACTTTGGGATATTTGGTATTTTGTAAGTGGGCACTCTGTGGGATTGTGCACAGAGGTATTGGCTTGTCTTGTACTTCAAACATTGTAAGTGTCTTACTGTAATCAATCGGCAGAAGCTTCCAGGTGTATTTTCTCTTCTTGTTTCTTCCCTTTTCTCCTACCAACCCTCAAACTCCTTCCCGTCTAAGAATCCCCCAACAAAATTTGGCACGCACGGTGGGACATCCAAGGAGATTTGAGCTTAGGAGAAACCAAGTGCAAAGCATAGAAGAGATCAAGTGTCGACAGAACCATAGTGCTACTTCATCAAACAAAAGGTAAATATTCTTAGCAAGTGTCTCATATTCAGTGGGCTATGAGCTGCTCATGACCGCAACCCGGTCCCAAGTATTGAGGGTCACCTGCAAGCAGACAAGAAGGAAGGTTGTTAGAAGGTCCCCCAGTCCACTATCTTCAACATCATCAGTCAAGAGCATGGCAGGTCAGGTAGACTTGGAAACTTTACTCTCTAGATTAAATATAAAGTTTCCTTCTTTCAAAGGCCTAGCTCAGGAGGATCCGGATGAACACATTAGAAGGTTCTTGGCACTATGTAAGACTAGAGGCCTAATGGGTAGGGAGGATGCCTTTTTGATTCTCTTCCCTGCCACATTAGAGGGATTAGCTGATAAATGGTTCAGCCAGTTTGCTAAAAACCATTTTACCACTTGGGATGTGATGAAATATGCTTTTAAAAATTAGTTCCAGCATGGCAACACTGCGGAGATTATCATAGAAGAGCTAGAAAATTTAAGATTAGGTCCAAGAGAAAAGTTCCCAGAGTTTGTGACTCGGGCCAAAGCACTAATGGCTAAATTTCCAGATCCACCACACGATTTTTTTGTCAAGAAATGGTTGGCTAAGCCCCTACCAGTGGCCACCCAATGCAAAATAAAGGAATTAGTGCTACCTACAGCCTCCATAGAGGAGTTCATCAGCAGAGCCACACGCTTGGAGCAGATAAGGTACCAGTATGGAGCAACTTCTTCCCAACCAACATATGGTACAGAAATGGAGGATCCAGTGATACTGCTAAGGAAAGAGTTGGAGGGCTTAAAAAGAAATAAGCCCTACAAAGAGGAGGAGAATGTTGTTGCTCAGTTGAGAAGGGAGATTGAAACACTAAAGCTCCGAAAGGAGGAGGAGGCCCAGGCAGAGGAATTGGCTCAACTGCGACAGGAGTTGCAGGAGCTCAAAGGAGGTGGCATCAAGAGTGGACTTTGGTGTTCCATGTGCAGCAAGCAGGGTCACATAGTAAGTGAATGTCCTCTGTTAAGTGTGACTTGTCAATTATGCAGGAAAGTTGGCCATGAGGCCCATGAATGCCAATCAAGAGGAATGCCTGCAACAACATACTGGACACAAGGAGGACCCCCAACACCAGCAAATGTGATGGCCGCTGCACCAAATCAAGGTAACAACTATAATCCTAGAAAAAGGAATAATTCTGGAAATAGGCCTAGGAGGCCAATCATCTGTTTCAGATGTGGAGAATGTGGGCACTATCAAAGTAGGTGCACCCTACCAGAAAATGCCCCTCCTTACAGGAATTGCCCTGATGCAAGAGACCATTATACAAATTGTTGTCCTAAGAATCAAGCCTCTTCATCCGAGCCTCATATTCAAATGATTTTGGTGCACAAAGAAGAAGTGTGTGATTTGGTCAATGAGCCATCACCATCTACCAGGGTGGTGCAATTAGAAGAAATAGAATCTTTGACTGTGCAGACAAGAAGCAAGGGGAAGGCTCAAGCAAACATAGGACAAGGGTCAAAGATTAAGGAATGGAATCAAAACAGAGAACCATCTGAAGATAAAGTCACCACAGGTGCAGATACAAGTCAAAAAGGAGATCTCATATGCACCAGTGATGCCATTGGGCATGCCTTCAACAGGGCTCATGAGGAGTTTGATAAGTCAACTGGAGCCCAGGCTCTCAAGGAATCAGAGGCTTCAAAACTACTCAAGTCCATGAAAAAGGAGGTTAGTATTTTTGAATTAATAAAGATGGATGGGAAATTCAGATCAGAGTTATTGCAGATAATTGATGAAGCTTCCACTACAAGTTTGGTGGCAAAGACTACTGTTTTACATAAAGGAAAAATTGTAGGGGAAGCACCCCTTAGAGATTATAAAAGTCCTCGGCTGACAGTATCTATCAAAGGTCATGAATTTCAAGGAGTTATTGTGGATGGTGGTTCTGGCATTAACTTGATGCCTGAACACACAATGGAAAAGATTGGACTTCACCCTTCAAGTCTTGTAAATTTCACTGTTACTTTGGGAGATCAGAGCAAAGTAAGGCCCTTGGGAGTAATCCCAAAAGTTCCACTTGAAGTACAAGGTAATCTATTCATTCTGGATTTTGTGGTTTTAAGATTGCCCCAGGTTGAAGGAGGATTTCCCCTCTTAATTGGATGACCATGGCTGAGGCATGCAAGTGTCATTCATTAAGGACACTATGTGGGTACAAAAGAAAGGGCAAGAGCTGACACAGATTCATTTAGAAGAGGGCCAGATAATGAAGGAAACACTAGCATGATGCAAACAGTTGGCATATGCATGGAAATAGAATCGGAGGATCAACCCCATATAGATTTCGAGGAAGAAGAGGATATTCTAAATTGGCTCCAAGCAGGCAACTCTTCCTCTTGTTTTGGAATTTTTCTTAATCATTCTTGCATAACTGAAGGTTATGATGAAGATAAGGAAAAATTCCAGGTTGATGGATTGGGAGAGCCCATCACAGACCACAGAAGGGGCAGGAAGACACCCCTCAAATACAACTTGGAGGAGGATATGACAACCACAGATAAAGAGGTTACTAAAGCTAAAGGCAAGGTAAAAAATTCTAGTGAAGAATGTTCTTTCCCAATTCAAGAAATCCCTGCAGGATGGATGCAGGACAAGGAGGAACACATTGAAGTCCAAAATACACCTGCTTATGAAGCAATGCAAGAAAAGCTAGTAGAAGAAGACGAGGAAGAAGATAATATGGTAGAGAGAAATCATGTCCAAGAAATACAATTAGGCACTCAAGACAATAATCGGCCAGTTTTGGTGGCCACTTGGTTGTGGAACCACCCAGGGCTCCTTGAAAAGGTAAAATCATTCTTGACCCATTATACAGATGTCTTTGCCTGGCATTATAAAGACTTAGAAGGAGTGCTTGCAACTTATGGAGAGCACAGAATCCCTCTGGTTGATGGAGCCAAACCCATAAGAGGGAAGAGTTATAGACTTAATCCAAAATATGCTGAAGTTGTCTATGTGGAAATACAGAAGATGGAGGATGCAGGAATCATCATTCCTGTAGAACACTCAGAGTGGCTCTCACCTATGGTTATAGTACCAAAGAAGAATACTAATAAAATCAAAATTTGTGTTGACTTTAGAGCACTCAACAAGGTGACCATTCCAGATGGGTTCCCAATGCCTTTTGCAGAGCAAGTCATTGAAGAAGTGGTTGGGCATGCATTATATAGCTTTATGGATGGATTTAGTGGCTATAATCAAATATCAATACACCCAGAGGATCGTGAAAAGACTGCTTTTATCACACCTTGGGGAACATATGTGTATGTAAAAATGCCATTTGGGCTCAGAAATGCTCCAGCCACCTTTAACAGAACGGTCAATCTCATTTTTGGCCCCCTATTGCTGGAATCACTTAGAATCTTCATGGATGACTTCTCTTCGTTTTCAGGTTCTCAAAGAAACTCCTCTAGATTGTTTGGACCATCACTTGAGGCAGTTGCAGAATGTTTTCAAAAGATGCAGGGAGACTAAGCTAAAGCTCAATCCAAACAATGTCATTTCCTTGTGACAGAAGGAACTCTCTTAGGACATGTGGTGTCGGCTAAAGGTATGGCCCCAGATCCTGACAAAATCATTTCTATATTAAAGTTGCCTAAACCTAAATCCCCTAAAGAGATTCAGAGTTTCTTGGGGCATACTGGATACCATAGAAGATTTATAAAAATGTATGCAGAGATAGCCAGACCACTGGCTAGACTTACAGGTAAGGATGTGACTTTTAAATGGAAAGAAGAGGAGGAAAAAGCATATCAAACATTACGGTCAAGGTTAGTGTCTGCTCCTATTTTGATCACACCTGAGTGGTCAAAAATCTTTCATATACATGTAGATGCCAGTGCCTATGTAGTGGGGGCAGTTTTGACCCAACCTAGTGAAGAATTCAAAGTGGACAGACCAATTCAATATGCCAGTAGAATCTTGACCAAAGCTGAAAGGAATTACAGTACTACAAAAAGGGAAGCCCTAGCAATGGTTTTTGCTGTCCAAAAATTCTCTCATTACTTACTGGGAGTAAAATTTATTATAATAACAGATCACCAACCACTAAAATACTTACTCAACAAACCACAAGCCATTCGTAGAATATGGAGGTGGTTATTGTTGTTCCAAGAGTTTGATTTTTCTGTAGTCCATAGACCAGGTAAAGAAAATGTTATGGTGGATCACCTATCCAGAATCAATATGACAAATCAAACTAGTGGAATCAATGATGATTTTCTAGATGCTCATCTGTTTGCTGTACAAACTCAAGGTTGGTATTATGATATCAAAAATTTCATTAAAACTGGGTTGTATCCAGAAAAGGCTAGTGTTGTGCAAAAGAAGAGACTGCTAATCAAGAGTAGACCATATACCTTCATTGAAGATAAATTGTATAGACAGGGCAAGGATGACAGGTTTAGGAACTGTTTGGAAGAAGAAGAAGTGAGGGAAGTCCTTCATTCTACACATGAAGGTACAGGTGGTGGGCACCTTCTAGGGCATATTATGAGTCAGAGGATACTGGATGCTGGTCTATGGTGACCTACACTATTTAAGGATGCAGATGAATGGGGAAAGGCATGTGACATTTGCTAGAGGTGTGGACCTAAGCCAACAAAGTAGAGGCATAACCCCTTGATTGTTTCCACTTCTTGGCAACCATTTGAGAAGTGGGGGCTAGATTTTGTAGGGCCCATCTACCCTCCCGCAATTCCAAAAAGAGAAAAATATATCTTGATAGCTACAGATTATGTGACAAAGTGGGTTGAAGCTATTGCCTCCCCCGATTGCACTGCCCAAACTATTACTGATTTCATTTATAGTAGTATCATTTGCAGGTTTGGATGCCCACTTGAAATTTGTACAGATCAAGGTACCCATTTTGTCAATAAGGTCCTGCAGGAAATTTTCAACAGGTATAGAATTCTACATAGGACCTCTTGTGCTTACTATCCAAGAGCCAATGGACAGGCTGAATCGACAAACAAGGTTTTAATCTCAATGTTAAGAAAGGAGTGTATGTTACAGCCCACTTCATGGGGCATTGCTTATCAAGGTACCCTATGGGCATACAGGTTAGCCTACAAAGAGGCTATAGGATATTCTCCATTCCAACTAGTTTATGGCATATTGCCCATTGAGCCCTTTGAATTTTTACAGGGATCACCTAAGCTAGCATTCATGCAAGGCAAGAAGGATTGTGATGTCTCTCAGAGGCTCGGAGCACTACATAAAGTGGAGGAGATTCGTCTACTAGCAACAAAACAATTGATAGAGACTCAGATGAAGAGGAAGGAGGCACATGATCGACATCTGTGGAATAACAACATTGAAGCAGGCATGTTAGTTCTTCTCCATAGACCTCATCTTCATACTCAATTGAGAGGAAAATGGCTTCCACACTGGGAAGGGCCTTATCGAGTGAAAACAATGCTAAATTGGGGTGCTGTGGAGTTAGAGACGTTGAAAGGAGAGGCCTTGCCACTGGTCAACATTTCAAGGCTCAAGGCCTACCATCAACACACTTGAAGAAGTATGGATCACCTAGAAATGTCAAATCTGTCCAGGTTGTACATAGCTTTCTCATCTCATTTTGCTCGGTTTTAGTAGTTTTCTTTAGCAATTTCATTCTTTTCCCTGGTGTTTTTAGCAAACCTAGAAGGCATTTCATTACCTCTGCAAACGAAAAACTTTTGGGTATTTTTGGAAATTTTTCTAGCATTCTTTTAGCATTTTTATCCCTTTCGGATGTCATTTTCTTGCCAATTAGGAGGAATAAAAGGAGGCTCTCTGTGGTTTGATGGAAGAAATTGAACTTAGCCCTGTGGAAAATTTCATGAGAATTTTTCAGAATTTTTTGGCAATTTTTTGGATTTTTCCTTCATTTTTTCTCTATTTTGGGTTATATTTCACCAAAAAAAAAAGCCCCCAAGGGCGTTTTTTTGTCCAAAAAAAAAAAACCACCGACACCACCGACCACCCCCCCCCCCGCCCCCCGTTCTGCCAGCCCCCCCCCCCCCCCGCCCCCCGTTCTAACAGCCCCCCCCCCCCCCCCCGCCCCCCGTTCTAACAGCCCCCCCCCCCCCCACCAATTTTATTTTAATTTTTCTTCTCTTTTTTATTATTGTTTATTTTTTGTTTTTTTTATTATTATTTTAAGATTTTTATTTTTATTTTTTATTTTATTTATTTTGTTTTTTATTACTTTATTTATTTATTTTTAATATGGGCCTTTCAAAAAAAAAAAGGGAAAACACGTTTTTTAATTTTTATTATATATATAATTTTTTATTTTATTTTTTTTTTAATGGCTAAAAGCTTTTGACTCTGGATCGTGCCTCGATTGGCCGTTTTTTTCAAAAATGGAGCCATTTTCATGCTTTTTGGCACCTCTGGAATCAGTTGTTGGCTTTATTTTTCCAGATTCCCATATTTTCTATGAGTTTTGGTCAGAACCCTCAAGTTTTATGCACATTTATCACATGTTTTTATTTCACCACATTGTCCACATGGTATATTCTCACCTCAACTTACATTTGGTTTTTATATTTCCCATATGTACCCTCTGTGGCCATCCAATTTCATCATTTTAACCCCCTCCAGACCCTGATTCCTACTCCCTATCCCTTCCTTTACCAATTTGTCCAGCCACATCATCACCCCTCCCTGCCCCATCCATCTCCGCACCCTCAGCCCTCCCTTCCCATTCCTTTCTACCCTCCCATTGCCATCCTTTTTGCTTTTCCATAAAAAACATCCCACTTCTGGTTATTTCTGGTGCTTGTTATGGTGGAATTGGTTGCTGCTCAGATGTCCTCTTCCAGTTTTTGCAGCTCCATTATCATGGTGTCCTATATGCTCAGCGTTTTGGCTATAGCTCTCCGGGACGGAGAGCACATTAGGTGGTGGGCAACTATTGAGCCCATAAAAGTCAAGTTGGTCAAAGTCAATCGCAATCAAAGTCAAAGGTCAAAGTCAGCTAGTCAAATTCAACAAGGTCAAGGTCAAAGTCAACAGGTGCAGAGTCAAAGTGCTAAAGTGCAGGTGTCAAAGTGCACAGGTGGTGCACAATTAATTGTCCACAAAGGGTAAATTGGAGAAAGTGGGTTGCAGGTGGCAGAGGTATTTTCTCTAATTTCCCTAAGGTTCAAAGTGTGTTTTAAAGTGTTTTGGAAGGTTCAGGTGAAACCCCCCTTATGTGCAAAAGTGAAGACTTAAAAGGAAAGATGTGAAGCGGCAACGTACGCACAGGTGAAAGTATGGCCTCCCATTAAAATTTTGGGTTTTAGTCTAAAGTCACTACAGGACAAAACAGTGAGTCGTTGGCTGCCACTTGGGAAGACAATCTTGGGACATCAAAGTGAGCACCAAGATACCATTGCAGTTAGGAGCGTACGTGATCGACACACTCAAATGAAGGCAAGGTCTATTCTTGGACCAATTTTAGAGTAAGCAAGAGAGTATAGTCTAAGGAAGCAAGAGAGAGAAGTGTAACAGTCACTAGTGTGCGACGCAGAGAAGTGGAAGTATAAGGTGCATGGAGAGTGACTAAGGATTTGTGCAGAGAGTGCTAAGCTATACTCCCCCAAGGATCTCAAGGTCTCACTGCAGTGTGTGCGTGCCGACAGGAGGTATTCACTCCTCCCCCTTTGTGGAAGCTTGGTGCAAGGTGTGCACAAGGATAAGCTTGAAACAGGTGGAGGTCTGGTGCAAAGGAGGCCGGCAGCAAGAAGACTTTGGGATATTTGGTATTTTGTAAGTGGGCACTCTGTGGGATTGTGCACAGAGGTATTGGCTTGTCTTGTACTTCAAACATTGTAATTGTCTACTGTAATCAATCGGCAGAAGCTTCCAGGTGTATTTTCTCTTCTTCTTTCTTCCCTTTTCTCTTACAAACCCTCAAACTCCTTCCCGTCTAAGAATCCCCCAACAGCACGAAAATTGCAACTCAAGAACAAGTTGCATACATTGGAGAAGAAGGGCATCTCGATAAGTGACTACACCCTAAAAATCAAAAGCATATGTGAGTCACTTGCATCTATTGGCGTGAATGTAGATGATGATGATGATAAGGTGGAAGTGTGCTACATGGTTTAGGAGTTGCATATAAGCATTTCAGAACTTCTATATAGACAAGAGAAAATATTCCAAATTTTGCTGATTTGGTATCCATGCTGGTTATTGAAGAAAAGAATATTGGTGAGGATTCAAACTCTCAAGGAAAGCCGAATTCTAGGCAGGTATTCTACTCTGGTAGAGGAAGAGGTAGATGTAGAGGTTTTGGAAGTGGAAGAGGAAACAGTAACCAAGACCAAGGTCAACAAAAGAATCATGGAGGAGGAAGAGGACAGTTTCGAGGCAGGGGGAGCCAAAGAGGTCATACAAATTTCCAAAGAAACGATTCAGGTAATGAGAGTAAAGGATGTAGGAATTGTGGTAAACATGGACACTTTGAATGTGATTGTAAGTTGAAGAATCAAAATAACAGAAGGTAGCGAAACAATTATGCATCCATGAGTGCAGATGATTATGAGAAGCTATTCATGGTTCAACATCACATGATGAATACAATGTCTACTGGTGTTTCAAAATGGAAGGATAATGTTTGGTATGTTGATTCAGGTGCTTCAAATCACATGACCAATCCTATAGAGTGGTTTAGTACTTTGCAAAAATTGCCAGTTCCTGGATGTGTTGAAACATGTGATAACACATGACACCCTATCGAGCATACACGAAACATAGCATTCTCCATGGAGGACGGGAAGGTAAAACATCTTGCTAATGTGCTGCATGTTCCAAATATAACAAAGAATCTGGTTTCTATTGGACAAATGGTTGACCACGGATTACAAGTCAAGTTCAATGCTGATGGGTTATATGTAGAAGAATAGAAATGGGATGAAAGGTTGATTGCCGAAGGAAACAAAGTGGGTAGGATGTTCACCTTAAAGGTGAAAATTTCTGAAATGAATGCAACCATGTTTGCAAAAGGTGTAGGAGTCATTGCTTATTTAGAGCTCTAGCACAAAGGGATTGGACATGCAAACTTGCAAAGGTAGAAATTGATGCAGTCAAAGGAGATTGTCCATGGACTACCAAATTTCAAGGTTGTAGAGATGCAAAAGGTATGTGCAGTATGTCAATTTGAAAAATAGGCAAGAGCAACATTTCCACATGATAAGCATGTTAGTGACAACATACTAGAAATAGCACATACAGATGTTTGTGGTCATGCAAAGACCACATCTATGGGTGGTTGCAAGTTTTATCTTACTTTCATTGATGACCATACAAGAAAAGTATGGGTATATTTTATGAAAGAGAAGAGTGAGGTCTTCACTCACTTCCAGAATTTTAAAGCTATGGTGGAAAAGCAAACACGGAAGTATATTCAAACATCAAGATCTGATGGAGGAGGTGAATACATGTCAAATGAGTTTAGCAATTTTCCAAAAAATCATGGAGTTCTACGTCAGCTCTCATGCAGGTATACACCACAATGGAATGGCATTAGTGAACGCAAAAATAGACATATTGCAGAAATAGCAAGAGCCTTGATGGTTGAGAAGAATATGCCTCATTGTTATTGGGTAGAAGTTGTTCATACTGCTGTATACATCATGAATAGAACCCGGAGTGCTTTTGTAGATCAAGTTACACTTGAAGAAAGGTTTACACGTAAAAATCCAAACTTATCATATCTGAAAGTTTTTGGTTGTATTGCATATGTACATCTTCCAGATAAGTTGAGGACAAAGCTTGATCCAAAAGCATAAAAATGTGTCTTCATTGCATACTCCCTTGAGCGAAAGGGATATAAATGATGTAACCCACTCACACGATAGGTGAAGGCGAGCAAAGATGTGGTATTTGATGGAATGTCAAGCTTTGTATGCAGATGCCAAAGAAGGACTGAATCTTGAACCAAATGACAAAGAAAATGCTGAAAAATCAAGTGTAGAATCTCAAGTTTTGAGTGGACTGGATGCATCACCAAGCAATAGTTCCAAGTCAAATCCATGGAGTGGAAGATTGCGTGGAAATTTTAGTCCAACAAATTGATCAAATACATCCAAGAAAGGTAAAGAAAAGCATTATGTTGGTCATAAAACATGTGCAGGTTTTGAAGACGTTGATGGAGATTCAAGCGGTTCAGAAAAGAGTCTTGATGAGGAACTTGGATTGCCCTCTGTGAAGACTCCAGGTTAAGAAAGGCACACACAAATGATACAAGGAGAACTCACCTATGACAAAGAAGATCTGGGAGGATGCAGAATTCAGTGCAATGACTGACATATGATAGTTACATGGCTCATCACTGTGCCTACATGAGAAAGGTAATATAAGATGTTGAACCTTCTTGTTTTGAAGATGCAATTGGAAATGCAGATTAGGAAAAAGCTATGGATGAGGAGATGGTTGCACGTTATGGAAATGATACATGGAAGCTGATTCCATTGCCACAAGGAAAGAAATCCATAGGCTACAAGGTAAAGCACAATGTTGATGGTAGCATAAGCAGGTATGAAGCATGTTTGGTAGCAAAAGAATATGCACAAACTTATGGCATTGATTATGAGGAAACATTCAGCCCTGTAGCTAAAATGTCTAATGTCAGAACACTTATTGCAGTAGCTACAACAAAAGGATGGAATTTGCATCACATGGATGTGAAGAATGCTTTTCTACATGGTGAGTTACAGGAAGACGTATACATGGACCAACCACAAGGGTATGAAGATTCAAAGCATCCAAAATATGTTTGCAGGTTGCAAAAGGCTTTGTATGGGTTGAAGCAAGCTCCTCGTGCATGGCATACAAGGATTGTTGATTACTTAACCACCATTTGGTTTTCTATGTGTGATGCAGAGCATTCACTTTATGCAACGAAGGGTGATGATGGCTTCACAATTGTGGCTATTTATATTGATGAATTGATTGTAGGTGGTGATAATGAAGAAAGGATTAAAGAGGTGAAGCAACTTCTTATGCAAGAATTCAACATGAAAGATCTTGGTGTGTTGCACTACTTCTTGGGCATTGAGTTCATATATATAGAAACACGTATATGGATGTCGCAAAGACAAGATGCCTTGAATATGCTACAACAGTATGGTACGGCTGATTGTAAGGCAATTTCTATGCCATTAGATCAAAATTTGAAGTTAGGTACTACATCAGGTGAAGCATTGGAAAATGCTACTATGTACAAGAAAATTGTGGGAAGTCTTATATATCTCACAATTACAAGGTCTGATTTAAGCTATACTGTTGGACTTGAAAGATAGTTTATGCACATTCCCAGGAAGCCACATTTGGATGCTCTAAAGCGCACTCTATGTTATGTGAGTGGTACTTTGGATTATGCATTGTCCTATGAAGCTGGTGTAGATTTGCAGGTTCATGGATACACCGATGCACATTGGGCTCGTAGTATTCTAGATAGAGGATCTACTAGTGGCTTTCTATTCTCACTTGGAGGTACAACTATTACATGGAGCAGCAAGAAGAAACCCATTGTTGCTTTGTCGAGTACAGAGGCTAAGTATAGAGGTGCTGCAATGGCAGCATCTGAGGCATCATGGATGCACATGCTACTTGCAGATTTAGGTGTGGAAGTGCAAAAGCCTATCACCATCTATTGTGATAATCTTAGCACCATACAGCTAGCACGGAACCCTGTTTTTCATACTAGAACAAATCATATCGAGGTACACTATCACTTCATCTAAGAAAAGGCATTAGTAGGTGGTATTGATCTTGTTTATGTGAAAACAGATGAGCAGGTTGCCGATATCTTCACTAAAGCACTTGGAGTAGAGAAGCTGAAGAGGTTTCGAAAGACGTTGGATTAGAGGACATGGCGTTGAGTTTGAGGGGGAGTGTTGAGATATCAATCTCAACATGTGATGATCCTGGATGACATCTATTACTTTTTCATTTCTTTGACATGTATAGTGGTCACGCTGGTATATGTTACGGACACTTCATTGAGATTTATTAGATTTATCTACCGAGAATGATGGCACATTTGTTTCTTGCGAGCTCACTCATTCGCAAACATTAGGTTTTTCCTTATGTACTCGTCTTTATATATTGCAGTAGTTATATTCTTGTTTTTAGGTCATCTTGTACATTCCTTTTTATGTAATAGAAGAAGAAGAAGAAGAAGATTATTCTCTCCATTTGATTGTGAGAGTGTGTGTGTGTGAGCTCTCTTCCTTATCTCCTTCCTCGTGACACATGTGACACCACAGTAGGACAATGGCATGAACTAATTCAATCAATAGTTCATTTTCCTCTTTCCTTCCCACACTTTCACCCCCACTAAACATACATCATCATCCTCAATGGGCCAACCTCCAAATCTAGTGGAAACACATCAAAATTTTTTCGAACTTTTTTTTATCATTTTATAAATGTTTCTTGATAAATTGAATATGATTTCTTTTAATGAGAATGCAAGAAAAGAAAAACTTTAGATTATTGAAGCTATGATAAAAGACATTTTTGGTGAGTATACAAATATACAAAAAAAAGTGAAAATGCTTATAGAAAACTCTTGTTTCAGAAAGAATCATTGTTATGAGCTTGTTTGAGAGTTAGATATTATCATATGTTGTAGGCTTTCAAGATTGGGTTCACAATTCAAGGATAACCTCTCTCAGTCTTATCATTAGCTTCTAGGTTATAAACATTACCCAAAGACAAGGAAATGCCATGTCAACCAAAGAATTATTTTTCCTCCCTAGCATCTAATGCACCCCAATCAGAAACTACTTTTTCCATGTATCCAAAGCTTGAAACCACTTCTTCAAGAAGGAATTTGTGTACATTATAAGTACTTTTGGAATGAAAGGATTGACCTTCCACATGGTTAGTTAGGTCTTCTCTTGCTAATATAATGCACCTCTTTTCATCAATGCCTTTGGGCATGGTTACAAGGTCAACTACCCACTTGTAATCAATACAAGGAGGGTAAGCTAGATGTCATGGGTCTCCATTCCGTAATCAGAATCGAACTTCAAAAGTTGTGCAAGTGCTCCCAAAGTCTGGACCATTCATGTAAATTCTGGGCCAATAGTAGCATTCCCTAATCTTTTCATATGTCGCAACAAGCCCTTTATGAACTACCCATAAGGTCTCATGTATTTGTCTCATATGAACTATTTTGGATTCGTTGCCTTTCCTTTAGCGTGTAATCAAATAAAGCCATCCTTCAAAAAGAAGTTGTAAAAAGTTTTTCTAATGGACCTTAATTGATTTGCAGATCAGTCGAAGGAAGGTTTTAGTGTACTTAGATAAAGTTGTATCTCCTTCCATAAACCATCATACTCATTCTATCAAAATTTCTCATAAGCAACACCTGTGGATCACACTTCAAAATATTTGTTTCGCATTCTTGATTCACATATGGGCATCATGAATTTTTGTTCCTTAGAGCATATGAGCAACATTGTTTAACTTTCCAACTATATATACAAAAGTTGCATTTATAAAATTCATAGAAGAAATCCACTAGATCTTTGCTATATATGGAAGAGAGTAGTTTGCAATTGTTCCTATTGGTGGAAGACAATGAGATTGAACAACTTCATTTAATTCTATGAAATGCACTTTATTAGTTCTCAAGATTGTCACAAGTCCCCATAGATCTCTTTTTATTTTGGGGTTCTTCTTTTGAGTGTCATGTAGAATTTTCACAACAAAACACATTGTCTTTCTTTGGTCCTAAAATTCATCTTGACCTATGATGCAACCTATAGTAATAGGGCTTGTATTAACACTCAAAAGTATAGGATTTTAGCCTAAGTAGTCTTCATCGTTCATGATTGGAGCTTCAATTCACACTTCCTTAAATTTTGCATAGCTTTTGAATGCTTTCTTCTCCATAAAGCCTCCTCTTTTTTCTTAGTAGATCATCTAAGAAGATCACAAAGTGAGCTAAGTGAGGGATCCAACTAACATAGATTATACAATTTCTTGAAAATATCCTCACTTCATTTCTATTAGGACACATCCAAGAAGTTATACTAATGGTCTCAAATCTCTACAGGTATGGCTTTTGGCCATAATGTCCACACAAATGCACAATAAGAACTTCACAAACACGAAAAAAAGATTTCTCTAGAGAAAATCTCAATCCTAACCTTTCAAATCTCTTGGAAATCGTTTCACAATAAAAGTTATAGTCTTAGATAAATTTCCTACATCCATAATCATCCAAAGGTTCTACATTTACTCTTTTCTCACAACGTTTCATTGAAATATCATTAATAAAAGGCATAATAACTATATGTATGAAGTCATATAAGTCCATATCCATCACATTCATCATGTGCAACATAGAATTTGCTGCTCCATATAGAAATGTACACATGCATATAAGGCCAAGTGGAGTCTTCATAGTTGTGATATCTCAGATATCAATACTTAACTAGAACTTATCATAACCTGAATACATGTGTCCCATTGAGTACATGGAGTGCCCAAAAATGCTTCAACAAAATCATGTACTCTAGATTATATTCCTACATTTCTAATAGTGACTTTGTTCATAGGTTGATGTTAGACTCAAGAAATAGCATGTAGGAGACAATCAAAACACACCCTAAGAGGGAGTATTAGGAAGTAATCCTCAGCCATGGCTTGTGGGTCAAGTGGTTAGCCCATCATACTCATAGCTAGTAGCTAATGAGTTGAATTCCCACGATTGGTATCAAATCCTAGAAAGTAGGGTTTGGCAAAGTGGAAGGAAGGCATGCACCTCGCTTTCACAAATGAGCCCAACAAAGATTAGAGTGTATCTTTGTAAGTCAGATTTAGATATCTAAGGTACTGTTGGAACACTCTTGGAACAAAATTTCTAATGCAAAATGTTTCTCCATGTATTCTGACAACTTCAATGAACTTTTCTTTCTCTTTCACTATGAGAAATGTCTTTTCTCTAAATTTATTTTTTTAGTTGTTCCTTAAGCAAATTGATGCCCTATTAGATTTCACTTTCTTAACATTGGGTCATTTGATACTCCTTCAAACGTTTTGTAGCTTTCTCTTGATAGCATTTGAGCTATGGGTTTTGCATTTTTATCCACAGCCTTATATTTTATATCTACTTCTACTTCATGATCTTTTAGAAATCTAGGAATTACTTCATAGTCATCAATGGAGGAAAACATTACAATCTCAAATCTTTCTCTTCTTGGAGACCTTGCTCAAGATCTTTTAGTACAGTAGAACTAATTCTTAATTCAATCACATTTTAATTTGTTGTTCATGTGACATCATACCTAATTTCTTTTATAATGCTTTTCATAATTGTTTTTTGAATTTGTTTGATATTTTTTCTTTTTGGAGATATCTTAATCTGAATGTAGATGACTAAGTAGAAAATTTTCCAAAACTATCTCAAAATTACATTCCACTATTATCTCGCTCAACAGTAGATCCTAGTAGAAATTCTGGTAAAAAAATGACCCATGTTCTCTAAACTCTACAAACTCATCCCATGCTTGATCATAAGAGCTTATAGGATTCTTTCTCAAGCTTTTAGCGTATGTTTCATGGCTCATACAAATCGTATTAATTGTAAACATTGGAGATTAGATCTTGAGTGGATTTATGCATAAGCCAATCCATCATCCATTTCCTTTGTTTCCATCTTCATTTTGGCTATAAATGTTTTGCCCAAGAATAGCCTCATAGAAATAATTATCCTAGAAAATAAAAGTGAAATTCTTTAGATACTCCACCTATTCTCACAAGACACACTCCTAGGAGGATTTTTGAACCATTTTCTATCATTGTCATTTTCCAACCATGCTCTTTTTAAATTGTTCATCAAGAATTATCATACAATCTTTTGAAAATCACATTTATCTATGAGCTAGAATCAACCACTAGAGAGCTAAATATGATTGTTGCTCATCATTCATCTTGATCTTTACTTCTGGAATTCCTCTTTCCCATATGTTTTTGTTGAATTTACTCTTAAATTCCCTTGCATTATCATCGGGTACCATTCAAACAAGGAGGTTCCTCTTGAGTTGGGAAGTTTCAATCTCAGCTTCATCATCATAAATTGAGTCACTCAAAGGTCACCTATTCACTCATAACATGAGTAACTTAGGTGATTCTTCCATTTCGACATCTTGAATCTTGTTGAATGGACCTTTGTTTCTATCAACTACACTCACTCTCCTAGTTTTAAGTTTTAAGTCTTATAGCTCAACCTTTTTTTGAGTTAGGAACCTTGAATTGCACTCTATATTTTATTCTAAAGATTGCCTCTCACTCTAGGTTTAGGTGTAGAGTTGGACTATCAATCCAAGGATTTAATTTAGTATTTGAATCTTACTCTAGGGTTTTAAGTCTATAACATGACTCTTTTTCTAAGGGTTTAAAACTAGATTTTGAAACTTTTTCCTAAGCTCAATTCTATTTTTGTTTATGAATTGGATCTTGATTAAGTGAATTGGAATTTTCATTGTTGTTTGTTCACTCTCTTAATGATTTCTTTATGTATACATTCTCTTTCTTTGAATGCATTTCAACATACCTTTTGCTTTTATTTTTGTTTTGTTTTTTATTCCTAGTCTACTATTATTTTTGTCTTTTATTAAGTATCAATTAAAGTGATTCTGTGAAATATTTAGTTTCGGTTTTTATTTTTTTTAACTTTTATGAATTTCAATGGTGTTGTAAATTTCTTATCAAACATTGTGTTTTCTTTTTCATTATGACTTTCACTTTCGTGGTTTAATTCTCCTATTCTATTTAAACACTATGTTTTGACATACATTTTTATCGTGTGCATCCACTTTATGTCTATCGTGCTCTTAATTTTGTGCTAGTCACTATGAAAGCTCTTAATCCCATGGATCCTTGCAAGTGATGATTCGCGACCCGATCACCTTGTACTTGAATGATCATAGGTTGCTCTCCCATGTGCTTTTTGTCTAGGCCATTGTCGTAGTGCACCTAGAGTCCATAACCATTGCACACTCCATTGCTTCTACCCCGGCCTCTGGGAACTCATGGAAAATCTACATAGTTGAGAAAGTGTGTGTGATTACCTTGCATGAGGTAGCACGTTGCTTCCAACTATGGACAAATGACATTGACACAATCAACGTATTATCTACACTAGCTTCTGTTCCCTAAACATTTGAGTAATGAATATGTAATGTGTACTTTTCTCCAACCCAAAGCCACCATTCTACACATTCCTGTCCTCACCCTTAATCTCTAACATAAATCTTACAGAATTTCCAAGAAATTTTGTTTCTAGATTGCTGTCAGAAGAGGATATACACAATACAGAGAGAAGGCATGATTCATGAGTGAAAGAGAGCTTGGAATTACATGGAGTAAGACAATCAACCATGGATTAAGAGAGCTTGCAATGTCTACATCTCACCAATCAAGAAGTCTATGGTTTATCATCCTTTACCATTGGACTAAGTTCTATTGGAAGAGCATCAATTGGCACTAGTGCAAACGCAAAAAGATTTTCTTCCCTTTCGTTTGCCGTATGAATGCAAAAGCATTCCCTTTGAAATTAAAATCATCCCTAAGTACCCATCCTCCTAACTGATGTTTACACATCATGCTCATGATCTCACACCAACTAAGATTTTGGTACCCCAATAGGTTAGATATATCCCTATCTCCTAGAAACCCTTAAGAGAAGAGTCATACTCAACTCCCAGTCTCACTAATGTCAATAACTAGATCATCTCATCTCAAGGACCATCACTGGAACATCATAATTTCTTCTCTCTAGAATCTCCATGTGAGACTCAATCTAACCATCATAATTAACTGATCTCCCTCTTTTCTTTGATAGAAGAGTGCAACTTCTATCTAGACAACCAAAATAAAAAGTGAAACTCTCTCTACATCTCTCTCTGTAATCTCCTTGAAGTAAAAGATCTATCGTAGTGGAATCTCTCCACTTTCCCTTTCCCTTTGAAAGAGATTCTATTGAATCCATTTTCTCTACTCATCCATAAATGAGAACATGTATATAAGTTCTCCATGTTTTGCATCTAAAATAGTGGAGAAACAAACTCCCATGTGAAGGAAGTTTACAATGAATAGTAGAGTACATGAATTCCTTCTAAATATAGACTAAGAGATGTTGTGCTAAATACCTCTTCTCTGTAAAGGAAAATATACTCTATTCTTCTAATATGAAGAAATCATGTTTTCCTTTCCTTTTTTTCTCTCTCAAAGAATAGGAGCTAAAGTGAGACATATGAGCTAAAGTGAGATTTCTCCTCGATCTCTTAGTTGATTACCACTTTCTCCTTTCCTTAAAAGAGAAACTTCTAAGTTCATTTATTCCTCTCTTCCATAACTAATACATACTTCCTCATAACATAGAAACCTATAAAGATGGAGAACAAATCTCCCATAACTAATGAAGGTGTATGTAGTGAGCAGTGGAGAAAATAAATTCCTTATAAGAGTCAAAGCCCTCTATGAAAATGGTCGGTAATGATATGAGATGATACAATAAACACATGTGTATCCATACTAAAGAGCTATCTATGTCCACCATCCTCTATACATGGATCTATATGACCCCTTCACCTAATGGAATTATTCTTTCTGAAAACCTCAAAATGAGTATGTGATACCAATAGTGATAAAATCACCTATCACATTGTCTACAGGGAGAACAAATCTTCCGTAAACTATGAAGGATAACTCCCAATCCTAAGGACATGTCTACTCAGAGATCTCCTCTGATCTAGTAAGACATGCTACCATGAATTATGAGTCTTTTGCTCCCTAGCCATAGAAGAAGAGTGCTCAAAGGGAGGTCCTTTCCACAACCCATACCAGTGGAACTTTCTTGCAATTCATGGTGTCATACCTACACTAAGCCGAATGTATATTCCATATATTTATATAATGGAATATACAGGTGGATTCTAAAGAATCCCATATCCTAAACTCATATCGGTGGACTCAGATGAGTCCCATATCCTTGAACTAGTATAGTCTGGTTCTAGTCAACAAGTGACAATGGATATCCCTTTCTATTCCAAACTAACTTGTTCCTAGGTACCAAGACTAAGTCTAAGTACCTCTCTATAGGTCCCAACATACATATATGTATTGGGTACCCCATCTACTCTTAACTAAGGGATCTATGCTCTAAATCATAGAGCTAATGCCATGCTTGTGGCCCTCGTAACCATCACTAAGCACAAAGCACCTGTCGATGCTCTATCATGAAACCCATCTGTGTGATCCCATCTAATTGGTTTCCTTAGTAGTGTAGCAAAAATGCTTCATTTCTTGTCAAGTGAGGTGTATGAGTGAAACTAATCACTCTTTGGGTATTTCATAATACCCCATGGTCTTCTTATCATTTTGTGAGACCCTTTTGAAGATAATTAAATCTTCACTACATTGGAGATTATCCTAAATGTATGTCTTATGCATGTATGCAACTTCTCATTTCCTATAGGATTGCTTGTGCATGTTCCTAATGGTGAAGGTATATCTTCTTCCCCTTAGCAATCCTATGGTCTAAATCCATAAGGATTATGTGTAGGGATCATATTTACTACTGAAGTTGCTTTATCTATACTGCTATGATGGTACTAAGTCCATCAAATACATGCTTATAAGCATACTAATACATTACTGATGTTTTGAGAAAATGCATCTTACCATGCCATAACATTCTTTCCTAAAGGTAAGTGCGTATATAATACTGTGAGGTGGAAAAGATTTTGATAGCATTTCCCCAAGGAAATGGAGTCCCGAAAAATTTTAACCATAAACTCAATGGCACATAGGCCATCCAACAACATAAAGCTTGGCAAGCCCATGGCATGCATGCCATATACTCATACATGGACTCCATAACCTGCAAAAACATAAAAAAAATGCTAGCAACAATCTCTTTGTTGCTGGAGGAGTGCAAATTCCTTTCATGGGTGAGGTGGAGCTTCCCATCTCCATTCAAGATGCACAAATGAAAATTAAAGCACTAATTTTCCACAATGAAGACCTTATTGATTTTTTAATCCTCGGTGAAGGCAAGATCAATGATCATGGAGTGAGGTAAAATTATGGTGTACTTCTTTAGATTTTGGTAAATGACCAATGTAGAATTAGGGAATGGCACAATATTGATCTAGATATCCTAGCAGTATATAGACTACCTAAGGTTAATCATGAAGATAAAGATATGTGATGTAGAAAGACTCAAATGTTGAAGTACAAGAAAGAGAGAGGATGGATCTCCCTTCTTCTCCAAAGACAATGATGGTCTCAGTATCTCAACTTAAGCAACATGACAAGCAGAACATGTTGGTTGGTGAATGAAGAAGAAAGGGAGCATCTCAAGGCAATGTAGTCCATGACATGAAGCAAAAGTGGGTATGTAAGGGTGAGCAACCACTTCCTCCCTTGCTTGGAAAACTATTACCAAAGATGCGGTTAAAGCAACCAAGGTGATCAATTGCAGTACATTAAGGATATCATTCATAGAGAGTACTATCCATCTGGGCACCAAAGAAGTTGATGAAGACTCATCAAAAAAATCCACAAATTTGGGTGCCTAAGACCTGCTTATGAGCTCAAAATATGAAACATGAACTCTTATGGCTTAAATAGTACTCATCAATCCCAACCCCCTAGAAATCTACACTAAAAGTTGTTGTAAAGAAACTCACAAGTAAATTCAAACTTAGCATAACTTGATATAGGGTACCTAAAAAGTCCCATGCCCAGGTGAAGTCATTACTGAAACCCTAATATGCATTTACATGGAAAAGTTATAATCCCATAAGAGGATTATAGAAGGTGAAGTCGTGTAATAAACCATCTCACCCAACCATGTAAAATATTTTTACAGTAGTAAGTGCATGTAGACCTCATTGCATTTTCCATGTAAGCATCTAGGGTACACACTAACTAAACTAAATCTCACCCAAATCAACCTCACACATCACTCACTAACTAATTAATAACAAACACATACGAGTGAATGGTATCATGTTAGTATTTTTAAAGGAAAACATCAAGAGGTTTGTGTTATAATGCTAATGTGAGTCTTATTCTTCTAGCATATCTATAGAACACTTACTCTAGAGTAGTAACAAATGGCTAAAGCAAGTACTAGCTTCGAGGCAGATAGTGGCACTCAACACATAGATATTGGCACCTTGGCTATTTCTCAACATCCCTAGGAGAGACCGAAAGCACTTTGACACTTGCAAAACATTTCCATTCAAGACCCTTCTTCATGATACACAACTAAAGTCACTGTCTAGTCCCATTGCTTCACTTAAATGGCAAAGCTCCTAGGTGATGCTGCTTACATTTGGGAAGCACAATGTGAATATAATAATGTGTTAGGAAAGTACCAATTTTTTACCCATGAGTTTGAGAAGTTGCAGAAAGCCACTAAGCTTCAACCCATCTCGTTGAGGGTAGGGTTAGTGGAATATTTTAGTGCATGACTACCCTAGAATGATTTCATGCATTGTTATTACTTGATCAACACCCTATAGACTAGCAACGTGAAAATGTACCAAGCACTTTTGTCGTTCCCGCCTTCACATGCAACAACTAACTAATGATGGTACAAAAAACATGAAGGATCACAACCTAACTAAGCTCAAAAACATGGCTGCAATGGCCCCGATCATAAAAGTTCGTCTCATGTGAAATATTTAGTTTTGGTTTTTATTTTTTTAACTTTTATGAATTTCAATGGTGTTGTAAATTTCTTATCGAACATTGTGTTTTCTTTTTCATTATGACTTTCACTTTCGTGGTTTAATTCTCCTATTCTATTTAAACACTAGTTTTTGACGTACATTTTTATCGTGTGCATCCACTTTATGTCTATCGTGCTCTTAATTTTGTGCTAGTCACTATGGAAGCTCTTGATCCATTGCAAGTGATGATTCGCGACCCCATTACCTTGTACTTGAATGATCATAGGTTGCTCTCCCATGTGCTATTTGTCTAGGCCATTGTCGTAGTGCACCTAGAGTCCATAACCATTGCACACTCCATTGCTTCTACCCCGGCCTCTGGGAACTCATGGAAAATCTACATAGTTGAGAAAGTGTGTGCGATTACCTTGCATGAGGTAGCATGTTGCTTCCAACTATGGACAAATGACATTGACACAATCAACGTATTATCTACACTAGCTTCTATTCCCTAAACATTTGAGTAATGAATATGTAATGTGTACTTTTCTCCAACCCAAAGCCACCATTCTACACATTCCTGTCCTCACCCTTAATCTCTAACATAAAGCTTACAGAATTTCCAAGAAATTTTATTTCTAGATTGCTGCTTTCCCGAAGCTCCCAATCAACTTGGCTTCTCTCTTCTTCTACTACCTTCACAAAGAGAGTGTGTGTGTGTGTGTGTAAGAGAGTTACCTATAACCTGTCCTAAGGCTTACTTGCAAGATCCCATCTTCCTTTCTTGTTCACCATTCTCTTGCCCGACAAAGTCCTTAATCCCCTGTGTGTGATGCTCATTCTAGATCCCTCTCCCCCCGACCTAGCAAACACTTCGTCCCTTTCCCCCTCATCTCCTATGTGATGATGAAGATGAGTTCATTTCCATTTTGTTTTCATCGTCTCGAGAAATGCCTGTGAGTTGCTTTATCTGCCCATTTGGAAGAGATTGGTTCTCACACTTCTTACATGAATCTTGCCATCCTTATCTCTTCTCCTTCACCCCCTTTTCATTCTTCGGTGCCTTCATCTACAAACAAACCGTTTGAACTTATCCCCACTGATGCAAAACCTTCCACTTCTATATCCAACCGGCAACCCTCCCTAGCACCATCCCTGTGTGGTCTCGTAGTTGTACATTAACTTTCTTCTTCTCGATGTCCATCCCAAGCTCAATCCTTTGTCGATGCTTGACCTTCCTCCTCTTCTGCCCCACAACGCCCTTCCCCGAATACCTTTTCTCCTCCTTGTGTCTGTTAATACTACTGGCACTTTGATGTCAATGAGAAATTTAGCTTTGAGTCCCTTGTCATTCTCAGTCCCTTTCTGCAATATGTATATGACCATGTCATGGGTGACATGACTTGGTGGGCACACCATGCAAAGGGTTGGGCTTCAAACGTATTTCGAATTTTGATCAACAACACCTTGAAAGTTTGTGACTTGCTCTCTTTCTCTCTCACCGCTGCCCTCCATGATCCTCAAGATAATAGTGGCCATGTTGAGCACTGCTCAAATTAATTCAAGGAGTTTTTAAAGAATCATAATTGAGTCGGATACCCCGAATGCTATGTCTTGCAAAATTTTAGGAAGTGCATGATAAACACGAGGCAAAAATCAAGGGCTTATCCAAAAGACAGCTCATCACCATCCAAAGTGAAATTACCCAGTTTTGGTCTACCAATGTGGAAATCATGGCAGAGGTGATGGGTCTATATGTAGAGTTGAAGCAAGCTCATACCCATAATCAAGGGGGGATTTGGCACTTACAAAATCCCATATTGAAGGTAGCTAGTAACGAATAAAACCTGCATCATTTTCTAGTAGGATTTTTACTTGTAACAAGACATTCTGAAGCAACTGCCTATTGCAAACTCCAAAGCCATTTTGCTTGCTGCTAGCATTGCACGTCAATCTTTTTAGGAAGTAATTTTGATGGATCAAACTACTCTCTCGACATTGTTCAAATTAGTTGAAAAGATAATTTGGAAACTTTTTGTAGAAGCCAAAGATAGTTTTCGGATTACTCTCCAGGTTGAAGTTTTGGATTCACATGAGTTGGAAGATCCATCTAATCCATTGGATGCTATTGTTTTGCTTTTTTTCCATTCTTGGGTTCAGATCCACCATGCATGCCATGTTAGGGCCACCAATATGTATATGAAATTGATCACTCCATCCAAATTGTAAAGGGATTCTATCCGTTGAAAGCACCTTTCCCCTAATATTGCAATAGGAAAGATCAAACCAGTGCTAAAAGACACAACAGAGGACATCATTTTGCTGATGGTGCTTTTGGGCACAAGGGAAGGCCAAGTGTCTCAGTAAATATTGTTTTCTATCTACCTGATTATTGTAATGAATCTATAGTGTCTTTTGATGTGGTGTAATCATGAAGTTGGGTAGTCATTAATAGTTATGTAATTCCAATGTTGACCATTTCTACTCATGTCAAGTTGGTGAAGATAATGATCTACTGTGATTTTTTGAGTGTTAGAGATACAATAGAACCACGAGCAATGTGAAAGATAGAGATAATGAGAAAAAGTTAAGGAAATTGTACTCACATTTCCTATTTCTAGGAGATAGGGATATATCTAACCTATTGGGGTACCAAACTCTTAGTTGGTGTTAGATCATGAGCATGATGTGTAAAAATCAGTTAGGAGGATGGGTACTTAGGGATGATTTGAATTTCAAAAGGAATACTTTTGCATTCATACGGCAAACGAAAGGGAAGAAAATCTTTTTCAGTTTGCAATAGTGCCAATTGATGCTCTTCCAATAGAACTTAGTCCAATGATAAAGGATCACAAACCATAGACTTCTTGATTGGTGAAATGTAGAGATTGCATTTTACGATCAAGAACTTCTTATATATGAGCTAAATGATGAAATTTCATAGTTCACATGGTAGTTTAGATTAAGATTTTACTTGTGATTACACACAAGGTTAGGAAGACCTAGAGTGGTATGAGGGCAAATCTATCATTTAGTCTTAGATGGGTTTGGACTAACTTGTTATGGGACTTTGTTCTATGTTTCACAGGATTCTATGGTTTATTATCTCCATTATGGTATGGTCAAGCTTATAAGCTTGGCACTTTACACTTGTTTCTCATATTATTACTCCATAGAGGATACATCGTATGGACTTACCTCATTTTGATGATGCTATATGTCATGGGAGTGATAGTTTGGAAGCTAAGTGTATATTAGAGAAAGTAGGCACCATTCAGACGGTCTCCCACCTTTGAGATGATCTCATATGAGACTCCCTAGGGGGAAGGATATAGGGAAACAACACATAGAGATGGCCATGTACATAGAGTACATGGGGTTCAGGGGAGTCTGAGCACTTTCTTCTACCATTACAGATATTTCATCTACATTTTCGAGGACAAAAATGTTTTGAATGTGAAGGAAATATCACATCATAGGATTTTCAAGCATGATGAGTTATGGAGGCTAGAATAATATATTGCCTCATTAAGTAGACAAAGGGGCGTGAGTAGTCAAGGGACTAACTCCCACGAAGAGAAGGCATGGCTCTGGCGTGGTTGGAAGGAGCACCAAGGAGGAAATCTTTGTGTACGCGATGACAAAAAAGGAATCTAACAACATATGTGAGTCCTTTGCATCTATTGGCATGAATATAGTTGGTGGCTTCTTGTTGAGCAACTTCATATAAGCAGTTCAAAACTTCTATACAGACTAGGAAAAATAAACCAAATTTTGTTGATCTAGTATCCATGCTGATTATTGAGAAAAGAGTCTTGGTGGGGATTCAAACTCACAAGGAAAACTTAGTTTTGAGTAGGTATTCTACCCTATCAGAGGAAGAGGCAGAGGTAGAGGCTTTGAAAGTGGAAGAGGACACAATAACCAAGACCAAGGTCAACAACAAAATCATGTAGGAGGCAGAGGAAAGTTTTGATGCAAGAGGAGCCAAAGAGGCTGCTAGATTTTCCAAAGAAATGATTCAGCTAATGAAAGTAAAGGATGTTGGAACTATGTTAAATCTAGACAATTTGAACATGATTGAAGGTTGAAGAACAAAAACAACATAAGGAAACAAATCAATTATGCATCCACAAGTGCAGATGATTTTGAGAAGTTGCTCATGGTTCAACATCATATGATGAATGCAATATCTGCTGATGTTTCAAAATCAAAAGGTAATGTCTAGTATGTTGATTCAAGTGCTTCAAATCACATGATGATTCATGCAGAATGGTTTAGTAGTTTGCAAAAATTGCTACTTCTTGGATATGGTGAAAGAGGTGATGACATATCACAACCTATCGAGCATACATGAAACACATTGAAGTTAGGTAGGACTTCACTAGGTAAAAGATACAAAGTGGAAATATAATCTCACAAATGCAACACGAAGGAGAATGTAGCTCACCTCTTCACGAAACCTCTCATTAAAGAGTTCTTCATCAAGGAGAGGTTATCACTCGGCATGATAGAGCTCCCCTTAACAAAAGGATGTCATGAGTAAGGGAATGCTCATCATGGAGCTTCCACAAATAAGGGAAGTTTTATCTTCATATGCCTTCAAAAGGCTTTTCATTTGAGTTATTTGTTCATGTTAAGAATTTTTTCATTTCATTTAGGTGATGTCGGACTTGAGGGAAGGTGTTGGAATATGGAAATCCACACCATTTCTTAAAGGAGGTAGAAAATACAAATCTATTATATGATGATATTTTTAATATGGTTCATTATGTTTTTAGATTAATTTCTTATGCTTTCCACATCCAAAATTTTCATGAATAAAACACATTCCAACTCAATGCCATGTTGGAAAAGTGTTCCTACAACTTAGGAAGAATTTCATGACAACACACCTTTTATGCAAGAAACATTTTATGGCCCATATCTCTCTATATATTTGACATTTAATCTTGTTGTAAGGGTGACGTTTTCTACATAATATGGAGAATAAGATCACCAAAAAAATCCCACCAAGTTAGGTCCAGTCTCGAGATATAGTAGGTAACACATTGGTAGATTTTTTTAAATAGTGAGTAGTCATCTTTGGAAGGTTGTATATCAAGATATGCGCATCTTTTTGAAATGGATTCTCAAGCAAAGTTCTTCTTCATATGATGCAAAATTGGGACTTTGCAAACTCCCATGCTAGAGCAGAGAGATAGACTTTGTACAAGACTCATTACATGGAGTTTTGGAGTGCAACCTAGGGATTTAAGTGAATTTTTTATTCCAACACTCCTAGCCATTATAAATTGGCTTCATTTGGATTATTGAGAACATTTCATAGATTTATTAGCTTTAAACATTTCAAATATTATAATATTTACTTAGCTTCTACTATTAAAGTTTGTCATCTTGCTTAGTTAAGGATTTCTCACTATTTAGTCTCTCATATCTCTTATGGATTCTTATATGAGAGTGTATTTAAGCTCAACTTCTCAATTTTCTTCATAGTGTACATAGATACAAACACATACTACCTTTTTCCATTTTATCGTGAGCTATATCGAAGGGGCTTCATCAGTTTTTTGATATCCACAACCGCAAACATACTAATATTGCTTGTTGAAAGTGGTCCTCTATAGTTGGTGCATGCTAACTTGTGCAGAAGAATGCCTACACAAGCCATGAGAGGATCTTCCTACTTCATGTTACTCATTGATGACTATAGCTGGAAGATGTTGGGTGTAATTTCATTGTGATAAGGCTCAAGCTTTTGGTAAGTTTAAAGAATGGCTTTACCTTGTTAAAACTAAAGCTAGAAAGAAGATGAAGAAGTTCGAGATGGATGGTTGGGGTGTTTTCACGTCAATAGAGTTTGATGATTTCTGCAAGGGAAAAGGAATCAAGCATGAACTCACAGTGGTGCATAGCCCTCAATAGAACGATGTTCCTGAACATTGGAATCAAACCATCATGAAAATGGAAAGATGCATGTTGAAGGGAAAACGATTGCTAAATCATTTGTGAGTAGAGGGTTTCAACATTGGCGTTTACATCCTTAATCATCACTACACTAAGGCACTTGATGGAAAGACTCTACAAGAGGCCTACCCTGGTAGAAAGCCTTCTGTTTTCCATTCCAAAGTATTTGGAAGTGTCTGTTATGTACACATTGTAGATAAAGAGAGGAACAAGCTTCAACTAGAATGCACTAAATGTATCCTCTTAGGGTACAATGAAGAGAAGAAAGCTTACAAGCTTTATGACTTGGAGGCAAAGAAGATCATCACGTGTTGCAATGTGGTGTTCAAGGAGGAGTAGCCACATGCAGGGGAAGAGGAAAAGAGATCTTTTACTCTATCACCTGATGAAGAAGTAGTCCGCTATGAACCTAGCCCAAGAGCTAGGCCTTCTACAAAAGAGAAGGAAGCATGATCCTTAGATGATGAGATGCAAAGTCACCAACCTATTTTCACTCAAGTGGAAAAGCCATTAGCACATTGGGTGAAGTAGCTCTATGACTCAGAAAATTCCATCCCACAATCATTAGAATAGAGTACATATGGTCCAAGGTGGCCATAGAGAATAAAAGAACAGAGACGAGCAAGGGCATGTCATGGACACAAAGAAAACCATCTTAAACCTTATATTCCATATGCATTTCTTATATCTCATGTTTGGTTATGATTTTGGACAAACTAATGCTTCCATTGCATCTGAAGCGTGCCAAAACCCCAAGATCGACCATCGATCTGCTAAATTCTGACACCGAGAGGTCTTGTTTCATGTCGATGAATCATGATGACATCATCAAGTCGTAACCGCCATATAGCACTCCCTTTGAACACCTATAAAAGGAGAGGTTGGCCACATTCATTCTCAGTCTTCCCAAAATGTCAGGGGAGCACTAGATTGTGCTCTCTGACTACAATAGACAAGATTTTGGAATTATACTTTCCATTAGAGGAACACCCATGTAGGGAGAACAATACAAGAATATGTGATTGATACAAGATGTCCCACAACCCGTGACCGATAGGTATGGAAAACTAGACTAGAGATGATACAAGAGATCCCACAACCTGGAAACGTAGGTAGAAAACAAGATATCTTGGTTACAAGGATTCCCTTCAGGGATATGAACTAGATACTAGAAATAACTAGAAAGGATCTCGTACTACGAGATTACAACAAGATAAGAAAAGATGTCCATGATACAAGACTAGACAAGACCAAACAAAGAAGACTAGAACTTGAAGTGGAACTTGAAAGTACTTACTTGGTGATTAGGATCCCTTGAGCTCCCAAGGGGGGAGAGACCTAGTCCTTCACCACCTGTCGAGATTGATGATCATGAAGAATTTGAAGTCGAGCATGTCCTAGATTCCAGAATATCATGAGGAAGATTGGAATACCTTATTCACTAGAAAGGGTATGACATCAGTGATCGTATTTGGGAACCTGCGAAAACCTTTCGAGAGCACGAATCAAGTTTGAGAATTCCATAAGAGAAATCCAATGAAGCCGAAACCAGATAACATGGCCGCTCCTCGTGGAACTTGTTGCTTGAGGGGGAGGTGATGTCATGGACACAAAGAAAACCATCTTAAACCTTAGATTCCATATGAATTTTTTATATCTCATGTTTATTTACACTTTTGGACAAATTAGTGCTTCCATTGCATCCGGAGCATGCCAAAACCCCAAGATCGACTGTCTTTTTGCTGAATTCTAACACTGAGTGGTCTTGTTTTAAGTTGTTGACATCGTGATAACATCATGATGACATCATGATGAGATCATGATGACATCATGATGAAATCATGATGACATCATCAAGTTGTAACCACCATATAGCACTGCCTTTGAACACCTATAAAAGGAGGGGTTGGCCACATTCATTTGTTTCCTACCTATGATCGTAGGTTGTGGGATCTCTTGTATCATCTCTAGTCTAGTTTTCCATACCTATCGGTCCTAGGTTGTGGGGCATCTTGTATCAATCACATATTCTTGTATTGTTCTCCCTACATGGGTGTTCTTGTAATCAAAAGTATAATTCCAAAATCTTTTCTATTGTAGTTAGAGAGCACAATCTAGTTCTTCCCTGACAGGGCCCATATTAACTTAGCATTGATGGCTGAGATTATTAGTGAACAAGCAAAGCATCTGATCATTGTGGAAGAAGCACTCCACGATCAAATCGGAGAACTACTATGCAAATATGATATAACAATATCATGAAGAATGGAACTTGGGAGCTAGTGGAACGACCTCCAAAGCAGAAGGTCATTGACACCAAGTGGATCTAGAAGCTAAAGTACAAGATTAATGGTAGTTTGGAGAAGTACAAAGCTTCAGTTATTTCACAGGGCTATTCACAATTCCAAGACATTGACTTCACTTAATCATTTGTCCCAATAGGAAGGATAACTATTATTCAACTAGTAAAAGCTCTGGTTGCACATAAACGATGGGAAGTATACCACAAGGATGTCAAATCAAGATTCCTGAACGGAGACCTCAAGGAGGGGGTATATGTGTCTTAGCCACTAGGGTTTGCTACCCATTCAAAGAACAAAGTAAGAAACTTGAAAAAGGCATTCTTGGGCTGAAAGAAGCCTTGAGAGCTTGGTACTAGTGGATAGATAGGTATCATTTGGATATAGGATTCAAAATATGTGCTTGTGATGCTATTTTGTATATTCTAAAGATAGGAGTGAGGACAATTGTGCTTATAATCTATGTAGAGACCCTTGTGATTATCGGATATGATGATGCACTTCTCAAACAAACAAAAGATGACCTAAGTCTAGAATTTGAAATGATGGATTTGGGTTTAATGCATTATTTTTTTAGGTCATGAAGTCCGATAGGAACCATGGAAGGTCTTTAATTAGCAACAAAAGTTTGCAAGGCAGGTGTTGAAGGCATTCAACATGGAGGATTGCAAGGAAATTTCTACACAAATGGAGGTCAACACAAAATTATCTATTGGAGATACTTCACCTCTAGTGGATATTGGAAGATACAGGAGATCAATTGGAAGTCTCATCTACTTGTATAATAGTAGAACACATATCTCTTATAATGCTAGTGTAGTAAGCCGGTTCTCTAATAAGCCTTGCCTAACTCATTGGCAAGCATACATGCAGATACTCAAGTATGTCAAAGGAACCATTGAGTATGGTATTCTTTACGGTGAAGGATCATCTCTGAGTGGATACTGTGATTGAGATTCGGCAAGAGATATTGAGAGAAGAGTCATACTCAACTCCCAGTCTCACTAATGTCAATAACTAGATCATCTCATCTAGTCAAGGACCATCACTGGAACATCATAATTGCTTCTCTCTAGAATCTCCACGTGAGACTCAATCTAACCATCATGATTAACTGATCTCCCTCTTTTCTTTGATAGAAGAGTGCAACTTCTATCTAGACAACCAAACTGAGAAAGTGAAACTCTCTCTACATCTCTCTCTGTAGTCTCCTTGATGTAAAAGAGCTATGGTAGTGGAATCTCTCCACTTTCCCTTTCCCTTTGAAAGAGATTCTATTGAATCCATTTTCTCTACTCATCCATAAATGAGAACATGTATATAAGTTCTCCATGTTTTGCTTCTAAAATAGTGGAGAAACAAACTCCCATGTGAAGGAAGTTTACAATGAATAGTAGAGTAAATGAATTCCTTTTAAATATAGACTAAGAGATGTTGTGCTAAATACCTCTTCTGTGTAAAGGAAAATATACTCTATTCTTCTAATATGAAGAAATCATGTTTTCCTTTCCTTTTTTTCTCTCTCAAAGAATAGGAGCTAAAGGAGACATATGAGCTAAAATGAGATTTCTCCTCGATCTCTTAGCTGATTACCCCTTTCTCCTTTCCTTAAAAGAGAAACTTCTAAATTCATTTAGTCCCCTCTTCCATAACTACTACATACTTCCTCATAACATAGAAACCTATAAAGATGGAGAACAAATCTCCCATAACTAATGAAGGTGTATGTAGTGAGCAGTGGAGAAAATAAATTCCTTATAAGAGTCAAAGCCCTCTATGAAAATGGTCGGTAGTGATATGAGATGATACCATAAACACATGTGTTTCCATACTAAAGAGCTATCTGTGTCCACCATCCTCTATGCATGGATCTCTATGACCCCATCAACTAATGGAATTATTCTTTTTGAAAACCTCAAAATGAGTATGTGATACCAATGGTGATAAAATCACCTATCACATTGTCTATAGGGAGAACAAAGCTTCCATAAACTATGAAGGATAACTCCTAATCATAAGGACATGTCTACTAATAGATCTCCTCTAATCTAGTAAGACATGCTACCATGAATTATGAGTCCTTTTCTCCCTAGCCATAGAAGAAGAGTGCTCAAAGGGAAGTCCTTTCCACAACCCATACCAGTGGAACTTTCTTGCAATTCATGTGTCATGCCTACACTAAGCCGAATATATATTCCATATATTTATATAATGGAATGTACAAGCGGATTCTAAAGAATCCCATATCCTAAACTCATATCGGTGGACTCAAATGAGTCCCATATCCTTGAACTAGTATAGTTTGGTTCTGGTCAACAAGTGACAATGGATATCCCTTTCTATTCCAAACTAACTTGTTCCTAGGTACCAAGACTAAGTCTAAGTACCTCTCTGTAGATCTCAACATACATATATGTATTGGGTACCCCAACTACTCTTAACTAAGGGAGCTATGCTCTAAATCATAGAGCTAATGCCATGCTTGTGGCCTTCCTAACCATCACTCTAATCACATAAGCACTTGTCGATTCTCTCTCATGAAACCCATCTGTGTGATCCCATCTAACTCATTTCCTTAGTAGTATAGCAAAAATGCTTCATTTCTTGTCAAGTGAGGTGTATGAGTGAAAATAATCACTCTTTGGGTATTTATCATAATACCCCATGGTCTCCTAATCATCATGTGAGACTCTTTTGAAGATAAATAAATCTTCACTACATTGGAGATTATCATAAATGTATGTCCTATGCCTGTATGCAACTTCTCATAACCTATAGGATTGCTTGTGCACGTTCCTAATGGTGAAGGTATATCTTCTTCCCCTTAGCAATCCTATGGTTTAAATCCATAAGGATTATGTGTAGGGATCATATTTACTACTGAAGTTGCCTTATCTATACTATTATGATGGTACTAAGTCCATCAAATACATGCTTATAAGCATGCTAATACATTACTGATGTTTTGAGAAAATGTGTCTTACCATGCCATAAAATTCTTTCCTAAAGGTAAGTGCATATATGACACCATGAGGTGGGAAAAATTTTGATAGCATTTCCCCAAGGAAATGGAGTCCCAAAAAATTTTAACCATAAATGCAATGGCACACAGGCCATCCAACAACATAAGGCTTGGCAAGCCCATGGCATGCATGCCATATACTCATACATGGACTCCATAACCTGCAAAAACATAAAAAAAATGCTAGCAACAATCTCTTTGTTGCTGGAGGAGTGCAAATTCCTTTTATGGGTGAGGTGGAGCTTCCCATCTCCATTCAAGATGCACAAATGAAAATTAAAGCACTAATTTTCCACGATGAAGACCTTATTGATTTTTTAATCCTCGGTGAAGGCAAGATCGATGATCATGGAGTGAGGTAAAATTTATGGTGTACTTCTTTAGATTTTGGTAAATGACCAATGTAGAATTAGGGAATGGCACAATATTGATCTAGATATCCTAGCGGCATATAGACTACCTAAGGTTAATGATGAAGATAAAGATATGTGATTTAGAAAGGCTCAAATGTTGAAGTACAAGAAAGAGAGAGGATGGATCTCCCTTCTTCTCCAATGACAATGATGGTCTCAGTATCTCAACTTAAGCAACATGACAAGCAGAACATGTTGGTTGGTGAATGAAGAAGAAAGGGAGCATCTCAAGGCAATGTAGTCCATGACATGAAGCAAAAGTGGGTATGTAAGGGTGAGCAACCACTTCCTCCCTTGCTTGGATAACTATTACCAAAGATGGGGTTAAAGCAACCAAGGTGATCAATTGCAGTACATTAAGGATATTATTCATAGAGAGTACTATCCATCTAGGCACCAAAGAAGTTGATGAAGACTCATCAAAAAACTCCACAAATTTGGGTGCCTAAGACCTGCTTATGAGCTCAAATTATGAAACATGAACTCTTATGGCTTAAATAGTACTCATCAATCCCAACCCCCTAGAAATCTACACTAAAAGTTGTTGTAAAGAAACTCACAAGTAGATTCAAACTTAGCATAACTTGATATAGGGTACCTAAAAAGTCCGATGTCCAGGTGAAGTCATTATTGAAACCCCTAATATGCATTTACATGCAAAATTTATACTCCCATAAGAGGATTATAGAAGGTGAAGTCGTGTAATAAACCTCCACACCCAACCATGTAAAATATTTGTACAGTAGTAAGTGCATGTAGACCTCATTGCATTTTCCATGTAAGCATCTAGGGTACACACTAACTAAACTAAATCTCACCCACATCAACCTCACACATCACTCACTAACTAATTAATAACAAACACATATGAGTGAATGTTATCATGTTAGTATTGTAAAAGGAAAACATCAAGAGGTTTGTGTTATAATGCTAATGTGAGTCTTATTCTTCTAGCATATCTATAGAACACTTACTCTACAATAGTAACAAATGGCTAAAGCAAGTACTAGCTCCCAGGCAGATAGTGGCACTCAACACATAGATATTGGCACCTTGCCTATTTCTCAACATCCCCCGGAGAGACCGAAATCACATTGACACTTGCAAAACATTTCCATTCAAGACCCTTCTTCATGATACACAACTAAAGTGACTGTCTAGACCCATTGCTTCACTTAAATGGCAAGGCCCCTAGGTGATGCTGCTTACATTTGGGAAGCACAATGTGAATATAATAATGTGTTAGTAAAGTACCAATTTTATACCCATGAGTTTGAGAAGTTGCAGAAAGCCACTAAGCTTCAACCCATCTCGTTGAGGGTAGGGTTAGTGGAATATTTTAGTGCATGACTACCCTAGAATGATTTCATGCATTGTTATTACTTGATCAACACCCTATAGGCTAGCAACGTGAAAATGTGCCAAGCACTTTTGTCGTTCCCTTCACATGCAACAATTAACTAAAGAGGTTTGATTGCCCCTTAATTTAGTTAAGGAATCCCTTGATATGAAGGGAATGCACATTCCTATAGAGAAGGAGATGATGGTACAAAAAACATGAAGAATCACAACCTAAGTAAGATCAAAGACATGGCTGCAATGGCCCCGATCATAAAAGTTTGTCTCATGATCTGTATGCAACCACTACAAGGAGGACTACGTAGGGAGGATGGTCAAGAAGTGCATGAGGTACCTAGGCCACAGTGGCTCAAACAAGTAGAAGAAATTGGACGAACCTCAGATGATTTGGTGACCATTTGAATCTAATCCATGGCAAACTTTGAAGAGAGAGAGTACTGCATTTAAAGTATTTTCAAAACCTCTCTCACTAAGGCTTGATCATCACATGAGAATTGCAATGCATGCCATATTTTGTGTTGTTGGCTGACCACAATGCAAGGATAAAGAAAATGGTAGTTGCCACACAATTCCAATCTTGTAACCTTCTAGAGTGATCTCAATACAAAAATATATTTTAAGCCAATTGGTATAGTAATTTATTAGAGACATATCAAGAAATGATGCACACTAGGTCCATCACCTCAGTACACATTACAACCCATTTTATGGACCAATACTTAGAAGAAGACCATGGCAAAATTTCATAGTCAAAGTCAGGAACAATCCTAGGTGCTCCAATTGTTTAGATTATCCTTACTTTTCTCTAGGTCTAGGACCTCCTACAGTGGCCTACATGGTGTCCACAAACAATAAATTGAACTCAACAATTGAAGAACATTCGACATTTCAATACCAAGATGTGTATGATGATATTGCAACTGATGATAGTGGTTTCCAAGACATTCATGAAATTCAAAGCTCCATATATCTCAACACCCAAATTTAACAAACTGAACCTAGACTTGGCCTACAATATATGCACCACATCCTCTCTAAACATTGTATCTACTTGCATTAAATATTTAAAGGCCCGCTTGTTGGGATAGATGGATGGATGCTCCAAGAGACTGAGTAGGTACTGCTAAACCTGCTTTGTACCAGCCCTCTTTTGCTTCAGAGTTGATAACTAGACCTCCTTATCTTTCCAATGACACCATAAAATGTCCTATGTCCTTTGGAAATGATGTGTGCAATGATTGAATCAAAACAGATAACTTTGGAAGTCACAAACTCAAGAAAACCTTCTATTTATGTCTTGACACCTGCTGGATATTTTGCTCAGTATGACCAGCACAGTAGGAATTGGAAAACTTCCTTTTAGGGGTATCTAATTAGCTTAGTAAGCTACCTATTCCAAGTAGAATGATGTAAAATGATAAACTATGCTAAGAGAAATCAATTTGGCAAGTTAAGCTATACCCCTGACTTTTTAGGACTGTAGCAGAAAATGACCAGAGTTCGCCTCGACGCATAGTTCTCCAAAATGGCTGAATAGAATGTCTTCAAACTTTTACAGCACGTATATTACTTAAAGCTCAATCCAACAAGCTTTGAATCACTGAATTTGGTGAAGAATTGACTGAGATATGCCCTTGACAAGTTGACAGACTTTTGAGTAGACTAACAGAGAACTCAGAGATGGACAATATGAATGTATGTATTAATGAACATTTGTATGCAACTCCATTGGCATGAATCTCATTGCCAAATGGTATAGAGAGGTGTGGGCTTGAGTGTAGACCTCACACACACTCAAAAAATCAGTAATGCTAGGCTCGGGAGTGCTCTCTCTCTACCCGCGACTTTTTCATATCCATTTTTATAAGAGATGACTAAAAATTTGAATTCAAATTCAAACTTTTGGCTCCCTATGATCAAGCTCCTAAATGCTTGGAGATATTCTTTCAATCAAGCAACTAATTTTCCACAAATCCTTTTGGTAGGTGATTACAAGAGATTCCAAGTCAATTTGACTTTTACAATGAGGTAAAGTGGTAATTAACCACTAGCATATGTTCCTATGCTTCTTCATGTATGTATAGACTTCAATACATCCTTTGAGCCAAATGTGTAGGCTTGTAATTTACACCAACAGCTCCCCATCAAGCCAAACATTTTGGCTTAAGTCTTCATCTTCAATCTTCAAGTATATCCTGAAATCCAATCATGGATTTGAACCTGCAAAGTTTGGTTCTATCCAAAGCATTAGTCAACAAATCTGCACATTGCATGTTGGTTGATACATAGGTAAGTTGAATGTCCTTGCTTATCAATTTCTCTCTCACATAATGGTAATGGACCTCTATGTGTTTCGTCTTAGCATGGTAAATAGGATTAGCTGCAAGGTGAAGAGAACTTGTATTATCTCCAAAGATTATTGGAGACCTAGTAAATAAGCCCAATTCTGTATACAAAAGCTTAATCCAAATTGCTTCTTGTGTGGCATTAGCTAGTCCTCTATACTCTGCCTCTGTGGAAGACAAAGCAACAGTAGGTTGCTTCTTTGAAGACCATGAAATTGGTTTGTCACCTACAAAAGAGATATATCCAGAAGTGCTCCTCCTATCATCCTTGCATCCTGCCCAATCTGCATCTGAATAAATTTTGATATCAATATCTCAAGTGTAAGGGAAATACAAACCATGGTTCTGTGTACCCTTGAGATACTTCAAGATTCTCTTGGCAGCCTCTAAGTGAGGTATCCTTGGCTTGTGCATAAATTGACTTAGCACACTAACTCCATATGCAATATCTATCCTTGTTAAGGTAGCATAGCTTAAGCTACCCACTATACTTTGATAACCTGTAATGTCCTTGACTTCATCACCTTCATGGGCACTTAGCTTTAGGTTTACCTCCATTGGAGTGCTTTCTACTTTAGCATCCTACAAGTGAAACTTCTTTAACATATCTTGTACATATTTTTTCTGAGTGATATATATCCCTGAATTAGTGTAGACTAATTCAAGTCCCAAAAAATATTTCAATAGACCAAGATCATTGATCTTGAACTCCTTCATCATTTGACTTTTGATATATCTGATTCCATTGACATCATTACTTGTAATGATGATGTCATCAACATAAACACAAAGCTATATTACCTCTGAATTACTTCTCTTAATGAACAGAGAAGTATCTGCCTTGCTCATGACAAAACCTTGGTCTTGGAGGTATGTAGTTAACCTGTAATTCCATGCCCTAGGTGCCTGCTTCAATCCATATAAAGCCTTTTTTAATTTGCAAACATATGTTACCTTCTTGGGGTCCTCATAGCCAGGAGATTGTGACATATACACCTCCTTTGAAATCCATCCATTCAAGAAAGCATTCTTGACATCCAATTGGTACATATTCCAATTTTTTGATGCAGTCACACTTACCAACACTCTGATGGTTGGCATCTTGGCCACAGGTGAGAATGTCTCCTCATAGTCAATGCCTTGGGTTTGTGCAAAACCCTTGGCTACCAATCTGGCTTTGTACCTATTGATTGTGCCATCAAAATTTCTTTTAAGCTTATAGATCCATCTGGATCCTATTACCTTCATTGAGTCCTTCTTAGGTACTAACTCCCATGTGTCACTCTCTTTGAGAGCATCAATCTCCTCATCCATAGCTTCTTTCCATTCTGATTTGGTTATTGCTTCTTCATATGATCCTGGTTCTTCATTTGACAAATCTTTGGCAAGATAAACAGAATGTTTAGTAACAAGAGATGTATCATACCCATATCTGATAGGTTTCTTGCTTTCTCTTTGTGATCTTCTAAATGGTTGAGTTGAGGATTCAGGTATGTCTTCAAGCTTCTTCATCTTCATTTTGCCTTTGGACTTCCATGCTTTGAATTCTTCAACATTGATAGTGTCTTCATCATCTGAACTTGAGGCTTCATTCTGAGTAGGTTCCTCCTTTGTAAGACTTGGAAATTCCTCTTTCAAATCATAGGGTAATTTGACCTTCCTGCATTCATTCTCATACCAAGAATCATTTTCATCAAAGACAACATCTCTGCTTACCATGAATCCTTTATTGATAGGATTATAAAACCTGTAACCTTTTTTATTTAAATCATACCCAATAAAGATGCATTTTTCAGCCTTTGGGTCTAGCTTACCTCTTATCTGAGAAGGAATGTGTACATATGCTACACATCCAAATATTTTGCAATTGTCAAGTGAAGGTCTCTTAGCATGCCATGCTTCATAGGGTGTCATGCCATCAAGAGACTTAGATGGTAACCTATTTATGAGGTAAGTGGCAGTAGAAACACTCTTTGCCCATAGATAGTTAGGTAACTTTTTCTCATTAAGCATAGATCTAGCTCTCTCAACAATTAATCTATTTCTTCTCTCAGCTACCCCATTATGTTCAGGGGAATACCTTGTGGTTATCTCTCTTTTGATGCCTTTGTCCTGCAAGAAGTCTTCAAATTCATTGGAGAAGTACTCACCTCCTCCATCTGACCTTAGCCTCTTCAAATTCCTTCCTGTCTGATTTTCAATTAATGCAAGATATTTTTTAAAGCAATTAAATACCTCATCCTTGTGCTTCATGAAGTATAATACAGTCCATCTGCTATAATCATCAATGAAAGACACATAGTACCTTGATCCTGAGACTGAGGGGTCTTTGCTTGGTCCCCATACATCTGTGTGTACAAGCTCTAGGTAGTCTTCATGCATGTATCCTTTCTTTGAGAAGGGTAACCTGTGAGACTTCCCAAATTGACAAGCAGCACACTTATAAATCATATGTTGCTTGGATACATTAGGTATCCCAAGCACACATTGGTCCCTGCACATTTGTTTCAAGGTTCTTTCTCCTATGTGCCCTAACCTTTTGTGCCAAATCTCAAGCTCTGAAAGTGTTTGATCTTTATAACTGTATAGTGCAATATTTTTTGTATCTTCCAACTCAAAAGTGAAAAGTCTACCTGATTTTTCTACTTTAGCAATCCTCTTGAACCCATGTCTTGGATCCTCCACATATGCTCCACATTGGTTGAATCTAACCTGCAAACCTTTCTCCACAATCTGACCAACACTCATCAAATTTTTGGTAATGGTTGGTACATAGAGTACCCTGCTCAACAAATTCTGATTTCCATCACAAGTCTTAACATTTCCAACTTTAACTACAGAATGCTTTGTGTCATCACCTGTTTGGACTTGATGATTACCTTTTGGTTCCTCAAGATCAGAGAGTAATGCTACATTGCCAGCCACATGATTTGAGCATCCTGAGTCAATGTAGAATAGGTGATCATCATTTGTACCTGATTTTGAAGTCATGTTCATGATTAGAAGAGAGTCATCTTGCTCCTCTGTATAGTTGTTGTAATCCTTCCTGGATTTGAATCCTCCTTGGTAGTTGCCATTGTAATTATTGTTGTAGTTGTTGTTGTAATTATTGTTGTAACCTTGGTGATGGTTGAATCTACCTCTTGACTGTAAGTAGCCAACTCTTTGGTATCCTCTTCCTCTCTAATTCTTGTAATTCCTGAAACACTCATCTGTAGTATGATTTAATAAACCACATATGTTGCATGGTGAGGAGTTATAAGATCTCCCCCTACCTGGCTTACCTCCTCTGCCCCTTCCTCTTGAAGATCTACCTCTCCCTACATAGTTGGCATGAGAGGTTGATCCTTCATCTTCCACCTTCTTGCTCTTGCCTTTATCTTTAGACTTCTTATCAGTGTATAGGGCAGAAGAGTTATGACCTTTGGATGTGTCTCCATTTCTGTTGAGCTTTGCTTCATGAGTAAACAATTGTCCCATGAGGGTTGTAAGATCTGGAGTGTGCATGTCCATGAAGAGATCCATGGCAGTGGTGAAGCTTTCCCATTTGTCATCAGCCTTGATCCCATTGATCACTTGCCTTACAATCTGTTCTTCTTCAATCTCTTCTCCTATGCTTGCTAACTGATCTACTACATCTTTAATCTTGGTCACAAATTCTGAAACAGCTTGCTTAGGATGCTTCCTTAGTGTGTGAATTCAATCCACAACTGATTTTTCCTAGCCCTTGTGTTGGAGGAAAAATATGATGACAAGGTTTCCCAAGTCTCTTGGGATGTAACAATTTCTAATATGTGGCAAAAGAAAATCAGATATAGAGTTGAGTAAATAAGACCTTGCCAATGCATCCTTAGCACACCATGTGTTGAGCTTTTCATGTTCTTCCTTGGTTGCTAATCCTCTTGCTTTGAATGAGGGCAATTACTCATCTCCTGAGATGTACCCATAGAGACTCCTTCCTTGTAAGTAGGTCTTCATCCTTAGAGACCATGCTTGATAGCTGTTCCTCTCCAATTTGTCAATAAATGAAGGAAAACCATCTGCCATTTTACCTTAGTTTGCTCTGATACCACTGTTGGGATAGATGGATGGATGCTCCAAGAGACTGAGTAGGTACTGCTAAACCTGCTTTGTACCAACCCTCTTTTGCTTCAGAGTTGATACCTAGATCTCCTTAGCTTTCCAGTGACACCATAAAATGTCCTATTTCCTTTGGAAATGATGTGTGCAATGATTGAATCAAAACAGATAACTTTGGAAGTCACAAACTCAAGAAAACCTTCCATTTATGTCTTGACACCTGCTGGATATTTTGCTCAGTATGACCAGCACAGTAGGAATTGGAAAAATTCCTTTTAGGGGTATCTAATTAGCTTAGTAAACTACATATTCCAAGTGGAATGATGTAAAATGATAAACTATGCTAAGAGAAATCAATTTAGCAAATTAAGTTATACCCCCGACTTTTTAGGAATGTAGTAGAAAATGACCAGAGTTCACCTCGACGCCGCTTTCTCAAAAATGGCTGCATAGAATGTCTTCCAACTTTGATTGCATGTAGATTACTTCAAGCTGAATCCAACAAGCTTTGAATCACTGAATTTGGTGAAGAAGTGACTGAGATATGCCCTTGACACGTTGACAGACTTTTGAGTAGACTAACAGAGAACTCAGAGATGGACAATATGAATGTATGTATTAATGAACATTTGTATACAACTCCATTGGCATGAATCGCATTTCCAAATGGTATAGAGAGGTGTGGGCTTGAGTGTAGACCTCACACACACTCAAAAATCAGTAATGCTAGGCTCGGGAGTGCTCTCTCTCTACCCGTGACTTTTTTATATCCATTTTTATAAGAGATGACTAAAAATTTGAATTCAAATTCAAACTTTTGGCTCCCTATGATCAAGCTCCTAAATGCTTGGAGATATTCTTTCAATCAAGCAACTAATTTTCCATGAATCCTTTTGGTAGGTGATTACAAGAGATTCCAAGTCAATTTGACTTTTACAATGAGGTAAAGTGGTAATTAACCACTAGCATATGTTCCTATGCTTCTTCATGTATGTATAGACTTCAATACATCCTTTGAGCCAAATGTGTAGGCTTGTAATTTACACCAACAATGATCATGAGAAGGATTACTAACAAAACTTTGTAGGATTAAAATAGACGGTATGCTAAAGCTATCATTCTTTGAATCACGAGAAATGATCCACTCTACAGTGAGAACAAGCTCTAACAAGTTCATTGTTCTGATGGAGTATGACAGAGACATGAGAATAAGGAGTAATGATCATGTATGTATAAAATCATGTAAATTTACAATCTCATTGGCAATAAATAATTGCTCAATGAGTGAGGAATGAGAGAGCTATGAGGTGATCTCCTCTTTGCAATGAAAGTACATTAAAAATGATCTATGAACCTCGAGATGGGTGTGGGCCTTTCATATCCTCTTTTTATAGTCTTTGTTGGTGCAAAGATTTGAATTCAAATTCAAAACTCTACCTAAAATTAAATGTTCAAGTATAGGATTGATTCTCTCTTGACTTAACTACCAAGTGATATGATATTATATGCTTCCTAACTCCTCGTGAGTTTATTCCACTTTTACAATGGGTAATTGTGAAGCAAAGTTACAAGAGGTTGTACATATGTAGCCTTCCAAGTGTAATGTCAATACATCGAACTTATGTTAGGTCATCAAGTATGTAGGGTTGGGCTTAATTGCACCAACAGATCCCTCTCAAGCCTAACATGCTTGATCTTCATTGCTACTTGATTTCGTGCAACCCAATCATCAATTTGAACCTGTTTATCTTTGTTCCAAATCTCCAAATCTCTACCACTCAATTCAATTCAAGAGTATACCTCGTTGTTACTTCCCTCTTTATGCCTCTACCCTAAAGAAATGGATCAAACTCATGTGAAAAGTACTCACCACCTCCATCAAACCTGATTCTCTTCAAGCTCTTTCCTGTTTGGTTTTCAACTAGTGCCAAATACTTCTTAAAACATGTAAATACCTCATCCTTATGCTTCATGAAATAGAGGATTGTCCACCTACTATAATCATCAATAAATGAGACATAGTACCTTGAACCTGAGATGGATGGATCTTTGCTAGGATCCCACACGTTAGTGTGTACAAGCTCCGAATAGTCTTCAGGGATGTATCCTTTCCTCCTGAATGGTTGCCTGCGAACTTTGCCAAATTGGCAAGCTCCACATTTGTATATCATGTGCAGCTTGGTCACATTGGGAATGCCAAGCACACTTTGATCCCTTCAAATTTTTCTTCAAAGTTCTCTCTCCTATGTGTCCTAGCCTTTTCTGCCATATTTCGAACTCAGATAAGATTTGATCTCTATAACTGAATAGTGTTATGTTCCTTGTGTCTTCAATTTCAAAAGTAAACAATCTACCTGACTTCTCACCTTTGGCAATCCTTTTGAAACCTTGTTGGGGATCTTCCACATATGATGGGAGGCTTTGATGAATTTGATAAGAATGCAAGTTACTTTGTCTAAAGCCTTTATTTCATCCTTTGATCTATCTTGCCATAAGTGTTGATCTTTTCTATCTCCACACTTCTTAGGATTTTTTTTTTGTTCCAGTGTCCCCTTACATTTGTATTGCTGAAGTTGATCCTTCCAAGTCCACACTCATTTTATGCCTTTGCCATATTGTTGTTGAGCTTGTCTTGAGGAGGTATAAGTGGTTAATTTCTCACAGTTCTCTCTCGAATGAATGATCTCACAAAGTTGCTTATGATTAGTCTCTTGAGAAGAATGGTTGGGTTGATCATGTAAAATAGAACAAGGTATTTCATTGATTTTGTGTTTAGGTAGAAGAATAGAATTGGTGGATGAGGTTTCTGATGGGGATTCTTTTGTATATTCACTTTGATCTCTGACATTAGGGTTTTCCATGCATGTTGATTTTAGTAGTTTCTCATCTAGTAGACTAAAAACATCTCTATGTCCTATTTTTGCCAATATGTATCCTTCACTTAGGTGGATCATAACTTTGAATTCCAAAATCCAATCTTGATCCAAGACTAGTCCTTGCAGAAGGTTTGAGTCTTTGCAAACTAATAGCCTTTGTTGCATGGTATTGTTCTCTAAGTGTAAATACATGGATACTTCTCCTAGACACTCAATGATATTACCTTCGATCCCTATCATATGAGCCTTGCTTGGAATGAGGTGTGCCTATATATTCTCAACTAAAGAAATCATGTATACTACTTAGAGATGCTCTCGTGTCAATTAATAAATCCACAAATTGGTACTCTTTCTTTCCAACCCACAGGTTTAAGTATGGTTGTTGTATGAGACTTCCTAAGGTGTTTACTTGATTAGCGTGGTATTTTTCCATGGGGAGGGTCTCTTCTCCTTGCAAGTACCTTTCATCACGTTCTTGTATCCATTCTTTCCTTTTCCTTATTCGCTCTAAGGCTTCTAATTTGGCTTCTTCCTGTATTCTTTCTTCTTCTTTCTTTCTATTTTGTGTTCCTAAGAGTCTTACTAACATTTGTTCTATCAAGGGCTCCATATACTTCTTTACCCTATAGACACTTATGTAGTTGGGTAAGTGTTGGAGGAGATGGTGGATACTCACAAGAGATGAGTTGGTGCAGCTAAAACCTGCTTCGCACTTGCTATAAATGATGGCTGGAGAGTGTTTTGGGCCTCTTTAGCTAGCTAGCAAGCATAATTAATCACATATGTTGCTTGGAAGAAGATCCATTAATGATAAGATCAAAACATATAGGCAGGCATATGATCCAAGGTCCCAAAAACTTGCTATTTTGGTTCATACACTTGCTCAGAGTTTTGAAGCATTCTCTGAGTACAGCAGCAATTGATAAAATTCCTTTTGGGAAACTTCAATTAGCTTAACAAGCTACCAATCATGAGTGATCTCACTTAAAATGATGGACTATATGCAGAGAAATATGTTTATTAAATTGATCATGCATCTCGACATTTACGGGCCTTGACAGTCACAAACCAGTGAGAAGAGATTGATTAATATCTGACAATAATGAGAACCATTATTAATGAAACTTTGTAGGATTAAAGTAGATAGTATGCTTGAGCTATTGTGCTTTAAATCAAGAGAAATGATCAACTATACAGTGACAACAAGATCTGACAAGTTCACTATTATGATGGAGTGTGACAGAAATATGGGAGATGGGAATGCCAAGCACACTTTGATCCCTGCAAATTTTCTTCAGAGTTCTCTCTCCTATGTGCCCTAGCCTCTTGTGCCATATTTCCAACTTAGATAAGGTTTGATCTCTATAACTGAATAGTGCTATGTTCCTTGTGTCTTTAATTTCAAAAGTAAAAAATCTATCTGACTTCTCACCTTTTGCAATACTTTTGAATCCTTGTTGGGGACCTTCCACATATGCTCCATGCTTAGTGAATCTGACCTATAGATCTTTCTAAAAGAACTTGGAGAAGCTTGTAGGAGGTAGAAAAGTGTGTTTCGAAGCGATGAAGTTTGTTCTAGCCAACCAGCACAAGAGCCCTTGAGCTTATGGAGACTCAAAAAGACCTTATTGTCATGCAATAAGTTCAAGGAAATGCACTATGTTCTTTGGAGCATCAAGGAGAAGGAGTCGATACAAAACAAATAGGTTCGCACGTTGACTAGCTCAAAAAACTTTATGGAATAGACAATGAACTTCAAATGCCCATAGTGACCAATGTGATTACAATTAGAAAAACTCCTTTTATTGAAGTGATACACATAGGTTTGAGTGTATATAATGCACAAACATATAAAGAATAAGCAAAATATGGTATAGGAATGAATCAGACACTCAACGGTGGTACTTCCTATTTTTCAAGAATACGTAGAGATTGACCCCGAGACACAAAAGCTTCAATTTCTCACAATCTACTCAACCAAACACTATGAAATTTTATAGGCCTAAACTAAACACTAATAGCTTTCCAGTGAGCCATCTTACACCCAATTTGGAGCTCTGGAGAGAGAGAGAGCAGAAGCCTCTGCAAGATTACTATTGGTAGAAAATTGAAGGAGCAACACAATGATGGTCACAAGTGTATGTATATTGCTTCCATATATTGTACAAGTGATTTCAAGTCTTTATATAGCTTCTAGAAGTGTTCCACGAGTTTTACAAGTGGAATTTGAATTCAAATGAAGGTGGGAATGGTTGTTGGAGGGAATCAATTCACTTTCCTACAATCTAGGAAAAGTGAAGATCTAATTTGATCTACTTTTAGGTGAATGATTGTTTGATTGAATGCAAATCAACCACCACAAATTCGTGGGATTTAGGCTCTATCTTTCTACTTTTACATGTGTAAAGCTCAAGGCTATTAAAATGGTAAAAGATCCATAAAAAATCTTTTTAAAAAATACAATAAATGAGAATAGGAAAAAGAATTCTCCAACGGATATTCTTTCGACACGATAGCCTTTGATGTAGATCAAATCCACCTCAAGCATAGTGTAAGCTTGATGTTCCAACAGCTCCTCCTCACGCTAAAGTATGCTTGAGTCTTCATTCTCTAATAGGTTGAATACCTGCCATAGCTTTGGATCTACAAAGCTTTATTCCATCAACTGCCTTCGTCATCATATCTGCTACTTGCTTTCCGATTGGAACAAAATAAATGTCGATCTCCTTTGCCATGAGCTTCTCTCTCATGAAGTGGTAATGAACCTCTATGTTTTTGGTTCTTGCATGGAAAATAGGGTTTGTCGCTAGATGCATGGAACTTACATTATCTCCAAATATGTGAGGTTTGGAACTCACAAGTCCCAAATCTGTATACAATGCCTTAAACCATATTGCCTCTTGAGTTGCTATGGTCAAGCCTCTGTACTCTGCTTCCATCAAGGATAAATCAACTATTGGTTGCTTCTTGGAACTCCATGACACTAGCTTTGAACCTGCAAACGCTAAGTAACCAGAAGTACTTCTTCTATGATCCTTAGCTCCTGCCCAATCTACATTTGAATAGATTTTGATATCCAAATCTGAAGAGTAAGGATAGAATATACCTTCATTGATTATACCTTTGAGATACTTAAGTACTCTCTTAGCCGCATCCATGTGTGGTCTTCTTGGCGAGTGCATGAACTTAGGCACTCCCACACTATATGAGATATCTACCCTTGTATGAGTAGCATAGATCAACCCTAGCAAGCTTTGATACTCTTTAATGTCATCAATTTTCTCACCTTCATAAACACTAAGTTTATGATTCATCTCTAAAGGTGTACCTCTAGGTTTAGTGTTCTCAAATTTGAACTCGGGAAGTAGATCCTGAATGTATCTTCTTTGAGTCAAATACATTCCTTCATCTATGTATATCACCTGCATACCTAGGAAATATGTGACCTCACCTAGGTCACTGATTTTGAACTCCTCTTGCATGTCTTGATCCTTCGAATGCCATTTAGATCATCACATATCACAATAATATCATCGACATATAAACATAGATAGATAACCTCACCGTGATCCCTTTTGATGAATAGGGAAGGATCTGAGCTGCTAAGTTTGAACCCTTGATCTTGAAGATATGTAACCAACCAGTAATTCCAAGCTCTAGGAGTTTGCTTCAATCCATACAATTCTTTCTTAAGTTTGCAAACATAAGATGGATGATTAGGGTTTTCAAAACCTGGTGGTTGTGACATGTATACCTCTTCACTTATCCAACCATTTAAGAATGCATTTTTCACATCAAGTTGTAGGAGTCTCCAACCCCTTGCAGCAGCTACACTTATCAATGTCCTGATTGTAATCATCTTTGCAACTAGTGAGAATGTTTTGTCATAGTCTATACCATGAGTTTGCGAGCATCCTTTGGCAACTAATCTTGCCTTGTACCTACAAACGGATCCATCTTAATTTCTTATAACTTTATATACCCATCTGCAACCAATTACCTTTTGATTTGATGACATTGGAACCAAATCCCAAGTGTTTGTCTCCTTCAATGCATCTATTTCTTCTTTCATGGCCTTTTCCCAATTAGGGTTTCCCTTTGCCTCTTCATAGGTTGAGGGTTCCTCTAAAATAGATTCTTTTGCCAAGTAGATTGAATGCTTCATAACAAATGTGGAATCATATCCATACCTTTCTAGTTGTTTCTTCTCTCTTGTTGATCTTCTAGGTGTTTGTTTGGAGCATTCTCCAACCTCTTGCATCTTTGCTTTGCCTCTTGACTTCCATAGTTTCTAACCCTTTTCCCTTTCATCTTGGTCATTGTCTGTATCACTTCTTGGATTGTGGACCTGTGTATCATGCTTGCTTCCTAATTGATGAGAATCACAATCAAGATTATATGGTAGAGTTACCTTTTGTTTGTCTTCATCATACCAAGACCTGTGTTCTTCAAACACAGCATCTCTACTTGTAGTGAATTGCTTGGTTGAAGGATTATAGAACTTGTAACCCATCTGAGTTGAATCGTATCCAATAAACATTGTCTTTGTTGCCCTTTCATCTAGCTTACCTTATTTGAGATGGTACATGAACATAAGCAAAACAACCAAAAACCTTGCAATGTCCAAGACTAGGTTTTCTTCCATGTCATGCTTCATAAGGAGTCATACCTTGAAGTTATTTGGATGGTGGTCTATTGACGAGATACGCATGAGTTGAAATAGCCTCTTCCCATAGATAATGTGGCAACTTCTTCTCTTCAAGCATTGTTCGGGCTAATCCAACCAATGTCTTGTTTCTCCTCTCTGCAATTCCATTTAGTTGAGGAGAGTACCTAGTAGTCACTTCCCTTTTGATACCTTTGTCCTACAAGAACTCATCAAACTCTTTGGAGAAGTATTCTCCCCCTCCATCACATATGAGCTTCTTGAGTGATCTACCTGTATGATTCTCCACATGTGCGAGATACTTTTTGAAGCAATCAAACACTTCATTCTTACTCTTGATAAAGTAAAGAATAGCCCATCTACTATGGTCATCAATAAATGAGACATAATACCTTGCTCCTGTCAATGAAGGTTCTTGTTTGTATGTACTAAGTCCAATAAGTTGTTGTGGATGTAGCCTTTGTGGTTGTATGGTTGTTTTTGTGCCTTCCCGATGTGACATGCATCACACCTGTTGATCATGTGTTGCTTTGATATGTTCCACAGTCCTAGAACACTTTGATCCCTGCATATATCCTTCAAGGTTCTTTCATTCACATGAGCAAGTCTCTTGTGCCCCACTTCAAGCTCACTTAGGGTTTGAGACCCAAAAGTGAATAGAGCTATGTTCCTGGTTTCTCCTACTTCAAAAGTAAAGAGCCTACCATGCTTCTCACCTCTAGCTACCTTCTTGAAGCCTTGACATGGATCTTCCACAAAAGCTCCATGTTGGGTGAACCTAACTTACAAGACTTTTTCAACTATTTGGCCTACACTTATTAGGTTTTTAGTGATAGTGGGTACATAGAGAACCTTACTCAGAATGTTTGTCCTACCATTGGAAGCTTTGACATTACCAATCTTCTCCACATTGTGCTTTGTTTCATCCCCTATTTATACTTTACATCTATGCTTTGGACTTTCCAAATCAGATAGAAGAGCAATGTTGCCTACAACATGATTCGAACATCCTCAATCTACGTAGAACAAATGATCATCTTCTTTACCTTCTTTGTGGCTTAGATTCATAAGATGCAATGAGTCTTCATGTGGTTGATCTTCTGAATAATTGTTGAAGTCCCTTCTATTATAGCCTCTATTGTTATTGTTGAAGTTGTGTCCACCTCTGCCTCTATTGCTGCCGTATCCACCTCTTCCACTTCCTTTCTGGGTCTTCCCATTGAACCAGCAATTCTGAGTGGTGTGGTTGGTCTTATCGCATATGGCACAAGGTTGAACATTCTGACCTTTGGCTTTGTCTTGCTTTGGTCCTTTCTTCTTCCCTTTCCACTTGCTCTTGCTTGCGAAGTTGGTGTGAGAAGTCCCTTCTTCATCTTCTTCCTTCTTCTTGCCTTTCTGCTTCTTATCCTTCTTATCTGCATATAGAGAACTAGTTGAATTACCATTATAGGAGTTACCTTCCTTTATGCTATTGTTGGCTTCTTGATTGAAGAGTTGTCCAAGAAAGATGTTGAAGTCTGGAGTTTGCACATCCACGATGAGATCATAAGCTATCGTGAAAGATTATCATTGCTTATCACTTCGAATGCCATTGAGAATATGCCTCATCATAGCCTCTTCTTCAATCAGCTCTCCAATGGATGCTAACTGATCTATAACCTCTTTGACCTTGGTAACAAACTTTGTGATGGTTTGTTTAGGTGTCTTCTTCATTTGGTTGAACTCGTTCCAAAGATGATTCTTTCTTGCTTTGGTACTAGCAGAAAAGAAAGGCTTGAGGGTATCCCAAGTCTCTTGAGATGTTTCGCATCCTCTAATATGTGGTAATAGAAAGTCAGAGATAGATTTTAGTTTGTACGACCTTGCTTGAGCATCCCTTGTGCACCAAAGTATGAGCTTATCTCTCTCCTCTTGTGTAGGTCCTCCTTTGGATCTTGGAATAGGTAGCTTCATCACCTGCTACAACTCCATAAAGATTTCTACCTTGCAAATAGGCCTCCATTCTGATTTGCCAAGCTGCATAGTTGTGTCAATCAAGCTCCTCAATCATTGAGAGAAAGCCTTCAACCATCTTGATCTAGCTCTGATGCCACTGAAAGAACTTGGAGAAGCTTGTAAGAGGTATAAAAGTGTGTTTCGAAGCGATGAAGTTTTGTCTATCCAACCGGCACAAGATCAGACCTTGAGCTCATAGAGACTCAAATAGACCTTATCGGCATGCGATAAGTGCAAGGAAATGCACTATGTACTTTGGAGCATCAAGGAGAAGGAGTCGATACAAAACAGATAGGTTTGCGCATCGACTAGTTCAAGAAACTTACTATCTATGGAAGAGACAATGAACTTCAAATGCCCATAGTGACCAACGTGATTACAATTAGAAAAACTCCTTTTATGGGAGTGATACACATAGGGTTGAGTGTATATAATGCACAAAATTATAAGGAATAAGCAAAATATGCTATAAGAATGAATCAGACACTCAACGGTGGTACTTCCTATTTTTCAGGAATACATAGAGATTGACCCCGAGACAGAAAAGCTGCAATTTCTTCCCCCCACTGAACCAAATGTTATGAACATTTATAGGAATAAACTAGACACTAATATCTTTCCAATGAGCCATCTTTCACGCAATTTGGAGCTCTGAAGAGAGAGCAGAAGCCTCTACATGATTACTGTTGGTGAAGAAGATGATGCAGAAATTTGAAGGAGCAACACAGTGATGGTCACAAGTGTGTGTATATTGCTTCCATGTATTGAACAAGTTATTTCATGTCTTTATATAGCTTCTAGAAGTTTTCCACGAGTTCTACAAGTGGAATGAATTCAAATGAAGGTGGGAATGGCTATTGGAGGGAATCAATTCACTTTCCTACAATCTAGGAAAAGTGAAGATCTAGTTTGATCTACTTTTAGGTGATTGATTGCTTGATTGAATGCAACTCAACCACCAAAAATTTGTAGGATTTAGGATCTATCTTTCTACTTTTACATGTGTAAAGCTCAAGGCCTTTACAATGATAAAAGATCCATAAAAAATCTTTTTAAAAAATACAATAAATGAGCATAGGAAAAAGAATTCTCCAACGAATATTCTTTCAATGTGATAGCATTTGATGTAGATCAAATCCACCTCAAGCATAGTGTAAGCTTGATGTTCCAACACTTTCTCTACAATCAGCCCAACACTAATTAGGTTTTTGGTTATAGTAGGCACATACAGAACTTTGCTCAAAAGGTTCATACTACCATGAGATGTTTTGACATTTCCAACTTGCTTGACTGAGTGTTTAGTGTCATCACCTGTTTGTACTTCATGCTTTCCCTTGGGTTCTTCAAGATTAGATAATAGAATTATATTTCTTGCCACATGATTGGAACAGCCTGAGTCAATGTAGAAAAGATGCTCATCATCTTTACCTTGCTTGGATGTCATGTTCATGATGAGTAGAGAGTCTTCTTGATCTTTAGTATATTTTTTGAAGTCCCTTCTTCCTCTAAAGCCTCCTTGATAGTTGTTGTTGTTGTAGCCTTGATTGTAATTATGGTTGTAGTTACCTCCACCATTGTTGTACCTGCCTCTAGCTTGTCCATAGCTTCCTCTATGGAAGCCTCTTCCCCTTTGGCTCCTTGTATTTTTGTGGCATTCTTCTGTAGTGTGGTTGTTGAGACCACATATGTTGCATGGTGAATTATTGTAGGGTCTCCCCCTACCTTGTTTTCCTCCTCTACCCCTACCTCTAGCACCTCTTCCTCTTCCTGCATAATGAGCTTGAGAGGTATTAGCCTCTTCATCCTATTCCTCACCTTTACCTTTATCCTTAGCTTTATTATTATCTTTATAAAGGGTAGAAGATTGGTTACCTCTTGATTTGTCACCATTTTTGTTGAGCTTTGTCTCATGGGTGAAGAGTTTTCCCATGAGCGTGTTGAGATTAGGTATTTGCATATCCATGTAGAGATCCATTGTTGTGGTGAAGGACTCCCACTTGTCATCATCCTTAACTCTATTGATCATCTGCCTCAAAATGTGACTTCCTCTATCTCGTCTCCAGTGCTTGCAAGCTGGTCTGCTACATCTTTCATTTTGGTTACATAATCATCCACTCCTTGCTTTGGTTGTTTTTTGAGGGTTGTGAATTTCATCCACAATTGATTCTTCTTAGCTCTTCTGTTTGAGGAGAAGTATGATGAAAGCACTTCCCAAGTCTCTTGGGAGGTCTTAGAATTTCTAACATGTGGTAACAAGAAATCAGAGATTGAGTTTAATAGATATGACCTCGCAAGAGCATCCTTTGCACATGATGTGGTTAGCCTCTCTTGCTCTTCCTTTGTTGGTTGATGCTTGCTCCTTAAGATTCGCATGTCTTCATCTCCTGAGATGTATCCATATAAGCTTCTCCCTTGAAGGTATGCTTGCATCCTTAGGGACCATGTTGAGTAGTTGCTCCTCTCCAATTTTTCAATGAAGGATGGAAATACATCTCCCATCTTGATTGTGCTTGCTCTGATACCACTGTTGGAGGAGATGGTGGATACTCACAAGAGATGAGTTGGTGCAACTAAAACCTCCTTCGCACTTGCTATAAGTGATGGTTGGAGAGTGTTGTGGGCCTCTTTAGCTAGCTAGCAAGCATACGTAATCACATATGTTGCTTGGAAGATGATCCACTAATGATACTATCAAAAGAGATAGGTAGCCATATGATCCAAGGTCCAAAAAACTTGTTATTTTGGTTGATACACCTACTTAGAGTTTTGAAGCATTCTCTAAGTACAATAGAAATTGATAAAATTCATTTTGGGAAACTTCAATTAGCTTAACAAGCTACCAATCATGAGTGATCTCACTTAAAATGATGGACTGTATGCAGAGAAATATGTTTAGCAAATTGATCATGCATCCCAACATTTACCAGCCTTGACAGTCACAGACGAGTGAGTAGAGATTGATTAATATCTGATAATCATGAGAAGCATTATTAATGAAACTTTTTAACATTAAAGTAGACAGTATGCTTGATCTATCATGATTTAAATCAAGAGAAATGATCAACTATAGAGTGAGAACAAGATCTGACAAGTTCATTGTTCAGATGGAGTGTGATAGAGATATGAGAGTAAGAAGTAATGATCATGTATTAATTAAATCATGTAAAATTAAAATGTCATTGGAAATAAATCATTGCTCAATGAGTGAGGAAAGAGTGAGCTATGAGGTGAGCTCCTCTTCTCAATGAAAGTACATGAATATCATCTCTGAACCTCGAGATACACGTGGGCCTTTCATATCCTCCTTTTATAGATTTTGTTGGAGCCAAAGATTTGAATTCAAATTCAAATCTACACCTAAAAGTGAATCCTAAAGTATAGGATTGATTCTCTCTTGACTCAACTACCAAATGATACAAGATTATATGCTTCCTAACTCCTCGTGGGTTTATTGACCTTTTCCAATGGGTAATTATGAAGCAAAGTTACAAGAGGTTGTACATATGAAGCCTTCCAAGTATAATGTCAATACCGCAAGCTTATGTGAGGTTATCAAGTATGTAGGCTTGGGCTTAATTGCACCAACAATAAGATGTCTCCATATAGTGTGGCTAGGTTAATGGCTCCACTTATGGAGATTCTATTTATAAGCAATGGCCCATATCCTCTTTGTTGTAGTTTTTTTGCATGTTGTTCTAGTGTATAGATCAACACTAAATCTCCCACTCTAAGACCTTTACACTTGATTCTGTTCATAGATGAGATTTTCGATAGCCATTTTATACACTATGGAAAGACCATATTGCATGATGCAATTGTTTGTCCCAATCTAGCCTTCCATTGTTGACTATCTTGGTTAGAATAGTACATAATAGCTTATTTGAACTCGTAGCTTGTCCATTAGCATGTGGGTGATAGGGTGCTGATTTTTTATGAATCATTGGAAAATCATTCATGAGTGACTCAATGAATTCATTAATGAAGTGTGTAATTCTATCACTTACAATCTCAATAAGCAGTCCAAATCTACTAGATATCTTTTCCTTGTGGCTTTGACTTCTACCCATTTCATTAAATAATTTGTAGCCACTATGATGTATTCGGAATGAGATCCTGTTGTTGGGGGACTGATTGGTCCAATAAAGTCGATTCCCCATCTTGAGAAATCTCTTGTGCTAATCATAGGTCTTAAGGGCATGTGTTGGAAGGTGTATTCTTGGAAAAGCATTTTTGATGTAAAAAAATTAGTAAAAAGTCAAAAAACTTGTAAAATATTTATGCAATGGTTGTAAAAATAAGGAAGAGTCTTCCTTATGTGGTTGAGGATCTCATGTAATTTTTGTAGAATTTTTAGAAACTCTTAGATAGCATTTTTTTAAAAAATTAGAGAAAAAGACCTAATTTCAAGTGTGAAAAGGGACACTTGAAAATGTATATAAGTCAATTTTCTCTATTATGGAGAGGTTGGTTAGTCATTTGCTCAAGCTATCAATAGAGAAGAAAGAGTTTCTGCAAAAATCGTGTTTTCTCCTGTTGAGTGTATTTCCTTTGATGTGTGAGCTTGTCTCTTGCTTAATCATGGAGATTTGTGAGTCACATTTGTGTATTACTGAGTAAGTTGTATGAAAAGAGAGACCTATTGCTGTAATGAGTGGAAAAGGACTGAAGGAAGTTCCAAAATTGTGAAAATCGTCTATTGGTACAGAATCGCGATTGTCTCGTCTTTGTGATACAGGTGATATTTTTCAATTTTGAGTTCATATTTGTATTCTGCTAATGAAATGGCATGGTTTTGACATAAAGAACATGGAAAATGATGGAGATTTGCCTTAGTTATGGTAAACTCAAGATTTTCTCTTCATCTTCAATTTCTCTCAGCAATCCAGCCATCAATCTCTTATTTCCTTGAATCTATTATCTTGAAGGGGCTGTGGTCTTATGGATATTCCTAGGATTGACAAAATAAAGATGATTTGTTGATTCTTTGTTACTTCATGATTGGAGAGGACAACTTGGAGTCCAAAACAAAACATTTTTTGGCGCCGTTGCCGGGGAACATTCCAAGAACTTCTTTGAAGTTGGACCTTTGCTGGATCTTCAGTTGATGATGGTGAACAAGGTAAAGCTCATCAATTAGGAAAAGTGCATATGGATAGGTAGATATCATTGTTTGTCTTTAGGGAAGAAGAAAGCAATGGATGTCTTGTAGAAGTGGAAGTGCTGAAATCTTTGTAAATTGATAGTTGCTCATCATATTGGTGAAGTAAAATGCCCAATTAAGAACCCTAGTGTACTATAGGAGATGTCCTGATTTAGCAGCCTGTGTTAAGGAAGCAATAGATTTGGAGGACAACAGAGGTCAAGATTTGTTAGCATTTGATCAACCCAGATCTTATGAAGACAAAATTCCTCCAGCAGAAGAGTTGGCTCAGGCTATTGCTAAAGCCCTAGAGGTAAGCACTAAAACTAATCTGATAAACTCTAGGATAAACACAAACAAGAAATGTTATATTTGTGGAGAAAATCATCTGGCACAACAATGCCCTTATCAGAAACCACAACACTTACAAGATAGGAAGACACTCAAGTATTGTACACTAGAGAGAAAATGGACAAACCATACCAGGGAGGAATGCTTCTATAACAAACAACCTGTCAAGGAAAGAGACTACATGGCTCAGAGGGAATCAGGTTATACTGAGCAACCAAGACCAGTATTGGGACAACAACCTCCTATTCCAACTAATGTGGTACCAGTCAAATATACACCCATTGACGAAGGAAATTCAAGATTCAGATCACCTTATAAGGAAGAGTATCAATGGAGTGAGGGACATCAGGAAGAATGGGAAGATTATGAAATAAGGGAACCTGAGCTTAAAGCCCTAGATTTGGGAAATGGAAAAATTGAAATGGACACAGCAACATTCATGTACATTACCAACAACTACATGTCCAATCAAAAACCTCAATTCAAAGGGGGACCAAAGATAACATGTTATAGGTGTGGGGGAGAGCATTTCATTAGAGATTGTCCACAACCTCCAACATTCAGGATAGAGGGAGCATACTGTAAGGATTGTGGTAGAGAACATCTGATCAAGGACTGTCCAAAAAATCCCCAAAAACAACAGAACACACCTAATAACATACCTTTAAAAACAGTCAAAATTATGGAACAAGAGGAATTGAGTGACAATGATCAAATTGAACTTAATGTTATAACAAGGGCACAAGCCAAACAACAAGGAACAATTAAAGAACAAAATGAGGGTTCTACATCAAAAGGGAAGAAAAATAGACAACAAGGGAAATGGGAAAAGAAAAGGAAAGTGGGCAAAAGTCTGGAAGAAGACAATCAGGAACAAACAAATTCAAAACATACTTCTCCTCAAAAGACCCAGAATCTGTCTGAATTAGGAAATTCTCAGAGCCTAGACACCCTAATCAAAGCCTATAAAGGAAGGATTCAAGAGGGACCAAGCCCTGCAGATCATGCAATGGCTTATCCCATACCGGATTTAGAGCATGAAAGGATGCTAAAATGCAAACAAATTATCCAGGAAACACAACTCAGATTAGGGGAAGAAGACAGCTCTCGGAGAACATTTGATCAGCATGAAAAAACAAAAACCAAGGAAGATGATAAAGAAGGAAATCCACAAATAACATTCCAAATGATCTTAGATGAACATTGTAGTATTACATGTCATACAACATGGGAAAATTTGTTGAAACAAAATCCTCACCTACAAAACAAGATAAACAAAGGAGAAACAATATCGGGAAACCTTCATTCACCAACACAAGAATTAGAGGAACTATGGTATATTCCTATTGACAAAATAGGAGGATATTGTGAAGGAGAAGAAGGGAATTCAACCTTAAAATTACAATATGGAAAACATTTAGCAAAAGCCATTTTGGATAGTGGATCAGGAGTGGCTATAATGACTAAACAAACCTGGGAGAAATGGGGAAGAAATGAATTACTACCCACTAAAATGAGATTACAACTTGCAGATGGACATATAGAAAAACCCCTAGGAATTTGGGAGAAAGTGATTGTGGACATATGCGGCATAGAAATAGAGCATACCTTTGCTATAGTAGAATTTCCACAATCCACATCTTATGAAATTATCCTAGGAAGACCCTTCATGAGACAAATGCAAATTGTACAAGATTGGGGTAATGATTGTTTGTATCTTCAAAACTAGGGGAGAATAACAAGAGTAAACTTAAGAAATGGCCACTATTGTGACATATCTCCTAGAGAATGGTATAAAATACATCAAAATCAACAAGAAAGTGAAGAATCAGAGAGGGAGGATCAGGAAGAGGGTGAATCAGCAGTTTGGAAGTGTAACATATTAAGAAATATCACAAATAGGAAAAGGAAGTTAAGAAGAGAAGATAGTGTGGAAGAAAGAGAAATACAAGATGAGAGTTATGTGCCTCAACAATTCAAAGATGAAGAGTTTGAGCCTTATGGATGGAATCAAATCTTAGCTACCATGGATTTGGCCAGTGAGGAATATGTGGGAGTGGAATTCCAAAATGAGGAAGGATTTGATATTTTCCACATTGGCATACACATGATAGGAGTATCAGAAACAGAAGAGGATCAAAATCAATAAATGATATTAAAAGAAGGAAAATCACAATATTTGGAAACAGTAAAAGCTGAGGATGCAATCAAAGATAAAATCTCAGGCAAATACAAGGAACATAAACACAAAGAAATAGAAAGAGACCAGGAGAAAGAAAAGAAAGAGAAAGAGATAAAAAGAGATCAATACTTTGATGTACCAGCAAACTTTAAAACTTATGAAGTAGAAGACAGACTACTTCTGAAAATGAAACCAAAAAGAGAGAAGAAGAAAGGGGAAGCATATGATAATGAAGAACAAACAAAGAAAATTGTAATTACACAGGAAGAAGGAGAAGAGAGACAAATAGTAATAGCTGATGACATGACATCACAAGAAGAAGAAGCATTAAGGAACCTGGCAAAGAACTATAGGGATGTATTTGCTTACAGTTATAAAGATTTGAAAGGAATTGATCCAAAAATTTGTGAGCATAAGATTCCTATGACACCTGATGCAAAACCAAGCAAACAGAGACATTATACATTTAATGATAAATATTCTGCCAAAATAAAGGAAGAAATTGACAAGTTATTGGCTGCTAATTTCATTTATGAAATAGAGTACACTGAATGGATATCACCTATAGTTGTGGTGCCAAAAAAGAACGGGAAACTTAGGGTATGCATTAACTTGAAGAAAGTGAATGCAGCAACTATAAGGGATAGTTATCCACTGCCAATAACAGATCATCTTCTTGAGAGAGTTGCAGGAAAGGAAGTCTATAGTTTTCTAGATGGCTTCTCAGGATACAATCAAGTACCTATAGCTTTAGAGGACCAACATAAGACTGCCTTTTCTACAGAATGGGGGGTTTATGCTTTTAGGGTTATGCCCTTTGGATTGACCAATGCCCCAGCAACTTTTCAAAGGTTGATGTGTCATATTTTCAAAGAATTCCTGAGAAATGTGATGGAAATCTATGTAGATGATTTATGCACTTTTTCTTTAAAAAGACAAGATCATTTACAAGATTTGGAAAGAATATTCAGGAAGTGCAGGACATATAGGGTATGCTTAAACCCTGAAAAGTGTGTATTCTATGTCAGACAAGGAAGAATGTTGGGTCACATAGTGTCAAAAAATGGAATTTCTACTGATGAGAAGAAAATAAAAGCCATAATAGAGCTTCCTAGACCTGCAAATGTGAAGGAACTCCAAACTTTTATGGGACATTGTGGGTACTACAGAAAATTTGTATACAAATTTGCTGATATAGCCAAGCCCTTATATGCCCTCATCACAAAGTTTGAGTGGACTGAAGAATGTGACCAAGCATTTGAAACATTAAAAACTTGTTTGGTGACAGCACCAATTTTAAAAACACCTCAGTGGGATAAAATCTTTCATGTACATGTCGATGCTTCAAATTATGCTCTGGGATGTGTGTTAGCACAACCTATAGAAGGAAGCAAATTAGATTTCCCAGTAGCATATGCAAGTAGACAATTAAACATTGCAGAAAAAAATTACACAACCACTGAGAGAGAAGGATTGGGAATGATCTTTGCTGTCAAAAAATACAGACATTATCTATTGGCCAACAAGTTTAAATTCTTTGTGGATCACCAAGCTCTACTCTATTTAGTAAATAAACCATGTCATACAGGAAGAATAGTAAGATGGTTTCTTTTACTAATGGAATTTGAATTTGAGGTGGTGGTTAGACAAGGAAAAACACACTTGAGAGCAGATCATTTATCAAGAATCCAGTCAAAAGAACCTAGTTCACCCATAGATGATGATTTGCCAGATACATACTTATTCAAGGTGGAAAGTGTTCCTGAATGGTCGATGTCATTAATTCCCTTGCTAACCATGGGACCTTGTAGGTCATTAGCAAATAACACACATCTGGTGCTACAAAGCAGGAATTTCATGTTGTTAGCTGGACATTTGTATCACCTCAATCAGTCAGGTATACTGGAATATTGTACTCCAGAAGAGGAGCAACATGAATATGTAAGAAAAGCTCATTGCTGGAATCCATGTACTCATGCTTCTACGATTGTCACTCTAAGTAACCTTAATAGGATGGGAGTACATTGGCCAAATAAGATTCAAGATGTGGAGAGATATATTGATAACTGTCAAAAATGTCAAACATTGCAGAAATCAGAATTAATAACTTTATATTGGTTTCAGAAAAACCCTGAATGGAGTGAAAAGATTGTTGAGAAGTTGAAGAGAAAGGAGAAAGGGAAACAGGTAATAGCTGGTGCTGATTCAAGAAATCTACAAGTGATCTCAGAGGAATATCAACTCATAGGAGAACAATTATACAAGAAAGGAATGGATGGATATCTGAGAATTTGTGTTCCAGAAGAAAAGTATTTAGAGATGTTGGAAATGGCACACTCGGGAGTAGCTGGAGGACATTTCTCAAGTGATAGAACAGCCAAACTCATCTTATATTCTGGCTTTTGGTGGCCAACCCTATTTCCCGATGCTAGAACTTATGTAAAAAGATGTGATGTCTGTCAAAGGGTAAGTCAACCAAACAAAAGAGATAACATGCCATTAATTCCTTTAATTTCAGCCAGAGCTTTTAGTAAATGGGGATTGGACTTTATTGGACCAATACATCCTCCAGCCAGACAATCTCATGCAGAATACATACTAGTAGCTACAGATTATTTGACAAAATGGGCTGAGGCCAAAGCTACTAGAAGAAATGATGCTCACACCACTGCTAGATTTTTGTATGAAAACATTATCACTAGATTTGGACTACCAATTGAATTGATAAGTGATAGGGGGACTCATTTCTTGAATCAGATCATAGAAAACATGACCAATTATTTCATGATTAGTCACAATAAGTCAGCCCCATATCACCCACAAGCCAATGGGTTAGCAGAAAGTACTAATAAAGTACTTTGCAATGTATTGTCCAAATTAGTCAACACAAACAGAAATGACTGGGATTCTCAACTTAATCATGTTCTTTGGGCTTATAGAGTGGCATACAAAACGGCTTTAGGGACTACACCATTTAATTTGGTGTATGGCCAGAATGCAGTTTTACCCATGGAATTTCTTATTCCAACATTGAAGGTGGGTAGCCAATACAATTGGACAGGACATGAATTATCTGAGAGAGTCATAGATTTGGAAAAACTGGGAGCATCGAGACTCCAAGCAGTGATGAGTATATACACAAACAAGAAAAGACAAAAAGCTTATCATGATGTTCACATAAAAGACAAAGATCTACAAGAAGGAGACCTGGTCTTAGCTTACACAATCAAGGAACATCAGAAAAAGTTTCAGAAAAAAGGTCATGGGCCATATATCATACATCAGATAAGCAAGAGTGGAGCTATTCAATTAGCCAACATTGATGGGGAAATCATGCCAAATTTCATAAGTGGATGTAGAGTGAAGAGGTATGAGTGCCCATTAACTACTGAGGAATGGAGAAGATTGCAAAAGGCCCAAAACAGGAAAAAAGAAGAAGAAAGTATTAGAAAGGAGGCTCAACTAGAAGCCAAAGAGAGAATTAGAAAATTGAAACAAGTGTGCTTATGTGAAAACACTCTAAAGCAAAAAGAACATTTGCCTTTGATTATGATGAATTATCAGAATGAAAACATAAGGGTTTTGATAGATTCAGGAGCTCAAGTGAATCTAATTAGCTCAGCCTTGATCAATAAGTTTAACCTTAAGAGAGCTGAAAGCAGAATTTTGATCAAAACCCTGGGAGGGAAAAGAATTCAGAGCATATCTTCACTTTCTATTAAAGTTAAATTTAATAATGAATATATGGAGATAGATTGTGAAGAGTGGCCAGACCATTTAATGGCTGAAAAGCTGATTTTAGGGCAACCATGGCTCAAACAAGGTAAAGTCATCTTAAATTTTGAAAAAATGAAGCTTAATTTGACCATCAAGGACAAAAAGTTTTTAATGTTCTTTCTGAGTAATGAAGAACAGGTAGTTCATATGGATGTTCATGACCCAGATCTCGAAGGATTTACTTTCTCAATGGAGGACAGGAACATTTTGACAATACAAAGTGATCAAGCTTCATACACTCAAGACCAGCAAAAGACTGAAGAGGTAAAGGTGGATGAGGAGACAAAACAAAGAAGACTATTATTGCCAAATTTGCAATATCAACAAATCAGAACAAGAGGAATATGGAAACAGGTCATGCACAGTTATTGCTCACCAAAACAGGAAATTAGAACAAAATGGATATGGAAGCCAAAAAGTGTCACAAAATGTTCATCCACAGAGCATGGATATTTCCATAACAGAAGGACAAATGGAGTAAAACATTACTGGGTGAAAAAATCAGAATTGGGTCAATGGAAGAGGGATAATCCACAGTGGACCTATTTTTGGAATTTTGAAAATGACAAAAAAATATTTCCTTCTTTCCCCTTAGAAGAAAATTAGGAGGGGAAGGAAAGAAGACACAAAAAAAAAAAAAAAAAAAACCCAGAAAAATATATTTTATTTTCTTGATTTTCTTTCTAAAACTAAAAAACACAAAGCAAGATATAGGGAGGGTAAGAGTAACTTATTATGGAAAAAAGTTGTTTTGTCTTATTGTTGTTTAAATTTTTTGTGATCATTTTTTTGACCACTACTTTTTCAAGTTTCTTCATTAATCATCTTTTCTAGCATCATCTTTCTATTCAGGAATTTGTTTTTTGAGCAAGGAAGTGACAATTGGAGAGAGCACATTAGATGTCTTGCTACACCTGTATTGCTCACTTAAAATTGAGTCTCTTGGAAAAAAGCAAAAATTGCTTGGAACTTGTGTTTCTTATTTTTTATATGTCAGTAACATTCCAGAATAATATAGTATTTTCTTGTGAAATATTGTGACTCATGTGGGTGGAGTATTTTCTTTTCTGTTATATATAAATACAGAATGGTGAATGCAAAGGAGTTGACAATCCATGACTTCAAAGCTGATTCAGTGACTTTGTCCAGAGGACACTGGTTTTTGGATAGTGATGCAGCTGAAGAACAAGTGGACTTAGAATCAGATGAAGACCAGGAAATCCCAGAAGCTGAAAAAATAGCAAAAGAACTTAAAGAAATTCTGGGAGTAATAGGACAGCATATCTTCACAGTAGCAGTGGGAGGATATAAGTACACTATGCTGTGCCAGGAATTTTACAGGTTTCAGAAAACTTCTGTCAACCTCAAGAGATGGAAAGCTGTGGGATTGCACAAGCTCTTGGAAGAACCTATTTTCTTTATTGACTTTGAAAGAGTAGCACAAGTGATGGGTAGTTTGGAGGAAGTGGGAAAAGGTAATGATGCCTACTTCAGATGCAAAGTGAAGAACGAGGACAATCAGGAGGTACGGATAGTTATCAAAGCAGAACATATCAGAGTCGCCTTACAGTTCTATCCAATGGGCACCAAACTGGACCAAAGTTTTGTCAAGAAGAATAAGGAGACTTACACTGGATATGTAAAGTTCACTGACTTCAAGGGAAGAGAAAATGAAGAATATGCTATAAGAATGTTCTTGCAGTTCTTTTGTTTTCCAAAATTACCAAGGTACACCATGCCTCATAAGTCAGTAACTCTATTGATGTTCAATAACAAAGATAGAACCAAGCCATTTGGGGTGATGGATGTCTCACCATACATCCATGAACAGCTGAAGGAGGCAGCAAAACACTGGGAGCAGAAGAAATTCATGAATGGGGCCCAGTATTTGACAAGAATCATTTATCATGTTCTAGGAATGGAAGAACAGTTAAAGTTAGCTCCTGAAGCACAGTACTTCAGAAATCTGATGTCAGGAATCAAAAGTCCCCCAAGAAAAGCACTTGGAAAAGAATCAGAAGGACAAACTCGCATGAGGGGAACAGGAATGAAGAGAAAAGTAATATCTGAGGAAGTGATTCCAGTAAAGAAAAGAAAGTTGGACCCCAGAAAAGTAGAATTAGAACAGGCAGAAGAAACAAGAGAGGAACAGGTGGCAGCACAGAAAAAGGTACAATCCTCCAGTGAACCTCACCCTCCACAGACAAGTAAAGAACAGCTTTATACTTATCTCACTCAAGGAAACAACAAAAGAGCTATATATGAGGCACAATATCAAAAAATGTTGGAAGATTTTTCATGCAAAGCTACAGATTGGATCCAAGAAGAGGTGGAGCACTATGAAGCATTACATGAAGAAATGATGGCAGCCGAAACTGAAGAGATATTTGTGAAGAAGGAGGTAGAATTGCTGGCATACTTCAAGGAGTTGCAAGGACCTCCAGAGGCTAGGACTACTGTGATAGTGAAAAAGAAGATGCCAAGGAAACCTGTCCAAAAGAAGAAGATGATAAAGAAAGGGAAAGGAAAAATGGCAGATGAACCTGTGATAAAGGAAATGGAACAAGTAATTACAAAAGAAACACAGAAGCTAATCATGGTAAAGGAAGTATCAAAGTTTACAGAACAAGAAGTAGGAGGATCCTCACGATTCTCATCTGATTCAGATAGTGATATTGAAAGCTTCTTGTTAAAAAGTCTAAATCTTTCAATACCAAATACTCCTAATGTGGTTACAAAGGCCACAGAGAAGCTGAAGACACCTGAGGATTCAAGTAAGAAATCTCAAGAGAAGCAGACACAGGAGGAAATAGTTCCACAGATGAGTGCTGAAGAAAAAAGAAGGCTGTTAAAAGGAAAGGCAAGAATGACAGAAGAGGAAAACCAGAAGAGAGATGAAGATAGCTCTGGAATAATGAATGTTGATGAAAATTCAATATGGACCGAACCTTCACAGACACAATTCCAATTGAATGCAAGATTGACTGCAAGTTTAGAGGAACTAGCAAAGAAGGTATTCGGCAGTTCAAATAATCAGCAGAAGGATGCATCCGAAGAACAGGAAAGCAAGAAGTTAGAACCAGAAAAGAATGCTCAAGAGGTCTTGGGACAAGTAATGGAGGAAGGAATTGTTCAAAGTATAAAGGATGTGCTGCAGGATATAAAAAGCAGTGAGGAATTTACATCTAAGAATGATCAAGAACAAGAGGTAGAAGCAGATTTTATGGACATTGAGGAGCAAGATCAAGAATACACAAATGAGAAAAGTAATGACCAGGTTGCTTGTACAAAAGAAATTGAATCAGTTGAAGTTCAGGAAAAACAGGAACAGGAAGAGCAACTCAGGAAAGTTCAAAAAACTCTTGTTGGGAAGGACTCAAACAGAAGTCAGGAAACCCTAACACAAGAGAAGGAGATACAAACTAAGGGAGACCGGCTCTTTACAGAGAAGCAACAAGTATTGGAAGAAAAGAAGTGGGCTTCAGATTTTTCAGAGCAGAAGAGTGCAAATGACAAAGCACTAGTTTATGAAGAGGATGATACCAATCAGGATACAAAGAATGATGATCACAGTTATGAAGAACAAGACATTCAGGACATAGAAGATGAAACAGCAGCAGAAGAAGATGATGTGGATAAAGAAGATAAGCAAATTGAAGTTAGACAGACAGAAATAGAAGTAGGGTTGGAAAGAATACCCAAAAATATAAGATCAGCTTGTCAAATGATTATGAGCAACATTGAACAATTCAGACCATCTAGCAGAAATATGATCATATCAGGAATGGTGGCTGAATCAGAATTTGAAAAAGGAAGTTTAATTATCAAAGAACACAAGAGGGAAAAAGAGCAGATGACAGAGCAATTAAGGGTGATGAAGGAAAGGAATGAAGAATATATCAATAGAATCATTGCTTTGGAAGAAGCTGAGGTTCAGAAGCAGAACAGGATCCAATATTTGGAAGAAAAGAGTGTAAAGTTATCAGAGCAGAATGCCAAAATGGAAATGGAACTAAAAGCCATAGGAGGAAGATACAGAACTTTACAAACATCTTATCAAATTCTGACTAGAGCACATGAAGAGATTAATAAAGTGTTGTTAGAAGAAGGTCAACTACAAGATGGAGGTAAACCTGTTCAATTGTCAGAGGAAGAAAAGGAAGAGCTGCATAAAGAAATTCAAAGACTTCAAATAGAATTAAAAGAGGCCAAAGAAATGGAGAAACAGGCAAACACTCATGCTGCCACATCAATGAGAGGGTATCATCAATTACATATGGAGGTAGAGAAGGAAAGAAGTGAATGGCAAACAAAGATGGAGAAAGAAAGAAATGACTGGAGGAAGGAAAAGGAGTTATGGGCAGCTCAGAACAAAAGTTCAATGATGACTATAGAAGAATTACAGAAACAGTTGGAGAAATCAAAAGTTCAAGAAGAAATTCAAGATCAAGTACAGGCAGAAGATACAGATAAAAGGGAATATGAAACAGGGGATTTTGACAGGGAACAAGAGAATAAGGAACCAGCAGCCAAAGAAACAGAGGAAAAGTATTCTGAAGATTTTGTCCAGAAATTATTGACCAATAGAGAGTCAAGAATGGAATTTATCAGAAAAATGCATGATGAGTATGAAGATCAAATAGTTACCTTTGCTCTGAATAAAGGCATTAATCCAGATCAGCATCATTGGGCTGCAGATGGATTGGGAATACCTTTCTGTATGATTTTGGAGAGTATAAAGAATTATCAATTGGCCAGAGTAGGGCTATCTCCAAACAAATACCTTGAGTATGAAGAAGATATTAATGTCACGAAGGAGTTATTTGAAAGAGCAAATCCTAAATGTAGAAATAAGTGGTTGGATGCCAATAAGGAATGTAGGAAAATCTGGAAAGAGGCACCTTTGAATTTAAAGATCAACCCAGCTTATTGCCCAGTTGCCAGAAGAAGAGAATGGACTGTTTTTTCGGAGAGAAGAAAAACAGGGCAGATTCCAGCAAAATGGCTGAACTTTCCAAAAATAGCAGGTCCAAAGGCAGGAACTTGGCCTACAAAAAGTTACATGGTGAATACTGCTGAGTTAGTTTTAACAACATATAAAGATGTTAATGATCCGGCTTGTATATTACTTGTCAGAATAATGAGGTTAATTCTAGCCTGTATAGAGACCTACACTGATACAGATGTCAGAATTTTGAACTACATAGGTTTTAATTCGCCAACAGATGCTCTTTTGTTTGATTTAAGTGAGACACCAGACAGGATTTGTTTGATGGCCTACTACAGTAGAATAATATTTTTGGGCAGTCATTTTTTGCAAATATTTGAAGATGCTTTTGATTATGGATTCTTTGAAAGGGAGTCAGAAATTTTTGGAAACTTATCTGTTGTTACAAAAGCAAGACTTACTGCCTATGAAGCTGCTTATACAGAATATTTGAAAAAGGATGTTATTGACAAACCTGAAGCTACGATACAATGGAGAAAAGCTTTGTTCGAAATGGTCAACAATTTGAATGTAACAGAACGAAAAAGCCATGATTTACTATCACAGGTATATCAAAGAAAGAAGAAATGAAGAAAAGTGACCAAAGTAGAGGATTAGAAAAATCTTTTGTCAGGAGCCGAAAGGCTTAGGAGGGGAAGGATGTTGGAAGGTGTATTCTTGGAAAAGCATTTTTGATGTAAAAAAATTAGTAAAAAGTCAAAAAACTTGTAAAATATTTATGCAATGGTTGTAAAAATAAGGAAGAGTCTTCCTTATGTGGTTGAGGATCTCATGTAGTTTTTGTAGAATTTTTAGAAACTCTTAGATAGCATTTTTTTTTTAAATTAGAGAAAAAGACCTAATTTCAAGTGTGAAAAGGGACACTTGAAAATGTATATAAGTCAATTTTCTCTATTATGGAGAGGTTGGTTAGTCATTTGCTCAAGCTATCAATAGAGAAGAAAGAGTTTCTGCAAAAATCGTGTTTTCTCCTGTTGAGTGTATTTCCTTTGATTAGGAGGGGAAGGAAAGAAGACAAAAAAAAAAAAAAAAAAACCCTCAGAAAAATATATTTTATTTTCTTGATTTTCTTTCTAAAATTAAAAAACACAAAGCAAGATATAGGGAGGGTAAGAGTAACTTATTATGGAAAAAAGTTGTTTTGTCTTATTGTTGTTTAAATTTTTTGTGATCATTTTTTTGACCACTAATTTTTCAAGTTTCTTCATTAATCATCTTTTCTAGCATCATCTTTCTATTCAGGAATTTGTTTTTTGAGCAAGGAAGTGACAATTGGAGAGAGCACATTAGATGTCTTGCTACACCTGTGTTGCTCACTTAAAATTGAGTCTCTTGGAAAAAAGCAAAAATTGCTTGGAACTTGTGTTTCTTATTTTTTATATATGTTAGTAACATTCCAGAATAATATAGTATTTTCTTGTGAAATCTTGTGACTCATGTGGGTGGAGTATTTTCTTTTCTGTTATATATAAATACAGGATGGTGAATGCAAAGGAGTTGACAATCCATGACTTCAAAGCTGATTCAGTGACTTTGTCCAGAGGACACTGGTTTTTGGATAGTGATGCAGCTGAAGAACAAGTGGACTTAGAATCAGATGAAGACCAGGAAATCCCAGAAGCTGAAAAAATAGCAAAAGAACTTAAAGAAATTCTGGGAGTAATAGGACAGCATATCTTCACAGTAGCAGTGGGAGGATATAAGTACACTATGCTGTGCCAGGAATTTTACAGGTTTCAGAAAACTTCTGTCAACCTCAAGAGATGGAAAGTTGTGGGATTGCACAAGCTCTTGGAAGAACCTATTTTCTTTATTGACTTTGAAAGAGTAGCACAAGTGATGGGTAGTTTGGAGGAAGTGGGAAAAGGTAATGATGCCTACTTCAGATGCAAAGTGAAGAACGAGGACAATCAGGAGGTACGGATAGTTATCAAAGCAGAACATATCAGAGCCGCCTTACAGTTCTATCCAATGGGCACCAAACTGGACCAAAGTTTTGTCAAGAAGAATAAGGAGACTTACACTGGATATGTAAAGTTCACTGACTTCAAGGGAAGAGAAAATGAAGAATATGCTATAAGAATGTTCTTGCAGTTCTTTTGTTTTCCAAAATTACCAAGGTACACCATGCCTCATAAGTCAGTAACTCTATTGATGTTCAATAACAAAGATAGAACCAAGCCATTTGGGGTGATGGATGTCTCACCATACATCCATGAACAGCTGAAGGAGGCAGCAAAACACTGGGAGCAGAAGAAATTCATGAATGGGGCCCAGTATTTGACAAGAATCATTTATCATGTTCTAGGAATGGAAGAACAGTTAAAGTTAGCTCCTGAAGCACAGTACTTCAGAAATCTGATGTCAGGAATCAAAAGTCCCCCAAGAAAAGCACTTGGAAAAGAATCAGAAGGACAAACTCGCATGAGGGGAACAGGAATGAAGAGAAAAGTAATATCTGAGGAAGTGATTCCAGTAAAGAAAAGAAAGTTGGACCCCAGAAAAGTAGAATTAGAACAGGCAGAAGAAACAAGAGAGGAACAGGTGGCAGCACACAAAAAGGTACAATCCTCCAGTGAACCTCACCCTCCGCAGACAAGTAAAGAACAGCTTTATACTTATCTCACTCAAGGAAACAACAAAAGAGCTATATATGAGGCACAATATCAAAAAATGTTGGAAGATTTTTCATGCAAAGCTACAGATTGGATCCAAGAAGAGGTGGAGCACTATGAAGCATTACATGAAGAAATGATGGCAGCCGAAACTGAAGAGATATTTGTGAAGAAGGAGGTAGAATTGCTGGCATACTTCAAAGAGTTGCAAGGACCTCCAGAGGGCAGGACTACTGTGATAGTGAAAAAGAAGATGCCAAGGAAACCTGTCCAAAAGAAGAAGATGATAAAGAAAGGGAAAGGAAAAATGGCAGATGAACCTGTTATAAAAGAAATGGAACAAGTAATTACAAAAGAAACACAGAAGCTAATCATGGTAAAGGAAGTATCAAAGTCTACAGAACAAGAAGTAGGAGGATCCTCACGATTCTCATCTGATTCAGATAGTGATATTGAAAGCTTCTTGTTAAAAAGTCTAAATCTTTCAATACCAAATACTCCTAATGTGGTTACACAGGCCACAGAGAAGCTGAAGACACCTGAGGATTCAAGTAAGAAATCTCAAGAGAAGGAGACACAGGAGGAAATAGTTCCACAGATGAGTGCTGAAGAAAAAAGAAGGCTGTTAAAAGGAAAGGCAAGAATGACAGAAGAGGAAAACCAGAAGAGAGATGAAGATAGCTCTGGAATAATGAATGTTGATGAAAATTCAATATGGACCGAACCTTCACAGACACAATTCCAATTGAATGCAAGATTGACTGCAAGTTTAGAGGAACTAGCAAAGAAGGTATTCGGCAGTTCAAATAATCAGCAGAAGGATGCATCCGAAGAACAGGAAAGCAAGAAGTTAGAACCAGAAAAGAATGTTCAAGAGGTCTTGGGACAATTAATGGAGGAAGGAATTGTTCAAAGTATAAAGGATGTGCTGCAGGATATCAAAAGCAGTGGGGAATTTACATCTAAGAGTGATCAAGAACAAGAGGTAGAAGCAGATTTTATGGACATTGAGGAGCAAGATCAAGAATACACAAATGAGAAAAGTAATGACCAAGTTGCTTGTACAAAAGAAATTGAATCAGTTAAAGTTCAGGAAAAACAGGAACAGGGAGAGCAACTCAGGAAAGTTCAACAAACTCTTGTTGGAAAGGACTCAAACAGAAGTCAGGAAACCCTAACACAAGAGAAGGAGATACAAACTAAGGGAGACCAGCTCTTTACAGAGAAGCAACAAGTATTGGAAGAAAAGAAGTGGGCTTCAGATTTTTCAGAACAGAAGAGTGCAAATGACAAAGCACTAATTTATGAAGAGGATGATACTAATCAGGATACAAAGAATGATGATCACAGTTATGAAGAACAAGACATTCAGGACATAGAAGATGAAACAGCAGCAGAAGAAGAGGATGTGGGTAAAGAAGATAAGCAACTTGAAGTTAGACAGACAGAAATAGAAGTAGGGTTGGAAAGAATACCCAAAAATATAAGATCAGCTTGTCAAATGATTATGAGCAACATTGAACAATTCAGACCATCTAGCAGAAATATGATCATATCAGGAATGGTGGCTGAATCAGAATTTGAAAAAGGAAGTTTAATTATCAAAGAACACAAGAGGGAAAAAGAGCAGATGACAGAGCAATTAAGGGTGATGAAGGAAAGGAATGAAGAATATATCAATAGAATCATTGCTTTGGAAGAAGCTGAGGTTCAGAAGCAGAACAGGATCCAATATTTGGAAGAAAAGAGTGTAAAGTTATCAGAGCAGAATGCCAAAATGGAAATGGAACTAAAAGCCATAGGAGGAAGATACAGAACTTTACAAACATCTTATCAAATTCTGACTAGAGCACATGAAGAGATTAATAAAGTGTTGTTAGAAGAAGGTCAACTACAAGATGGAGGTAAACCTGTTCAATTGACAGAGGAAGAAAAGGAAGAGCTGCATAAAGAAATTCAAAGACTTCAAATAGAATTAAAAGAGGCCAAAGAAATGGAGAAACAGGCAAACACTCATGCTGCCACATCAATGAGAGGGTATCATCAATTACATATGGAGGTAGAGAAGGAAAGAAGTGAATGGCAAACAAAGATGGAGAAAGAAAGAAATGAGTGGAGGAAGGAAAAGGAGTTATGGGCAGCTCAGAACAAAATTTCAATGATGACTATAGAAGAATTACAGAAACAGTTGGAGAAATCAAAAGTTCAAGAAGAAATTCAAGATCAAGTACAGGCAGAAGATACAGCTAAAAGGGAATATGAAACAGGGGATTTTGACAGGGAACAAGAGAATAAGGAACCAGCAGCCAAAGAAACAGAGGAAAAGTATTCTGAAGATTTTGTCCAGAAATTATTGACCAATAGAGAGTCAAGAATGGAATTTATCAGAAAAATGCATGATGAGTATGAAGATCAAATAGTTACCTTTGCTCTGAATAAAGGCATTAATCCAGATCAGCATCATTGGGCTGCAGATGGATTGGGAATACCTTTCTGTATGATTTTGGAGAGTATAAAGAATTATCAATTGGCCAGAGTAGGGCTATCTCCAAACAAGTACCTTGAGTATGAAGAAGATATTAACGTCACGAAGGAGTTATTTGAAAGAGCAAATCCTAAATGGAGAAATAAGTGGTTGGATGCCAATAAGGAATGTAGGAAAATCTGGAAAGAGGCACCTTTGAATTTAAAGATCAACCCAGCTTATTGCCCAGTTGCCAGAAGAAGAGAATGGACTGTTTTTTGGGAAAGAAGAAAAACAGGGCAGATTCCAGCAAAATGGCTGAACTTTCCAAAAATAGCAGGTCCAAAGGCAGGAACTTGGCCTACAAAAAGTTACATGGTGAATACTGCTGAGTTAGTTTTAACAACATATAAAGATGTTAATGATCCGGCTTGTATATTACTTGTCAGAATAATGAGGTTAATTCTAGCCTGTATAGAGACCTACACTGATACAGATGTCAGAATTTTGAACTACATAGGTTTTAATTCGCCAATAGATGCTCTTTTGTTTGATTTGAGTGAGACACCAGACAGGATTTGTTTGATGGCCTATTACAGTAGAATAATATTTTTGGGCAGTCATTTTTTGCAAATATTTGAAGATGCTTTTGATTATGGATTCTTTGAAAGGGAGTCAGAAATTTTTGGAAACTTATCTGTTGTTACAAAAGCAAGACTTACTGCCTATGAAGCTGCTTATACAGAATATTTGAAAAAGGATGATATTGACAAACCTGAAGCTGCGATACAATGGAGAAAAGCTTTGTTCGAGATGGTCAACAATTTGAATGTAACAGAAAGAAAAAGCCATGATTTACTGTCATAGGTATATCAAAGAAAGAAGAAATGAAGAAAAGTGACCAAAGTAGAGGATCAGAAAAATCTTTCGTCAGGAGCCGAAAGGCTTAGGAGGGGAAGGATGTTGGAAGGTGTATTCTTGGAAAAGCATTTTTGATGTAAAAAAATTAGTAAAAAGTCAAAAAACTTGTAAAATATTTATGCAATGGTTGTAAAAATAAGGAAGAGTCTTCCTTATGTGGTTGAGGATCTCATGTAATTTTTGTAGAATTTTTAGAAACTCTTAGATAGCATTTTTTTTTTAAATTAGAGAAAAAGACCTAATTTCAAGTGTGAAAAGGGACACTTGAAAATGTATATAAGTCAATTTTCTCTATTATGGAGAGGTTGGTTAGTCATTTGCTCAAGCTATCAATAGAGAAGAAAGAGTTTCTGCAAAAATCGTGTTTTCTCCTGTTGAGTGTATTTCCTTTGATTAGGAGGGGAAGGAAAGAAGACAAAAAAAAAAAAAAAAAAACCCTCAGAAAAATATATTTTATTTTCTTGATTTTCTTTCTAAAATTAAAAAACACAAAGCAAGATATAGGGAGGGTAAGAGTAACTTATTATGGAAAAAAGTTGTTTTGTCTTATTGTTGTTTAAATTTTTTGTGATCATTTTTTTGACCACTAATTTTTCAAGTTTCTTCATTAATCATCTTTTCTAGCATCATCTTTCTATTCAGGAATTTGTTTTTTGAGCAAGGAAGTGACAATTGGAGAGAGCACATTAGATGTCTTGCTACACCTGTGTTGCTCACTTAAAATTGAGTCTCTTGGAAAAAAGCAAAAATTGCTTGGAACTTGTCTTTCTTATTTTTTATATATGTCAGTAACATTCCAGAATAATATAGTATTTTCTTGTGAAATCTTGTGACTCATGTGGGTGGAGTATTTTCTTTTCTGTTATATATAAATACAGGATGGTGAATGCAAAGGAGTTGACAATCCATGACTTCAAAGCTGATTCAGTGACTTTGTCCAGAGGACACTGGTTTTTGGATAGTGATGCAGCTGAAGAACAAGTGGACTTAGAATCAGATGAAGACCAGGAAATCCCAGAAGCTGAAAAAATAGCAAAAGAACTTAAAGAAATTTTGGGAGTAATAGGACAGCATATCTTCACAGTAGCAGTGGGAGGATATAAGTACACTATGCTGTGCCAGGAATTTTACAGGTTTCAGAAAACTTCTGTCAACCTCAAGAGATGGAAAGCTGTGGGATTGCACAAGCTCTTGGAAGAACCTATTTTCTTTATTGACTTTGAAAGAGTAGCACAAGTGATGGGTAGTTTGGAGGAAGTGGGAAAAGGTAATGATGCCTACTTCAGATGCAAAGTGAAGAACGAGGACAATCAGGAGGTACGGATAGTTATCAAAGCAGAACATATCAGAGCCGCCTTACAGTTCTATCCAATGGGCACCAAACTGGACCAAAGTTTTGTCAAGAAGAATAAGGAGACTTACACTGGATATGTAAAGTTCACTGACTTCAAGGGAAGAGAAAATGAAGAATATGCTATAAGAATGTTCTTGCAGTTCTTTTGTTTTCCAAAATTACCAAGGTACACCATGCCTCATAAGTCAGTAACTCTATTGATGTTCAATAACAAAGATAGAACCAAGCCATTTGGGGTGATGGATGTCTCACCATACATCCATGAACAGCTGAAGGAGGCAGCAAAACACTGGGAGCAGAAGAAATTCATGAATGGGGCCCAGTATTTGACAAGAATCATTTATCATGTTCTAGGAATGGAAGAACAGTTAAAGTTAGCTCCTGAAGCACAGTACTTCAGAAATCTGATGTCAGGAATCAAAAGTCCCCCAAGAAAAGCACTTGGAAAAGAATCAGAAGGACAAACTCGCATGAGGGGAACAGGAATGAAGAGAAAAGTAATATCTGAGGAAGTGATTCCAGTAAAGAAAAGAAAGTTGGACCCCAGAAAAGTAGAATTAGAACAGGCAGAAGAAACAAGAGAGGAACAGGTGGCAGCACAGAAAAAGGTACAATCCTCCAGTGAACCTCACCCTCCGCAGACAAGTAAAGAACAGCTTTATACTTATCTCACTCAAGGAAACAACAAAAGAGCTATATATGAGGCACAATATCAAAAAATGTTGGAAGATTTTTCATGCAAAGCTACAGATTGGATCCAAGAAGAGGTGGAGCACTATGAAGCATTACATGAAGAAATGATGGCAGCCGAAACTGAAGAGATATTTGTGAAGAAGGAGGTAGAATTGCTGGCATACTTCAAAGAGTTGCAAGGACCTCCAGAGGCCAGGACTACTGTGATAGTGAAAAAGAAGATGCCAAGGAAACCTGTCCAAAAGAAGAAGATGATAAAGAAAGGGAAAGGAAAAATGGCAGATGAACCTGTGATAAAAGAAATGGAACAAGTAATTACAAAAGAAACACAGAAGCTAATCATGGTAAAGGAAGTATCAAAGTCTACAGAACAAGAAGTAGGAGGATCCTCACGATTCTCATCTGATTCAGATAGTGATATTGAAAGCTTCTTGTTAAAAAGTCTAAATCTTTCAATACCAAATACTCCTAATGTGGTTACACAGGCCACAGAGAAGCTGAAGACACCTGAGGATTCAAGTAAGAAATCTCAAGAGAAGCAGACACAGGAGGAAATAGTTCCACAGATGAGTGCTGAAGAAAAAAGAAGGCTGTTAAAAGGAAAGGCAAGAATGACAGAAGAGGAAAACCAGAAGAGAGATGAAGATAGCTCTGGAATAATGAATGTTGATGAAAATTCAATATGGACCGAACCTTCACAGACACAATTCCAATTGAATGCAAGATTGACTGCAAGTTTAGAGGAACTAGCAAAGAAGGTATTCGGCAGTTCAAATAATCAGCAGAAGGATGCATCCGAAGAACAGGAAAGCAAGAAGTTAGAACCAGAAAAGAATGTTCAAGAGGTCTTGGGACATTTAATGGAGGAAGGAATTGTTCAAAGTATAAAGGATGTGCTGCAGGATATCAAAAGCAGTGGGGAATTTACATCTAAGAGTGATCAAGAACAAGAGGTAGAAGCAGATTTTATGGACATTGAGGAGCAAGATCAAGAATACACAAATGAGAAAAGTAATGACCAGGTTGCTTGTACAAAAGAAATTGAATCAGTTAAAGTTCAGGAAAAATAGGAACAGGGAGAGCAACTCAGGAAAGTTCAACAAACTCTTGTTGGAAAGGACTCAAACAGAAGTCAGGAAACCCTAACACAAGAGAAGGAGATACAAACTAAGGGAGACCAGCTCTTTACAGAGAAGCAACAAGTATTGGAAGAAAAGAAGTGGGCTTCAGATTTTTCAGAACAGAAGAGTGCAAATGACAAAGCACTAGTTTATGAAGAGGATGATACTAATCAGGATACAAAGAATGATGATCACAGTTATGAAGAACAAGACATTCAGGACATAGAAGATGAAACAGCAGCAGAAGAAGAGGATGTGGGTAAAGAAGATAAGCAAATTGAAGTTAGACAGACAGAAATAGAAGTAGGGTTGGAAAGAATACCCAAAAATATAAGATCAGCTTGTCAAATGATTATGAGCAACATTGAACAATTCAGACCATCTAGCAGAAATATGATCATATCAGGAATGGTGGCTGAATCAGAATTTGAAAAAGGAAGTTTAATTATCAAAGAACACAAGAGGGAAAAAGAGCAGATGACAGAGCAATTAAGGGTGATGAAGGAAAGGAATGAAGAATATATCAATAGAATCATTGCTTTGGAAGAAGCTGAGGTTCAGAAGCAGAACAGGATCCAATATTTGGAAGAAAAGAGTGTAAAGTTATCAGAGCAGAATGCCAAAATGGAAATGGAACTAAAAGCCATAGGAGGAAGATACAGAACTTTACAAACATCTTATCAAATTCTGACTAGAGCACATGAAGAGATTAATAAAGTGTTGTTAGAAGAAGGTCAACTACAAGATGGAGGTAAACCTGTTCAATTGACAGAGGAAGAAAAGGAAGAGTTGCATAAAGAAATTCAAAGACTTCAAATAGAATTAAAAGAGGCCAAAGAAATGGAGAAACAGGCAAACACTCATGCTGCCACATCAATGAGAGGGTATCATCAATTACATATGGAGGTAGAGAAGGAAAGAAGTGAATGGCAAACAAAGATGGAGAAAGAAAGAAATGAGTGGAGGAAGGAAAAGGAGTTATGGGCAGCTCAGAACAAAAGTTCAATGATGACTATAGAAGAATTACAGAAACAGTTGGAGAAATCAAAAGTTCAAGAAGAAATTCAAGATCAAGTACAGGCAGAAGATACAGCTAAAAGGGAATAGGAAACAGGGGATTTTGACAGGGAACAAGAGAATAAGGAACCAGCAGCCAAAGAAACAGAGGAAAAGTATTCTGAAGATTTTGTCCAGAAATTATTGACCAATAGAGAGTCAAGAATGGAATTTATCAGAAAAATGCATGATGAGTATGAAGATCAAATAGTTACCTTTGCTCTGAATAAAGGCATTAATCCAGATCAGCATCATTGGGCTGCAGATGGATTGGGAATACCTTTCTGTATGATTTTGGAGAGTATAAAGAATTATCAATTGGCCAGAGTAGGGCTATCTCCAAACAAGTACCTTGAGTATGAAGAAGATATTAACGTCACGAAGGAGTTATTTGAAAGAGCAAATCCTAAATGGAGAAATAAGTGGTTGGATGCCAATAAGGAATGTAGGAAAATCTGGAAAGAGGCACCTTTGAATTTAAAGATCAACCCAGCTTATTGCCCAGTTGCCAGAAGAAGAGAATGGACTGTTTTTTGGGAAAGAAGAAAAACAGGGCAGATTCCAGCAAAATGGCTGAACTTTCCAAAAATAGCAGGTCCAAAGGCAGGAACTTGGCCTACAAAAAGTTACATGGTGAATACTGCTGAGTTAGTTTTAACAACATATAAAGATGTTAATGATCCGGCTTGTATATTACTTGTCAGAATAATGAGGTTAATTCTAGCCTGTATAGAGACCTACACTGATACAGATGTCAGAATTTTGAACTACATAGGTTTTAATTCGCCAATAGATGCTCTTTTGTTTGATTTGAGTGAGACACCAGACAGGATTTGTTTGATGGCCTATTACAGTAGAATAATATTTTTGGGCAGTCATTTTTTGCAAATATTTGAAGATGCTTTTGATTATGGATTCTTTGAAAGGGAGTCAGAAATTTTTGGAAACTTATCTGTTGTTACAAAAGCAAGACTTACTGCCTATGAAGCTGCTTATACAGAATATTTGAAAAAGGATGATATTGACAAACCTGAAGCTGCGATACAATGGAGAAAAGCTTTGTTCGAGATGGTCAACAATTTGAATGTAACAGAAAGAAAAAGCCATGATTTACTGTCATAGGTATATCAAAGAAAGAAGAAATGAAGAAAAGTGACCAAAGTAGAGGATCAGAAAAATCTTTCGTCAGGAGCCGAAAGGCTTAGGAGGGGAAGGATGTTGGAAGGTGTATTCTTGGAAAAGCATTTTTGATGTAAAAAAATTAGTAAAAAGTCAAAAAACTTGTAAAATATTTATGCAATGGTTGTAAAAATAAGGAAGAGTCTTCCTTATGTGGTTGAGGATCTCATGTAATTTTTGTAGAATTTTTAGAAACTCTTAGATAGCATTTTTTTAAAAAATTAGAGAAAAAGACCTAATTTCAAGTGTGAAAAGGGACACTTGAAAATGTATATAAGTCAATTTTCTCTATTATGGAGAGGTTGGTTAGTCATTTGCTCAAGCTATCAATAGAGAAGAAAGAGTTTCTGCAAAAATCGTGTTTTCTCCTGTTGAGTGTATTTCCTTTGATGTGTGAGCTTGTCTCTTGCTTAATCATGGAGATTTGTGAGTCACATTTGTGTATTACTGAGTAAGCTGTATGAAGAGAGAGACCTATTGCTGTAATGAGTGGAAAAGGACTGAAGGAAGTTCCAAAATTGTGAAAATCGTCTGTTGGTACAGAATCACGATTGTCTCGTCTTTGTGATACAGGTGATATTTTTCAATTTTGAGTTCATATTTGTATTCTGCTAATGAAATGGCATGGTTTTGACATAAAGAACATGGAAAATGATGGAGATTTGCCTTAGTTATGGTAAACTCAAGATTTTCTCTTCATCTTCAATTTCTCTCAGCAATCCAGCCATCAATCTCTTATTTCCTTGAATCTATTATCTTGAAGGGGCTGTGGTCTTATGGATATTCCTAGGATTGACAAAATAAAGATGATTTGTTGATTCTTTGTTACTTCATGATTGGAGAGGACAACTTGGAGTCCAAAACAAAACAGCATGTCATCTCGCTGTATTGGGTACTTAGTTCCTTGGCATGCATCACAGCTTTGTATATATGTCTCTGCATCCATGTGCAGGGTAGGCCACCATAAGCCTACAAAGAGAATGATTTTTATAGTCTTGACTGCTGAAAAAATGGCCTCTTGCTGCTCTTGCATGTGCCATTTCGAGTATAGGAAGGTATTCTCCCTCATGCACACATAAGCATAGTTGATCATCCTTCCCTCCTTTAAAAATTTGTTTTCCCACAATCACATAATCCTTGCATTGTTTTTCTAGTGCTCTCCTTCTAGCTAGGCTTGCTCCTTCAAGGTGAGTAGGTGATTTAAAAATTTTGATTGGTGTTGTTCTCCATGCAGGGGCTATCATTGAATAACATAAAGATGAATGTTCATTAGTGGTATTCTCTTGACATACTTGGCAATTAGTTATGTTTCTATGCACATCCTCTTTCATGTTTGGCCATACACTCATAATCTTTTCAGTTCTTGCATTGTTCCACTAACACCCTTATGTGTTCTCCACTTGTTTTTGTGGGCTTGTTTAAGTGAATCATATCGTTCCTTATATTCCACACACCTTAGAAGTACTCCATTGGAGTCTTTGAAGTACAAACCACCTATCACAATGTGGAGGCTTCTTATTTTCCAGAACTCCTTACTGTGAACCCTATTGATCCTATGATGTGATCCATGCATTAGTATAGGTATCGACTTTTAAGCCCATTTTGAACATACTTCTAGGTTGAATAAATAAGTGTCTGGTAGCTTTTCAGTTAGGCCCTCTCCATGAGTCATTCTAGACAAGTGATTGGTTTGTTTCAGTTGGGCACTTTTAATATGGGTGTTGAAATCAATGTCCACTTCAATTCATTGAAAGCCTTCTCACGCTCTTCCATACAAGTGAATTGAGTTGACAACCCACATAATGGCTTTGCAATTATGGCATACATGTCAATAAATTGATGGTAATATCCACAATGACCCATGAAATCTTGTACTTCCTTCGCATTCTTGGGTCTTGGCAATTATACGATAACCTTGATTTTATCTTCATTGGTTGAAATTCCATTTTTGGACACTATATGTCCCAAGATCTTTCCTTATCTTACCATCAATATACATTTTTTTGGGCTTAAGAAAACTGTATATTGCCTACATTTATCAAATATTTTTCTTAATTCAGGTATGTGAGAAATGCGTTGGGTTGAGCATGTACACAGATTGTCCACATAGACTTCCATGTTTTTCCTGAGAAATTCCTTGAACACGTGACACATTAATCTTTGGAAAGTAGCTAGGGCATTTTTCAATCCAAATGGCATAAATCCAAAAGAATACACTCCCCATTAGGTAGTGAAAGTAGTTTTATGTTGGTCTTCAGTAGCAATGGCTACTTGATGGTATCCTAAGAACCCATCAAGGAAGCTATATACTTCCTTGCCTGCTACCCTTTCCAAAAGATGATCGGTAATGGGTAAAGCATAAGTGTCACAAATGGTGGCTGCATTAACCTTTTTGAAATTAATACAAACCCTAAGATTTCCATTCTTCTTCTGTACTACTATCAAACGTGAAACCCATATAGTATGTTCAATTTCATATATAAATCCCATTGCTAATAATTTATCTTTTCCTCTTTGTTCTTGGCTGAATATACATCATTATATGTGTACGGTCTTTTACTTGAGGGTTTTGCATCAGGAGCCATTGGATTCTTATGAGAATAAATAGAGGGATCCACTCCTTTAAGATCTTTGTAAGTCCAAGCAAATACATCTCTATATTCTCATATCAACTCTATTAGTTCCTTCTCTTCTTCTATAGATATGTTCTTACATATATACCTCATCTCTCTTCTTTGCCTTCCATGGTCACTAAAACCTTTTTGGTTTGTTCCTTGTAGTCATAAGCTATTCCATCCTACATCTCTCTCTTCGGCATTTGAAAAGCTATTTTTCTTTCTTCCACTTCATAGCTCTTGAAATTTTTGGGCACTTTGAATGATTCATGATGTAAATCTTTGTGAGTTTCTTTAGGGTTTCCTTGATATTCTTCTATGGCTAGTACTTTTTTATTTACTTGGGTATCTTCCATTTCTACCTCTCTTAGGTATTGTTCTTCTGAGTCCAATTTAGGCTCTATTTCTATATTTTTGTAGTCCTCTCTCCATTCTTTTTCTACAAATTCCCCTTCTTCAGCCTCTTGGAGGACTACCATCTATAGACTTAAATCATACCCTTCTTCATTAAAACACTCGTTCATAGCCAATACCTCTTCATTTACACAAAAATATAGGGTGGCTAATATTTCCATCCATCCATGTGGCTCAAATGCCTCATCTAGAAATATTTGTGGCATGTAGGTAGGATCTTCTATTGGTCGATAACTTTCATGTCCTACTAACCAGGATTGTAATCTCTCTTCCTTATGTTTTGCTTCCATACACATCCATAGTTGAGCATCCTCATTCATCCAAGATTGTTCACTTGACCCAGCACAATGGATTGGCACATCTTCTTCTTTATGTACACGGCTCCATTATAAAGGTGGGACATCTCGATATGCGAAAGTATGCAGATTTATTTTTGTAATTATATCTTGATGTTGGAGATAGAATGCATCTCATCCCCAATCTCATACTACCTTCAAACATCTCATGAATGGTCATTCTAAGATCATTTATAATTTCTTACTTTTCCAAACTAACAAATAGCTAAACTGTGTTCAAATTCTACTCCGAAGTAGTCACGATTACCTTTTCAGGGATTCCTAAAGGTCTTTCAATGTGACCATTTGCCGATTGTAATTTCATTCGAGTGGGTCATAGAGCTGGCTTTCCCCATTTTTACCATATCTCTTTGGTCGCTATTCCTACTTCCGCTCATGTTTCTACAATGGCTTTGTGTCACGAGAGAGGAGATAAGGAAGAGAGCTCACACACTCTCACAATCAAAGAGGAGCACACAAAGAGATTGAGGCAAGGAAGAATTATCTTATTTCTTCTATTATATATATATATATATATATATATATATATATATATATATATATATATATAAGGAATGTACAAGAATGACATAAAAACACAATACAACAATGTCATCACTCTCGTTAGATAAATTTAGTAAATCTCAATGAAGTATCCTTGACATATATCGATGTGACCACTATACATATCACACAAATGAAAAAGTGATATGTGTCATCCTGGATCATCACATGTTGAGCTTGATATATCAACACTCCCCCTCAAGATCAACATCATGTCCTATAATCCAAGCATCTTCCCAAACTTCTTCAACTTCTCAGCTCCAAGTGCTTTAGTGAAAATATCAGCAACCATCTCATTTGTCCTCACATAAACAAGGTCAATATCACATGCTAATACCTTTTCCCTGATGAAATGATAATATACCTTGATATGCTTTTTTTTAGCATGAAAAATAGGCTTCTGTGCTAATTGTATGCTGCTAAGATTATCATAATAGATGGTGATAGGCTTTTTCACTTTAACACCTAAATCTTCAACTAGTGTCTCTAACCAGGATGCTTCACATACTGCTATTGAAGCACCTCTATACTCAGCCTTTGTACTTGACAAAGCAACAATGGATTCCTTCTTGTTGCTCCATCTAGTAGTTGCACTTCCAAGTGAGAATAGAAAGCCACTAATAGACTTTCTATCTAGAATTCTACTAGCCCAATTTGCATCAGTGTATCCATAAACCTGCAAATCTACACTAGCTTCAGAAAAAATGCATAATCCAAAGTAGAACTCACATAATGTAGAGTGTGCCTCAAAGCATCTAAATGCGGCTTCCTGGGAAGATGCATAAATTGACTTTTAAGTCTAATAGTGTAGCTTAGATAGAGCCTTGTAATTTTGAGATATATCAAACTTCCCACAATTTTCCATTACATGTAGCATTTTCCAATGTTTCACTTGATGTAGTATCCAACTCCAAATTATGATCTAATGGCATAGACATTGGCTTACAATCAGCGACACCATACTCTTGCACCATACTCAAGGCATATTTCCTTTGTGACATCCATATACATGTTTCTATATGTATAAACTCAATGCCCAAGAAATAGCATAGCATACCAAGATCTTTCATATCAAATTCTTGCATATTGAGTTTCTTTACCTCTTCAATGCTTTCTTCATGATCACCACCTATAATCAAGTCATCAACATAAATAGCCACAATCATGATGCCATGATCACCCTTCCTTGCATATAATGAATGATCTGCATCACATATAAAATACAATGGTGTTTAAGTAGTTAGCAATCCTTGCATGCCAAGCAGAAAGGGCTTGCTTAAGTCCATACAAAGCCTTTTGCAACCTACAAACATATTTTGGGTGCTTTGAATCTTCATATCCTTGTGGTTGGTCCATGTATACTTCTTCCTCTAACTCACGATGTAGGAAAACATTCTTCATATCCATCTGATGCACAGTCCATCCTTTTGTTCTAGTTATTGCAGCAAGTGTTCTAGTAGAAGAAACTTTAGCAAGAGGGCTAAACGTTTCCTCCCATATGTCTATGCATATCCTTTTACTACCAATCGTGCTTTGTATTTGCTTATGCTATCATTACCATTGTGCTTTACCTTTTAAACCCACTTGCAGCCTATGGGTTTCTTTCCTTGTGACAATGAAGCGAGCTTCAATTTATCATTTCCATAAAGTGCAGCCATCTCCTCATCCATAGATGTTTTCCAATTGGCATTTCCAATTGCATCCTTAAAACAAGAGGATTCAGTATCTTGTATTACCTTTGTCATGTAGGCACAATGACGAGCCAAGTAACTGCCATATGTCAATCATTGCACTGAATTCCACATCCTCCCAAATCTTCTTGGTCCTGCATCTTTTCTCCTTCTAACATCTGCATGTGCCTTTCTTACTCCTGGAGTCTTCACAGAGGGCAATCCAAGTTCATCATCAAGGCTCTTTTTTGAACCGCTTGAATCTCCATCATTGTCTTCAAAACTTGTAGATGTTTTACTACCAGCAAAAAACTTTTCTTTACCTGTCTTGGATGTATTTGATGAAATTTCTAGTTTGAAATTTCCATCCAATCTTCCACTCCATGGATTTGAGTTGGAACTATTGCTTGTTGATGCATCTTGTCCACTCAAAAATTGAGATTTTGCACTTGCTTTTTTTTAGCACCTGTTGTGTGAGTGGATTATAACATTTATATTTTTAGCACCTGTTGTGTGAGTGGATTATAACATTTATATTCCATTTGCTCAAGGGAGTATCAAATGAAGATACATTTTTTTGCTTTTGGATCAAACTTTGTCCTCAACTCATTTGGAACATGTACATATGCAATACAGCCAAATACTTTCATATGTGATAAGTTTGGCTTTTTACCTATGACTTCTCTTTAGGTGTAACTTTATGTACAATAGTAGTCAGAGTTATATTCATGATGTATATAGCAGTGTGCACAATGTCTACCCAATAGCAATGAGGCATATTTTTCTCAGCCATCAAGGCTCTTGTTATTTTTGCAATATGTCTATAATTTTTTGCATTCAGCAATGCCATTTTGTTGTGGTGTGTACCTACATGAGAACTGATATCAAATTCCATGACTTTTTAGAAATTTTTTGAACTCATTTGAAATATATTCACCTCCTCCATCAGATCTTAATGTCTGAATATAGTTGCCTATCTACTTTTCCACCATAGCTTTAAAATTCTAGAAGTGAGTGAACACCTCACTCTTCTCTTTCATTAAATATACCCATACTTTCTATGTATGATCATTAATGAAAGTAACATAAAACCTTCAACCACCCATAGATCTGGTCTTTACAAGACCCCAAACATTTGTATGTACAATTTCTAGCACATTCTCACTAACATGCTTGTCATGTGGAAATGATGCTCTTGACTATTTACCAAATTGACATGCTACACACACCTTTCGCATTTTTGAAACTTTGAAATTTTGTAGTCCTATAGATTTTTGCAGCCTCTTTGGCCCCCCCGCCTCAAAATATTCCTCTACCTCCTACATAATTCTGGTCTTGATCTTGATCTTGATGTCTACATTCACACCAGTAGATGCAAGTGAATCACATATGCTTTTGATTTTCAGGGTGTAGTCACTTATCGACATGCCCTTTTTGCGTTGCAATTTCATGCCTTTGTATTGGTCTCATACAATGTGACCAAACTATTGCAAGCCTCTTTCGGATTCTTGGCATCCTCTATGTGCCCAATCATGCTATATTGTATGCTAATAGATAGCCAATACATAACCTTTCGTCTCCTTGATTCCATTCCTCATATGCTCTTAACTCATATGCAGTCATGAAAAGGTCTGCAATGTTCTCTTGTGTGGGCATACATGCCAAGTTTATCTCTCCACCAAATAACCTCTCCCTGACATAATGATAGTGCATCTCAATGTGCTTAGTGTGAGCATGGCACACAGGGTTTCCTGCAATTTCCAATACACTCTGACTCTCAATGAAGATGGTGTGGTAGAAAACTAACCAACATCCAAACTATCCATAAGGTGTCTGAGCCACACACACTCAATAATCGTTGTGAAAGGTACCCTATACTCAGCCTCACAACTAGAAGTGACCATAGTAGGATGCTTCTTACTCAACCAAGATATGCATGAGCTACCAAGCATGAAGGAAAAGCCACTACTAGACACATGAGTGTCATAGCAACCAGCCTAGTCAAAGTTAGAAAAAGCATGTAAATCTGGTGGTAGTGATCCCCTTTGGGATAAATCAATCCAAGTAGTCGGGTACCACTAAAGTAGCGAATGATGTGCTTAACCACCTCCCAATGCTTGACACCTGAGTAATGCATAAACATACTCATCTCTGAGATAACAAACTGAATAGTTTGCCAAGTAATGCATAAGTAAATCAAGCATCCAATAGCCTCCTGATAGATAACAGCATCAAATGGATCTCGAGCATCATGTAGACTTGACCATAAGCCTCTCTCCATTGGAGTGGTAATAGGTTTACAACCTTCAAAACAAAACACTAGAATAATGCATCAATATATTATGTTTGACACATATCTATTCAATCATCAACTTGCATAAATTGAATGCCCAAATAATGATGGAAGGGCCCCAAATCTGAAATCTCAAATGAGGCAAGAAAATCAGCCTTAAAATAGCACATCATTTGCATGATTATCATATAAGGTGCTCTCAGTTGGACTATTCCTAAAGTCATGTGCAATCAGGTAGGCATGTATCTTTTCATACCAAGCATATGGTGCTTGCTTCAAACCATATAATGCCTTTTTCAACCTGGACACTTGGTTCTCATGCCCGCCAAGGGGCTAAACAACATACATGTTTTTAGAAATGTAGTTTTAATGTCAAATTGATATACATTCCAACCATGATGAGCTGCAAGTGCACATATTCTATGAACAATAGTCATTCGGCATGTAGGAGCAAAGGTCTCATAGAAATCAATGCCTCTCTCTTGAGCATAACCCTTTGCAACAAGCCTATCCTTATTCTTGTCAATTGTTCCATCAAGCATATGATTCAGCTTGTATACCCACTTAGTGAAAATGGCCTTCTTGCCAACAAGCAAGTCACATAAAAAGAAGGTATCATTTTTCATGATAGCATCATATTCTGATTGCATGGCAACCATCCAATTTTTAGAATTTTGTACTTCATCAAACAAAACTGGCTCATTCTCATCAGGAAGACTGGAGGCAACCATAGCATAGAAATCTGATGCAAAGGAAGCACTACGAGAGCCTAAATGAGTACGATATGACAAAGGTGCATCTAATTTGCTATCTCACAAAGTCTACACCAACCATTTAGGCATAGTTTTTGCCTCCTTAATCTCAGCTCTCTCATCAACAAGTGCATTATGTAAATCTCCATCAGAAATGGAATGATTTGCATCATCACATGAAACGTGTAAAGGCTAAGAACTTGCCTCATTAGGACCAACACTAGACTGTTCACTTGTAAAAAGAGGCAACAAAGTATCATACATGTCTCTGGAGCTAACTAATGTCTTCTTAGTACATGCAAGTAATGGTTGAATAGCATCTTCCACAAAAACAACATCATGGCTTACCAAAATGTGTTTACTCTATGGATGATACAGAACATAGCCTTTGCTTTCAAAACTATACCCAACAAAAATACATTTCACTACTATATCATCCAATTTCCTGCATTGTTATTCAAGCACTAATGGATATGCCAAACAACCAAAAACACACAGGTGAGCAACAGATGGCTTATGACCACACCAAACCTCATATGGAGTGATTGATTGCAATGATCTCGTGGGAAACCTATTAAGTACATATACTACACACATAAGAGCCTCAAGCTAGAAACTATGTGGAAAAGCCTGACTCTTGACCTTACACCTCGACATCTCCATGAGTGACATATTCCTCCTTTTCGCAACTCCATTCTATTGAGGTGTATATAGCACTGTACATTGATGTTTTATCCCACATTCAATGAGGAATGCATTAAATTTAGAAGACATATATTCCCTCTCCCAATCAAAATAGAGGGTGCCCATTTTACATGCTGATAAATTTTCAACCAAAACTAGAAACTGTTTGAAGCACATAAACACTTCGAACTTTGCTTTCAATGGATATACCCATGCATGCCTAGAAAATCATCAATGAAAGTCACGAAGTAAATATAGTTCCCAAAAAATGGTGTCTTTAGTATCAACAAGCTTCAATTTTTTAGTAGCTCAAATTAAACCATTTTTTGGGAAGGAGGAATGCTGCATTTTGCACAAAATATAGCCTTCACATACATTTTAACCAAGTTCCTCAAGTTTGTGCCATATTCTAGAGATGTACATGCCTAGAGGAATGCAAAGTTCCTTGCTCGAGGGATAGCCAAGGCCAAAAGTCAGAGAGTTCATATGAGGTACCTACTTGTGATGGCCAGATCAGTAGAGGGACCTTAGAGATAACTCTAGATGGTGACTAAGCAAGGGCTATAAATAGGCTAGGAAGTGAGTGTCAGGCATATCATTCTCCACTTCTCACATTTGGTATGAGAGCATGGTGGAGAGATCCATGGAGAGCAAGGTAGAGATGAAGACAGAGGGGACAACAGGATCTATTAAGAATGTCTTCTAGATTATGGATGGACATCTTCTTCTTCCTTGAGCTGAGATTCATCACCATCCTTATGGTAGTTCTTGCACATGTAAAAAAATAAAGAAAATAATTTTGTGGCCTCAATTGATGTGCAAAAAGTGGCACCATTTGAAAGCAAAAACATGGGTTTCATATCTCATATGCAAGAGATGTCACGCTATTCAGAGAGAGCAAAAGACAGGATTTGAACCCATAACTTCAATCTTTCAAGGCAAAAAACCTAGCCAATAAGCTCTACTGCCTTTGCTTGCATATATCTAGATAAGTATATTATTATTCTTTGTTTTTGTAGAATGCAACATAACAGGTAGATATACGGGCATTTGAAAGAATAGAAGGAGAAAGAGAAGAAGGAGAAAGAGAAAGAAAGAAAGAGAAGGAGAAAGAGAAGAAGGAGAAATAGAGAGAAAGAAAGAGAAGGAGAAAGAGAAAGAAAGAAATAAATAAAGAGGAGAAAGAGAAAAAAAGGAAGAGAAATAGAAGAATAGAGATAGAAAGAGAGAAGGAGATAAAGGAGGAGAAAGAGAGAAAACAAGAGAGATAGAGAAAGAGAAAAGATAGAGAAAGAGATAGAGATAGAAATGAAGAAAAAATAAAGAGAGAGCAAGAGAAGGGAAGAGAGAAATGTAAAGAGAGATAGAGAGAAAGAGATAGATATAGACAGAAAGAAATAGAGAGGAAGTAGGAAAAAAAAAGAGAAGAGAAAGAGAAGAAGATAGAGAGAAAGGATGAATGAGAAATTAGAAAAGAGAGAAGAAGAAGGAGATCCTGAGTGAGATAAAGTGAAGAGTAGAGAGATAAGGAAAATGTTAGAAGAGAGAGAGGAGTAAAGAAAGAGAAAAAAGAAAGGAAGTAAGAGAAAGAACAAGGTTAGCATACCTACCTTTACTAAAATGGACATAGATCTCTCATATGATGCCCACATTGGATGGTTCCACTTGGTATAGAACTTAGACTCCAAGATCTTTCCAATGTGTGGCTTGAAGCTATCATTGGATAATTAAAAGCCACATGTATAGAGTATTTAATTCTCTACATATTTCTTCAAAGAGAGGTGCTGCCCACACACCTAGCTCCATTGTTTCGGCCATAACTTCCTCATGGAAGCTCCAAATCAAAAAATCTAAATTGTTATAGATTCTACACATTAAGTCCTTTATTTCAAATCGGTTACATGTGATATTTTGACCATTGAAAGACATCTCTGCATAAACTTTTAGATGGCTATTGACTAGTGAGACACTCTTTTTAAGTGAATTGAGTGCCCAATTATTATAATTTAGAGTTACTAATCATATTTAGCACCTTTTGGGATAGGAGTGAATTTATTATCATATCTTTGCATCATATTTATGCTCTCACATACATTCTTTTGGATACTTTGTACATCATAATTTATAATCTTGCATTCTTTTCTCTTCCAATCTTATGAAACTAACATTGGAATGTGCATCAAAGTTAGTCTAGATATGGCTTCATTTCTACGCATGAAGTTATATTATTTTTTGTTGTTTCACAAAAGCATGCACAGGTCTTGTTTGTGTGTTTTAGAATCTTTTGCAAGTATTGAAGCCAAAACAAAGATACTGCTATGAGGGTGTGTAGTGCCCAACAACACATATTAGAAAATTTTCATGTTTGCAGGTTTTTGAAGCTAAGAAAGTTGTTTGCTTACCACTAGGCTGATAACTATCATTGTATCATGATTATTGTTTTTTTATAGGCTTCATTTTTTTAGGGAAATACTGCCCAATTTTTTGTAGGCACATGGCATCATATGCCATGTGAGAACTAGAGAGAAATGGTGTTGCAAGAGCGAGGAAGTCTCATGTGTGCAACATAATTAAAATCTTATAAAGTGATATAAGTAGAGAAGAAGATGCATGAGTAGATGCATGCATACATAGATGATATGATTTCTAGAAAGGTGAAGTGCATGATGCATTTTCTATCTATAGAAGGCCATTTTATCTATCACCACGATGAGTTAGGGTGAGCATAAAATATGTGATAGGCATACCATGAATAGGCAAATTTTTCTTTTAGAAAGGAAATGACAAAGATAGATCCCTCAAGAACAACCAAGATGTTTTTTCTTCGAGTAACTCATGAGCACATGAATTGTTCTTCATGGGAGTCTATGTACTTAATATAGAATTTTATCCCTAGTCAGTAGATGTTACTGCTATGGTTATGATCATCAATACAAGTATTAAATGCTTGTATGTGATTGGTTTTGATGTGTTTAATGAATGTGCAAGAAGCACAATGACTAGAATGACATCCATAGATATTCACTTTCATTGAAAAGTGGATATTGTAAAGAATTGATTTTCCACAAGATGATTTGGATTGTTAATTGGTTTGCATTGATCTAGATGATCATTATATGCATGGATACTTGTCCATGTAATAATCCATCCAAGAGAATGAATGCGTATGTCTAATCATAAGGATTAACATGTCTAATCATTTTTTTGAGTTTAAAAAAATAATTAAGCAAATAGTTAGTGAGGTAGGAGCCTCATAGAGATTTGGATGCTTCTCTTTGAAAGAATGCCCAAATTTATTGAAATTTAGGTAGAAAGTGTCTCATAAGGCTTTCTTTAATATTTCCAATTTACAAGTAATTTGGATACTTTTACAAAGGTCAAATGACCTTTGGACTAGAAGTGCTCCTAACAGAGATAGAGGCCTAAAACAAGTTACATAGGCCTGTAACAAAGGCCATTTCTCTTCATTGGTAGATCCAAATTTCTTGCTTTGTGTTGTAAATGAAAGTCTTACAAATGAAATTTGTGTTAAGCATTTTTCAAAGATTTTAGAGACCATTTAATAGATCAAAGAATCTCTGCACATGAAAGTGCAGCCTCTAGAATTTATGAAATGACCAGAGACCATGTCACCTAGAGGTGACTACTTCACGTAGCTCATTTACTCCAATTGGATGATTTTTCTTTCTAACATTAGGTAAACAACTCCAAATGATTCTTACAAAATATCAAGATGATGTGTCTCTCTATTTAGGAGATATAAAGAAAATCGTAAAAGTTTGCCTCTGTAAACTCTTAAAATATTACAGGTATAGAGAATTAGTAGTGTGGTCATTGTGAAAGCTGGAAATGTGCAAATACTATGAAATCTATACCAATAACGGTAGATAGAGGTAGCTATATGCCACTTAAATTTGGAAGAAAGTAGACATCAATTGGTAGGTCAAATGACCTATTCTTCTTAGAACAATCTTTGGCAAAGATTTTCCAAAGAGTGGTACATGTGTCTGATTAACACATGGTTGTTTCATATTGGGAGCTCCAATTTAAAGAAATTTTCTCTTGAAAATTATATGTGTTTTTGTCTTGATGGTATGGATCAAAAATGCATTGTTAGCTCATTTTTATTGCCTTCCTAAGGATATTGCAAATGCATTTACTAAGTGCTCGGTTATGTTGGTGTATTTTATCCAAGCCTAATGCTTGATCGTTCATAAATGTAAAGCATTGCTTATGCACACTCTTAGTGAGAGAGACATAGAAATATTCTCTTGTAAATATTGAAAAGTTATTACCTTGAAAAGTGAAATTCTTTGAAGAAACTCGTGGCCATGTTAGGCACAAATTACGAGGTGAGTTCGGAGTGATTGATTAGCTCGATGATTCCTCAACTTTAGGAGAATGTTTAGATACAATCCATCCAAGATTCAAATTCAAATACCACTGTATAAACACCTATGTGAACTTGCAGATTAGGGCAGCACTTTGAGCTACGTTCTGGAGAGATTTGGATTAAGCACCAAGTGAAGCAAACATTGTGCTCCTCCTTCTCAAGCTTCATTTCTATTCATATCATTTAAAATATGTTCAATATAGATTGATTTTCAAGCTATACTTTGAAGTTGTTCTTATCTGCTGCCACAGGTTCATATTCTCATTTTCAATAAACTTTCGTAAGTGAGTTCTCTGTGTATGCTTGATCTTTTATTGAGATTTAAATTGGTATGGGTAATTTGATAAGTTTTTTCATCATACTAATTTTCATCATCATCATTTGTTTATTACTCTATAAACTACATTCATTTGAAGCTGACTACTACATATACTGGCAAGCTAACTCCTAAAATATCGGGATGATACCTATATGTTGCTAGATTGATTTCTCTCAGTATGGTTCATCCAAAATCATCAAATTTGTTGCTTTATATTTAGTATCTATCTAATTAAAAGTGTCCAAAAGATCTCTATTCATATTTTAGCAGGATGTGAGCTATGAGTTAATTTCCAAAGTGCAATCCATCCCAAAATAGCAAGTTTTTTGCTTCATCCGTGTTGTACCAACTAGTCTATTTTGATGAATCAATTTGAGATTGATACTCCAAAAGCACTAGGATGGTTTATATGCATGCTTAGCAAGCACAAGGTGTCTCGATATCATCTTTGAAGTTATCTTTGCTGGTGTAGAGCAGGTTTTGTAGCACCAGGCACATCTTTGGAGTGTATCACCCATATTTCTTCAGAGTGGGATCTAAGAAAAGGTAAATCAATATGGAAGATGAATTTTCTTCCACCATTGACAAATTGGATAGAAGCAACCACTCCGCTTGGTCTCTGAGGATGGAGGTCTCCTTTCAAGGGAGAAATATATCTAGATACATATGTAAAGATGAATTCATGCCAATAATGAGAAGCAAAGGACAAGCATCACATGAAGAGCAAGAAAGGCTTACAACTTGGTGCTCAAAGGATGCACTAGCCAAGTCATACGAGTCTTAAACTCAATTTTTTATTTTCTCTTACCTCATGTGAAAGGATCCAAGACCTGAAGAGAAACGTGGAAAGCACTTGGTTCCTTCTTCTCTTCAAATACTAGAGCAAGGAAGAACCAGCTATGGATGGATTTTACTACCTTGAAGAAAAGTCCCAAGCAAACTGTGACTGATTATGTCACCAAAATCAAGGAGATTTTTTATCAGTTAGGAAGCATTGGAGAGGTAATTGAAGCAGAGAGAATAATAAGGCAAACCATCAATGGAATCAAGGCTGATGACAAGTGGGAATCTTTCACAACTACCATGGGCCTTTACATGGACATGCAACTGCCTGACCTCAACACTCTTATGGGCCAACTCTTCACACATGAAGCAAAGATAAGCAAGAATAGTGAGTCCTCAAGAGGTAATCAATCTTCTACCTTATACACTATTAAAGCTAAAGCTACAAATAAGTCAAAGTCTAAGAAGAATGAAGATCAAGGTAGCCTTTCCAAGCAAACTCAGAGGTAGAGGAAAAGCTAGAGGAAGAGGCAGAGGAGGAAAGCAAAATAGGGGGAGACCCCAAGCATCTCAATCTTGTAACATTTGTGGGTACTCTAATCATACCATTGAGGAATGTTACAGGAACCCAAGAAATTCTATAGGAAGAGGATTCAATAGAGGTGGCTATGGATCAAATAGAGGTAGGTACAATGGAGGATACAACAACAACTACTTCAACAATAATAATGATCAAAATGGATATAGAGGAAGAAGGGATTATGACAACTACAATGAAGATCAAAGTCAAGAAGACTCACTACTCCTCATGAACATATCATTGAAGCAAGGTAAGGATGATGATCATGTTTTCTATATTGACTCAGGGAGCTCAAATCATGTATCAGGAAATGTGGCATTGCTCTCTGATTTCAAAGATCCCAAAAATAAACATGAAGCATAGACAGGTGATGATACAAGACATTCAGTGGAGAAAGGAGGTAATGTCAAGACATCAAATGAAAACATGAATCTTCTAAGTAAGGTTTTGTATGTACCTACCCTAACCAAAAATTTGATAAGTATTGGACAATTTGTGGAGAAAGGATTGTAGGTTAGGTTTACAAGGCATGGAGCATATGTGGAAGACCCCAAGCAAGGATTTAGAAGAATTTCCAAGGGAGAAAAGACATGAAGACTCTTGACCTTTGAAGTGGACGACACCAAGAACATAGCATTATTTAGCTATGGATCTCAAACACTCTTTGAATTGGAGGTATGGCAGAAAAGGCTTGCTCATATTGGTGAGAGAACTTTGAAACAAATTTACAGGGATAAAAGTGTACTTGGATTGCCCAGCATCACAAAACAACATGTGATATACAAGTGTGGAGCTTGTCAATTTGGCAAAGCTCATAGACAACCCTTCAATAGGAAAGGCTATATCCATCAGGAATTATTGGATCTTGTGCAAAGAACCTTCTATTGCTATATCCATCAGCAAAGAACCTTCTATTTCAAGTTCAAAATATTATTTATCAATTTATTGATGATTGTAGTAGATGGAAAATTTTGTACTTTATGAAGCATAAAGATGATGTCTTCAATTGTTTCAAAAAATATCTTGCTCTTGTAGAAAATCAAACAGGTAGATGTCTCAAGAAGCTCATATCAAATGGTGATGGAGAATACTTCTCAACTAAATTTGATGCTTTTCTACAAGAAAGAGGCATCAAAAAAGAGGTAACAATCAGATACACACCTGAACTCAATGGAGTAGCTAAAAGGAGGAATGGAACATAGTTGAGGCAGCCAAATCCATGATCAATGAAAATGGTTTACCCAATTATCTTTGGGCAAAGGTTGTATCAATAGCCACATACCTTTAAATAGACTTCCATCAAATTCTTTAGATGGTGTGACTCCCTATGAGGTATGGAATGGAAGAAGGCCAAGTCTAGCGCATTGAAAAATCTTTGGATGTCTAGCTTGTTCTCACATACCTTCTCAAATAAGAGGGAAATTGGATCCCAAAGCAGAGAAGTGCATCTTTTTTGGAAATTATCAAAACCAAAAAAGATACAGATTGTATAATCCCTCCAACAAAGGCTTTTTAGTTATTAGGGATGTAGTCTTTGATGAAAATAAATCTTATTTTGATGATGAGAAGAAAGTGAAGCTACCCTATGACTTGGAAGAAGACTTTCCAACTCTTCCAACAAAGGAACCAAAGCATCATGAAGATAGTGACTCTAAAGATGACTTGATAGAGTTAGAGATATCAAAGCTATGGAAGAACAAAGGGAAGGCTAAGGTGCAAGACTTAGCTCAAGGATCTGAAAGCTCTCATCAACCACTCAGAAGATCAATGAGAGAGAAAAAGAAACTAGAGAGATATGGATTTGATACCTCTTTGTTCACAAAGCATTCAATTTATATGGCTAAGGACTCCAACAATGAGGAACCAACATCATATGAAGAAGATCAAAGCAGAAGGAATGGAGAGAAGCAATGAACGAAGAAATTGAAGCCCTCATGGACAATGACACATGGGAACTTGTTCCTAGAAAGTCATCAATGAAGGTAATTGGATCAAGGTGGATCTATAAAGTCAAAAGGAATTCAGATGGTAGTATTAATAATTACAAGGCAATGTTAGTAGCTAAGGGATTTTCCCAAACCCATGGCATAGACTACAAAGAGACCTTCTCACCTGCTGCTAAAATTGTTAAAAATAAAGAAGTAAGCTCGTATATATTTTTGCAAAAAGGATTTTCTTCAAGTAGAAGGAAAATACAAAAATGAAAAATAGAAGCATTTACTTCAGCAAGTAGTGGAGGCCAAAAGAGAATCATTCAAAAGAGAATCAAATCCAAAATCTGAATTGTAAGAGGAGTGGCTGTCCAAAGTAGTGGAGAAATGATGGAGAAGAGCTCTCAAACTCATCATGAGAGTTTTTGGTCACTTGGCTATAAAAGAAGCAAGGGAGGACACTCAAGGTGAGAGCAAGAAGGCGTGGAAGCCCCCTTGTATCTACTTCATTTGGTTTGAGTCATTTCGTTCAGTTCACTCTCATAGAGTGTGTCCAGCCGCACACCCATTTTTGGGTAGTCTACTTGTGAGAGTCATATCTCTCAACATATGTATCCAAATTTAGTGTTTAAACATTCGTTGGAAAGCTTACCTTGAGTACTTCCTCTATCTAGAACAATTTTATGAAATTCTTTATGCTCTCTGAGTTATTCAGGTTTTAGTGAAGTCCAGTTTTCAGCTATGTCCAGCCGCACACCCATTTTTGGGTAGTCTACTTGTGAGAGTCATATCTCTTAACATATGTATCCAAATTTAGTGTTCAAACATTCATTGGAAAGCTTATCTTGAGTACTTCCTCTGCCTAGAACAGTTTTATGAAATTCTTTATGCTCTCTGAGTTATTCAGGTTTTAGTGAAGTCCAGTTTTCAGCCTAACTGAGTGGACAGGTAGTCTGTTTTGAATCAAATAGTTGACAACTCAAATCTACTCCAAATTGAGTGTTATATCTCATTTGAAAGCTCTAGTTTGAGTGACCAAAGTTTCAAGTTCATTGGATATTTCAGTTGGTACCATTTTTCATTTGAAGGTTCTGCTGTTGGCAAGAGTCTTCATCCTGAGAAGGTCTTCTAAACTTTCCGCTGCGATTAGGAGAGGAATTCTCCAACATTTGGTATCAGAGCCTTGGAGGTTGAAGAGGCAAAGCATTGGAACTAAACTGAAGCAAAGGGAAAGCTACAAATCAAGGGGGAGCTTCGTGAATTCAAGAGAGAGCGCCACAACATACTTGAGGTAAACTTCAATCTTGGAAGTTTTCAATGGCTGATTTAGGACAACAAGTTGAGAAGTTAGACAAAGACAATTTTCAGTCTTGGAGGTATAGAATGATAAATTACCTTAAAGGTAAAGGTTTATGGGGTTTAGTTAGTGGAGATGATCCACAACCGGTAGACCTTGAAGATCCCAACATTACTCCGGCACAAAGGAGACAATTTGCTGATTGGGAAGAGAGGAATCGAAGGGTGATGTTCCTCATCTCACAAGTTATTTCTAACACTATGATTGGTCATGTGCAAAGCTTAGAAACAGCCAAAGAAGTTTGGGAAGCATTGGAGAAGGTGTATGCTACCTCAACAAGGTCTCGGAGGATGCAACTCAAGAACGAGCTCAACAACATGAAGAAAAGCTCAAACCAAAGCATTAGTGAGTATACATTGAGGATTAAGGAGCTTCGAGATCAACTAGCATCAGTTGGATGCAAGATAGAAGAGGAAGACATCGTCCAAACAGCCCTCAATGGCTTGAGGAGTGAAGAAAAGTGGAAGCCCCTCATCACAAACATCCTTTATAGAGATCCTCTACCAACATTCGACGAAATTATACCAAATCTTGTGGCTGAAGAGGTTGCTCAACAAGGAGAAGGCAACAAAGGTAAGGACAGCCATAGTCAAATGTTATATGTAGGAAGAGGTAGAGGAAGGAACTCAAGAGGAGGCTCGAGAGGAAGAGGAAGAAGCTACAACAATACAAATTTCAGCCAACACAACTCGGGCGACAACATGGACAACTCAAATGACAACACACATGGAAGAGGTCGAGGAAGAAATAGAGGAAGAGGTCGAGGTTCATACAATCCTCATAAAGGTATAACATGTTATCATTGTGGTAAACTAGGACATTATGCAAATGATTGTTGGCAAAAGAATGGAAGGCTGAATGGAGGCAACCAAAGGAGCCAAAATAACTATGCGAGTACATCAAGTGAAGGAGACAAGCAAACCATGCTTGCCATGAAGCATGACTACAACAACTCGAGAAGTGATGACCAAAAATGGTTCATAGATTCAGGTTGCAGCAACCATATGACATGCCAAGGAGATTTGTTCACAAAGCTACAAGCTCCAAGTGGAAAAGGATGTGTAGAGACCGGCGATGAAACTCAACACGCAATTGAGCATGTTGGAGATATCAAGCTTGGAGACAAGAAGGTATTGGCTGATGTTCTTCATGTTCCTACTATTGCAAAGAATTTGATTTCAGTAGGACAAATGGTAGAGAAAGGATATCATGTTATCTTCAATGAAAAAGGCTGCTTTATAAAGAATCCAAAAGAAGGATTCAAGGTCATTGCTCAAGGAAGGAAAGAAGGAAGGATGTTCACTTTGGACATTCAACAACCGCATGGAAAGGTGATGTATATTCAGTTTGGAAACAAGAGGATAGCTGAAATCGATTTGTGGCACAAAAGGTTTGGACATATCAACATTCCCAAGCTCAAGGACATGAGCAACCATGAAGTGGTAAGAGGTCTTCCAAGATTCAATGATGCCGGACTACATGAGTTTTGTGAAGCATGCCAACTAGGAAAGCAAACTCGACAACCATTCAAGAAAAGCAACTATGTGGCAAGGAATGTCCTCGACTTGATACACACGGATGTATGGGGACCATCACAACAACCATCAATGGCTGGTAATAGATATTTTGTCACTTTTATTGATGATCATTCAAGGAAAGTATGGATGTTTTGCATAAAACAAAAATCAGATGTGTTCTCCATGTTCAAGAGATTTAAAGCACAGGTAGAAAAGGAAACAGGACGCTACATAAAGACCTTGAGGTCCGATGGAGGAGGAGAATATTTCTCCAAAGAATTTTCAGACTTTCTTTATGAAAATGGAATCAAGAGACAATTTACATGTAGGTACACACCTCAACAAAATGGAATAGCTGAAAGGAAAAATCGACATATCACAGAAGTTGCAAGATGCATGCTCAACGAGATGAAGATCCCACTAAACTATTGGGCTGAAGCAACTAGTACGGCCGTTTATTTGATGAACAAGTGCACAACGGCTGGAGTGCATAATCTAACTCCCGAGGAGGTTTATTCCGGTAAGAAGCCTGACCTTACACATCTCAAAGTTTTTGGATGTGTGTGTTATGTTCACATCCCTCAAGAACTAAGGACAAAGATGGAGGCAAAGTCCGAAAAATGTATTTTTATTGGATATTCATTGGAGCAAAAGGGATATAGGTGCTACAATCCGGTGACAAAGGAGCTACGAGTCTCACGAGATGTGGTATTTGATGAGCTAAGACCATGGTTTGGAGACAAAGGGAAAGAGAAGACTCTTGAAGAAGATTGCGAAGATGATGAAGGTGCTGTCCAAGAAGAATTTCAGCAAACAAGCACTCAAATGTCAGGTCCAGAAGCTTCTACATCACTTGGAGAAAGCTCAACATGGAAGGGGAGGCTAAGGAGTCATTCCTCATCACCAACATCAGCTTATGAAAGATCTAAAGCCGAAAGTGCTGCCCAAAATAGTGATTCAAATACAAGTGAAGAAGAGTATGAAGAGGTGATCACACCGAAGGTAAAGTTGAACCGATTGAAGAAGCAATGTTCAAAAGGAAATGAAAGGAGGTCTTCAAGAGCAAGGTATCCAATTGAAAGGCTGAGCTATGATAGTTTTATTGCAAAACATTTTGCATATATGACATAGGTGGTCAAAGATAAAGAACCAGATGCATATGAAGAAGCATGTACACAAAAAGAATGGCAAGAAGCTATGCAAGAAGAGATGAAAGCTCTCAAGGACAATCACACATGGGAGCTAGTTCCAAAGGCTGAAGGTATGAAGATTGTTCCAAATAAATGGGTGTTTAAAATAAAGAGAAATGCTGACGGCTCTCTAGCAAAGCATAAAGCTAGACTAGTAGCAAAAGGATTCAAGCAAACTCACTGCATCAATTATGAAGAGACTTTCAGCCCGGTTGCAAAGATGGGAACAATTAGAACCTTGATTGGAGTGAGTGCAGCAAGGAGATGGCCATTGTACCAACTCGACATAAAAAATGCTTTTCTCAATGGTGAACTTCAAGAAGAGGTATACATGAGTCAACCGATTGGATTTGAAGACAAAAAGCATCCAAATTTTGTTTGTAGATTGAAGAAAGCTTTGTATTGGCTGAAGCAAGCACCACGTGCTTGGAATCAAAGATTGGTCGAGTACCTCACAAGGTGTGGGTATAGTCCAAGTAATGCAGATCCCTCTCTCTACATGAAGAAAGAAGAAGGCAAGCAGGTATATATTTGCATATACGTTGATGACCTCATCATAACAGGAAGTAATGTTACAGGAATACAAGAGATCAAAAGGAAACTCGGTAAGGAGTTTAAAATTTCAGATCTTGGTGAGCTGAAATACTTTTTAGGCATTGAGATAGTCTATGGGAAAGATGGCATTTACTTAATGCAAAGAAAGTACCTATTGGATGTTCTTTTCAGATTTGGAATGAGTGAATGCAAACCACTCACTCAACCTATGGACACAAATGTGAAGCTATGCTCAAATGATGGAGAGAAGTTACATGATGTAACTACATACAGGAGTATTATAGGTTCATTGATCTATGCTACGATCACAAGAGTAGATTTGTGTTATATTGTTGGAGTTCTTTCTCAATTTATGCAAGCTCCAACAAGTGAACATTTAAATTCAGCCAAACGAGTGCTAAGATATGTGAAGCACACTGTCAATCATGCATTGTTTTATAGATATGATGAAGAATTGCAGGTAAAGGGCTTCAGTGATGCTGATTGGGCTGGTTCCAAGGAGGATAGAAGATCCACTTCAGGTTATGTGTTCATGATAGGTAGCAAACCTATCACATGGAGCTCAAAGAAGCAACCTACTGTTGCACTATCATCTACAGAAGCTGAATATAGAGGTTTAGCCTTTGCAACTTGTGAAGCTATGTGGATTAAGAAGCTCTTGGCTGATCTTGATGTGCAGGTGGAGACCATTCCAATTTATGGTGACAACATGTCAAGCATTCACTTGACAAACAATCCAATGTTTCATGCACGAAGCAAGCACATAGAAGTGCATTATCATTATGTTCGAGAAAAAGTTTTGAGCAAGGATGTGGATATAAAGTTCATTGGAACTAATGACCAGGTTGCAGACATGCTTACAAAGTCCCTCGATGCTTCTAAGCTCAAGAGGTTCAAGGACGACATCAACTTACAAGATATGGTTGAAGGTGCAAGCTCACATGTGAGCTTGAGGGGGAGTGTTAAAAATAAAGAAGTAAGCTCGTATATATTTTTGCAAAAAGGATTTTCTTCAAGTAGAAGGAAAATACAAAAATGAAAAATAGAAGCATTTACCTCAGCAAGTAGTGGAGGCCAAAAGAGAATCATTCAAAAGAGAATCAAATCCAAAATCTGAATTGTAAGAGGAGTGGCTGTCCAAAGTAGTGGAGAAATGATGGAGAAGAGCTCTCAAACTCATCATGAGAGTTTTTGGTCACTTGGCTATAAAAGAAGCAAGGGAGGACACTCAAGGTGAGAGCAAGAAGGCGTGGAAGCCCCCTTGTATCTACTTCATTTGGTTTGAGTCATTTCGTTCAGTTCACTCTCATAGAGTGTGTCCAGCCGCACACCCATTTTTGGGTAGTCTACTTGTGAGAGTCATATCTCTTAACATATGTATCCAAATTTAGTATTTAAACATTCGTTGGAAAGCTTATCTTGAGTACTTCCTCTGTCTAGAACAGTTTTATGAAATTCTTTATGCTCTCTGAGTTATTCAGGTTTTAATGAAGTCTAGTTTTCAGCTATGTCCAGCCGCACACCCATTTTTGGGTAGTCTACTTGTGAGAGTCATATCTCTTAACATATGTATCCAAATTTAGTGTTTAAACATTCGTTGGAAAGCTTATCTTGAGTACTTCCTCTGCCTAGAACAGTTTTATGAAATTCTTTATGCTCTCTGAGTTATTCAGATTTTAGTGAAGTCCAGTTTTCAGCCTAACTGAGTGGACAGGTAGTCTGTTTTGAATCAAATAGTTGACAACTCAAATCTACTCCAAATTGAGTGTTTGATATCTCATTTGAAAGCTCTAGGTGTCTAATTTGAGTGACCAAAGTTTCAAGTTCATTGGATATTTCAGTTGGTACCAGTTTTCATTTGAAGGTTCTGCTGTTGGCAAGAGTCTTCATCCTGAGAAGGTCTTCTAAACTTTCCGCTGCGATTAGGAGAGGAATTCTCCAACAAAAATGCCTACCATTAGGGTACTTGTTAGCATTGCTACATCTAGGAATTGGAAGTTTTATCAACTAGATGTAAAAAATGCATTTCTTAAAGGTTGGATTTTTAGAGGAAGTTTATATGGCACAACCACTTGGTTATGAAGATGCACATCATCCAAATTATGTGGGCAAATTGAAGAAAGCTCGGTATGGTTTGAAGCAAGATCCAAGAGCTTGGAATCATAGATCACTTACCTACTTGCATGACTAAGGATTCAAGAGTAATCTTCCACAATAAGGTTCATAAAAACAAAAATTGGGGCAGTCAAGAAGTGGTCAAAGTTTGGTCAAAGTTGGACAAAATGATCAAAATTTATGAAAAAAAATATTGCATTTTTGGAAAGTAGAAATCAAGAGCTATCCAATGATATACCATATGTCAAATATGGAGCACAAAAAGCAAACCCTAAATTTAGTGTCAAAGTCAAAAGCTTTGAAAAACATGACTTTAATGTCCAAATTATGAGAAAAGTTAATATTTCATATTAATAGAATTAAAGCAACTTAACAAAGATAAAAATACTAAACATTTGACACCCTCATAAGACAACAAAAAATCTATCAAATATCATGGAGGCCTAATTTTTGTGCTTTTTATAAGATGAAAAGCTAAGATATGAAGCTTTAGAAATAGTGAATCTTGTTGGGCATAATTCTCGTCATTTCTTGGGGAGAGAAAGCTCTTAGAGCTTGGTAGAGATCTTCTTCAACCTTGGAGGTATGAGATCATATCATGAAGGAGGGAAAAAACTAGGGTTTGTGTTTCTTCTTCTACATCAAGGAGGACATGAACTTGGAGCTTATCTATACTTAGAAGACATCATCTTCACTTTATGGAGATTTTCAAGTTATGAAGATATCAAGTAGATTGGTGCATTTATATGAAAACTTTATGATTCTTTGTAATATTAATATACATCATATTTTGGAATGTGTGCCATATATGGAGCTTTGTTCCTTCATCTCTCTATCTTCTTGCCTATTCCCTCTCATCTCTCTATTTCATTTTTGTCTCTATATTGATTTTGGGCCTTAAAAACCGACAATGTAGGCCCCAAATAGTTTCAAAACAAATTCCCCATATGTCTCTTGTGCCAATGAAGTTCTTAGTATCCTTCTTCTCAAAGGAGAGGGCCTAGCTTGAGGTGTGTGTCCCTTTGCAACACTTAATCACTCCAAGGGGGTATATTCCCAAAGATGCACTCCTTTGTCAAAGACTTGACATTCTAGGGGTGGTCCAAATACAAGTTGATCCCAAGTTGTTAGTTCAACTTTGGGTATTCCCTATGGACTTTGTCAATGGTAGCAAGGGTGGTGTGTGTTATGGCAACGTTTCAATGTTCAAACCAATGTAGCATGTAGTTAGATACCACTATGGCTTAGAACGCCTTTGTTGAGATATCAAGCTCAACATGTGATGATCCAAGATAACACGTATCACTTTTTCATTTCTCTGACATGTATAGTGGTCATGCCGATATATGTCAAGGACAGTTCATTGAGATTTATTAGATTTATCTACCAAGAGTGATGGCACCTTTGTTTCTTGCCAGCTCACTCATTCGCGGACATTAGGTTTTTCCTTATGTACTGATCTTTATATATTGCACTTGTTCTATTCTTGTTTTTAAGTCATTCTTGTACATTCCTTTTATGTTACAGAAGAAGAAGAAGAAGAAGATCATTCTTCCTTGCCTCAATCTGTGTGTGTGCTTCTCCTTGATTGTGAGATTGTGTGTGTGAGCTCTCTTCCTTATCTACTTCCTTGTGACATGGTATCACAGCCAGTGTGGTTGTAGAGAGCTCATGGAGAAGGCCGATAGTGAAGAGTACATGAGACGGCTTGGAGAAAGTGCGATTCACAAACCACCTCACATCAAAGTTTCGGAGCCATCTCGACCTTTGTTTCGAGCCCGCAATGTGGGGCCCACAGAAAAAACAAGGTCATTTTGCAAAAATATAACTTTCCTCTTGTTCGACAACACTCATATATTCGAGATCTAGAATTTCAAGAGATTCCATGTACTGTTGATACATGAAAACTGTGTTTTTCTGAGATCGAACTGTCACATCATAGTGCGACAATGTTCAAGCAGAACTGCTGCTTATAGTGTTTTTCAATGTTGTGAATAGCTACAAAAATGGCAAACGCAGATGGAATGAGCCAGCTTGTGAGTGATAAGCTGGACAAGAACAACTTCCATGCTTGGAGATTTAGGATGACGAATTTCTTGATGGGAAAAGGCTACTGGAAGTACATCGAAGGAGAGAATGAAAACGCTCTTCAGTTACCAGAAAGGAATCGGATTGCAGACCAGTTAAGAGCGTATGAAGAATGGAAACAAGGAGCAAGAAAGGTAATGTATTGCCTATCTGTTAGAATACAGGATAGCATGATTGGGCACATAATTACAGGATAGCATGATTGGGCACATATAGGATGCCAAGACTCCGAAAGAGGCTTGGAACAGTTTGGTCACATTGTATGAGATGAATACAAAGCATGAAAATTGCAACTCAAGAACGAGTTGCATACATTGGAGAAAAAGAGCATGTCAGTAAGTGACTACACCCTGAAAATCAAAAGCATAGGTGAGTTACTTGCAATTATTGGCGTGAATGTAGATGATGATGATAAGGTGGAAGTATGCCTTTGTGGTTTAGGATCTGATTGAACAAAAGAATCTTGGTGAGGATTCAAACTCCCAAGGAAAACCCAATTTTGAGCAAGTATTCTACTCTAGAAGAGGAAGAGGCAAAGTAGAGGTTTTGGAAGCGAAAGAGGACACAATAACCAAGACCAAGGTCAACAACAGAATCATGTAGGTGGAAGAGGACAGTTTCGAGGCAGGTGGAGCCAAAGAGGTTGTTGAAATTTCCAAAGAAATGATTCAGGAAATGACAGTAAAGGATGTTGAATTCTGGTAAACCTAGACACTTTGAACGTGATTATCAAAATAACAGAAGGCATCAAAACAATTATGCATCCACAAGTGTAGATGATTCTGAGAAGTTGTTCATGGTTCAACATCACATGATGAATACGATGTTTGTTGGTGTTTCAAAATTGAATGATAATGTCTAGAATGTTGATTCATGTGCTTCAAATCACATGGCCAGTCATGTGGAATGGTTTAGTACTTTGCAAAAATTGCCAGTTCATGGATATGTTGAAACAGGTGATAACACATCATACCCTATCAAGCATACAGGAAACATAGCCTTGTCTATGGAGGACGGGAAGGTAAAACACCTTGCTGATGTGCCACATGTTCCAAATATAACAAAGAATCTAGTTCCTATTGGACAAATGGTTGACCAAGGATCACAAGTCAAGTTCAATGCCTATGGGTTATATGTAGAAGAGTACAAATAGGATGGAAGATTGATTGCCAAAGGAAACAAAGTGGGTAGGATGTTCACCTTAAATGTGAAAATTCTTGAAATGAATGCCACCATGTTTGCAAAAGGTGCAAGAGTTATTGCTGATATAGAGATCTGGCACAAACGAATTCGACATGCAAACTTGTAGAGGCTGAAATTGATGCAGTCAAAGGAGATTTTCCATGGACTACCAATTTTCAAGGTTGGCGAGATGCAAAATGTATGTGCAGCATGTCAATATGGAAAACATTCAAGATCATCATTTCCGCATGACAAGCATGTTAGTGAGAATGTGCTAGAAATAGTATATACAAATGTTTAGGATCCTGCAAAGACCACATCTATGGGCGGCTGCAGGTTTTATGTTACTTTCATTGATGATCATACACAAAAAGTGTGGGTATATTTCATGAAAGAGAAGAGTGAGGTGTTCACTCACTTCTAGAATTTTAAAGCTATGGTGGAAAAGAAGACAAGGAAGTATATTCATACATTAAGATCTGATGGAGGAGGTGAATACATGTCAAATGAGTTCAACAATTTTCTAAAAAATCATGGAATTCGACATCAGTTTTCATGCAGGTACACACCACAACAGAATGGCATTGCTGAATGCAAAAATAGATATATTGCAAAAATAGCAAGAGCCTTGATGGCTGAGAAGAATATGCCTCATTGTCACTTGGCAGAAGTTGTGCATATGGTTGTATACATCATGAACAGAACTCCAACTTCTGTTGTACATCAAGTTACACCTGAAGAGAAGTTCATAGGTAAAAAGTCAAACTTATCACATATGAAAAATTTTGTTTGTATTGCATATGTACATGTTCGAGAAGAGTTGAAGATGAAGCTTGATCCAAAAGCAAAAAAATGTGTCTTCACTGGATACTCTCTTGAGCAAAAGGGATATAAATGTTATAACCATTGACACGACAAGTGAAGGTGAGTACAGATGTGATATTTGATGAAATGTCAAGCTTCTATGCAGATGCAAAGATGGACTTAATCTTGAATCAAATGACAAAGAAAACGCTGAAAAATTAAGTGCAGAATCTCAAGTTCTAAGTGGACCGGATGAATCATCCAACAATAGTTCTAGCTCAAATCCATGGAGTGGAAGATTGTGTGGAAATTTCAATCCAGCAAATTCATCAAATACATCCAAGAAAGGTAAAAAAAAAAGCTTTCTGCTGGTAGTAAAACATGTGTAGGTTTTGAAGATGTTGATGGAGATTCAAGCGGTTCAAAAAAGAGTCTTGATGAGGAACTTGGATTGCCCTCTGTGAAGACTCCAAGAGTAAGAAAGGCACATGCAGATGATACAAGGAGAAGTAACCCAAGACCAAGAAGATCTGGGAGGATGCGAAATTCAGTGCAACGATTGACATATGATAGTTACATGGCTCATCATTGTGCCTACATCATATGATAGTTACATGGCTCATCACTTTTTCATTTCTCTGACATGTATAGTGGTCACACCAATAGATGTCAAGACAGTTCATTGAGCTTTATTAGACTTTTCCTTATGTACTAATCTTTATATATTGCACTTGTTGTATTCTTGTTTTTAGGTCATTCTTGTACATTCCTTTTATGTAATAGAAGAAGAAGAAGAAGATCATTCTTCCTTGCCTCAATCTGTGTGTGTGCTTCTCCTTGATTGTGAGATTATGTGTGAGCTCTCTTCCTTATCTCCTTCCTCGTGACAGCCTTGACTTGATTAATGAAATAATATGATTCCATCGAAGTGTGTATGTACACCTTGCTCTAAGCACTCTAGTGCTTTGAAGTCTTACTTTGATACCTCTTCCAATATGCAAAGTTACAAATGTTTCTAGGAAATTGTTACATCAAATTGGCCTTATTCGTGCTTGAAAACTATAAGTAAGGGTGAAATAAGTGCCCTTGTAGTAAGCTTACGATTTTTGGACCCTTCTAGCCTTCATACATGATTCATAGGCTAGGGAAATCGTTGTGCATTTTTTGTAACTTCTAGCGATTACTTCCCTCTAGTTCTCACTCTATATCCTCCAATTGATCATGTTTCACCTCAGAATATATCAAAATGACCTCCAAAGCCTAAATATGCAGATAAATAGAGGGGCGATTTCCCTAAGGTCTAGGGAAATCATTGCTTGAAAAAGGTAGGTTTTGGGGTTTTCTCTTCAAAATTCTTCACCTATACTTGTCCTTCGTTGTCTTCACTTGTCTCCACTTATGTTAGATCACTTGGATATTTCGTTTAAGCACACAAGTTTCATAAATTATTTCTCTAACAATTCTTAGGGCTCAGGGCAAATAACAAGTCTATTGAGTGACCAAAGGATAGTATGGATCCTTTTTAAGCTATAATGAGTGCATACAATGATTGAGCACCCTAACACCTCAAATGTTGCCAAAACAAGCTTTATCCAACTTAACAACCTCTCTAGCTAACCAAGGAAATGACTAAGTGAATTTTGGTGATTTTCTTGGCAAGACGATTTCCCTACACCATCCTTTTGGTAGGGAATTGGTTTGGTGAATTTACACCTTTTTTGCTTGGATTTCCTTGATCTTATGCTTGGGCATTATTGTTCTAGCCTTTACGCTTGTGCTGCCTCACACTCTTGATGATAATCTTGAAATTTAGGCTTGAATTCCAATGGAATATTTCCTTGAATGCACTCATAGCTAGGGAAATCGTTGGCCATTATACTCCTCTTTTGGAAGGGATCGTAAGGATCACTCTTTTCTTAGGGTGGTAAATTGCAAAACTTGACTTTCTTATAGCCTTTTCCCAAGCTTCCAAGTTCCAAATTCCTTCTAATTTGGTCAAACAATTTTCGTACACTCTACAAGCTAGGGAAATTGTTGATCTTATTTGGTGCTCTTTAAGCGTTTTTCAAAAAATCCTTCACTAGCTTGTTGTCCTCACTTATGGTTAATGACTTCAACTCCATGTACTTTATCAACTTCCAAGTTTTTCGTAATTTTGACCTAAATCCTACAAGGTGATTTCTCTAAGGATCGTGTGAAAATCCTCTAATGCATGTACACAAGTGAAGGTATGTAATCCTTTTCCATCCTTCTCCCTTAAATGTTTTTCCTCTTCTTTTCCAAGGCATGCTCTTAAGCCACTAATCCCACCTTATCACATGATGAGCTTGTCTCATTGTCGATCCTCTTTCCTCATCCAAGATGTTCCTAGATCCCAAACCTTGCAATCCACTTCACATGTACCTTCAATCATGGAGGCAACTTATCATATATACAAAGTACACTTCTACACATGGGCTATGACCAATCATCTAGCCATATGAACCCACATGCACATTGTTAAGCCAAAAAGACAATTTTCCAAGAGATCATACAAGGAGAAAAGAATAGAAAGAAAACAATAAGAGAAATCCTTTTTTTTTGGGGGCGAGGGGGGGGAGAGAGGCCCACATAAGGTAGAGGCAGACAATCGGTACAAGGGAATAATTAGAGGCCCACATATGGGAGATGGTATACAATGTGTAGCAATCATAGGCCATGATATGCAATGCAGTACAATCATAGGGCATGGTACATATGCAATAAAACCATAGGCCCTTGTACACAATGGGAGAGCAATTAGAGGCCCACATAGAGTAGATCTCAGAGATGGTATACAAGGGGAACATGCATCTCTTCAAGGGAACATGCTTTGATGAACTAACAGACAACCATATAACAACCACCTTGAATGTGGCTTTAATTGGAGAAGCTTGTGCCTGCCTAAGGTCTTCGCACAAGGCGCCAACTTTGTGAGAAACAAAAGGGAACAAATAACAAAAAGGATTAAATCAATTCAGCTATGTTGTCAAGTATTTTTGTGAGACTATCCCCATGGCACGTTTATGCACAATAGAAGTACAATTTTGGTATGTACACTTTAGACTGTTGATACCATGTGGTGCTTTTGAGCCCACGTTTCGATATTAAAACAAAAGCACTTTCCCCCTAAAATATCATCACATTGTGACATGCAATGTTGTAGCTTGTGAGTGATGACCCACCATATTTTGCTAGGTTGATATGTATAGAAATACTTGCCCGGGTCATAGTGGTTAGCAATAGGATGGCAACATGGTAGGCAACGGGTTGCTAAAGCGTTAGCAATGGGTACAAGTTGCGAACCCCAAGTTACGATAAAATTGTGTACAAATTATTTTGTATTTTAGATTTTTTTGTTTAATTCTAGATATCTTAATTATAAAAATCCTCCTATAAATGCTTAAGTACCATAAAAAAGGGCATGAAAACAAGACATGTTAACATTTATACAATGTACATATCAAATATATAGGTCCTCGATGTGTCTTATCATGTACATATATACATAATACATACATGCATAGATTATATTATAGTACATACATAGTAAATATATGCTACATGCATACATTATTATGTACATATGTACCTAATATATACATATTACATGCATACATAGCACATAAATACATAGATACATACATAAATACAAGCATGCATACATATTATATACATAGTAGATACATACTACACACATACAAACACATATACTAGATACATACACAAATAAACATGTCTTTGAATAAACATAGAGTAATAAATTATAGGAATAACATCATACATACATACTACATAAGTAAATAAACATATCTTTGGATAAACATACAAAACATTACATACATAGTACATACATACATAAGTACATACATATATATGCATATGCATGATGTTATATGATACATGATGTTGGCATGATCATATGGTAAGTGGGATATTGTATACTCTCTGTCTCCCTCTCTTTTTTTTTTTTCATCGAGACATTGGTTTTTCTCGCATGATAACTCATCCCACCAATTTTTTTGTCCATAAGGTACAATGGTTAAAACTTAAAAGACCCCTTGTGGATCATTTTTTGCTTTTTTTTTGCTGAATTAGTATACAGAACGTGGAGTTGCATTGCGAAAGTTGCGAAAGTTCGCAATGCGTTGCGTATACAACACTGGCTAGGTCAAATCAATATCCTCATAAAGCAATGCTCACACTAACCTGCCTAGCAATCTTGGAGAAGATGGACCCAAACTAGTGAAAGTACCACCAAGCACAATGTGTATGTATAGCTTGTGTGTATGTGTAGACTGTTATTCAATGTACACACGGGCTGCTGAGCTGCCTCCATCAAATCTGTTAACAATGAGATCCAGCAACCAAGAAATTGGACTTGAAGTGTGCACACAGAAGTTAACCATGTTGTTCGGTCTTTGGAAGCTTCTCCCAATTGTTCTCAAACTCCAAAAGAATTTGAAAGACAGTCTGTAACCTCTCCATTTTATGACTGGAGAAGAAGCATTTGTCCTGTTCCTTGGTCAGAATTCCATAGCTGCCTGCAAGAATATCCAAGATGAGAATCGTTGACTAGGATCGAATCTTGAGAATCTATTCCAGACTCGAGCAATTCTTTTGTTCTTCACACTGCACTGACAGTGTTTGCACTATGAGCTAAATATAACACGCTCAATAACTCTTTATCAGACACCAGTTCATGAATTGTACCAAGCCTTATCCTAGACCCAAAAGGGTAAGTTGAGCTAACTTTGTTCCATCATCATGAAGAGACCCCTCAATTTCGATGTCGTCAAGTCCAGAGCTCAAATTCCAACATCCATTTGCTGCAAGATTGCAAGCTATGGTAGTCCATTGACAATGTCTGTATGTTTGATTTTTGGAACCACACACTTTAGGTACCTAAACTGCACTGCGAAGCAACTTCTCAGAATCAGCTGTGATGAAGATGACCACAATCTACGGAGATTTCCCACAATCTGAGGAGATCCATCCAGAAGCATGAGAAGTGAAGCTCATGTCACATTTGTAAGAGATAACATTCATTGATGATGAACAGTGTGTACCTGGAGGGTGGGTGGAGCCACACCAAAAGAGCTATGTATTAGTATGCTCTCATAATCTATCCCAATATGACTTGTGGCATCAACCTCCTGTATGGCTTAGAAATTGCCTGATGCATGCCAAGGATCACAAGGTTTAATGTCTTGAACAGAAATGCAATGCACAGCAATGCAAAAATCCTTGTAGCTGATTTCTTCCCAGTTCCCCTACAACCTTATAACAGATAAACAGGAGAACTCTGCCCCTTGCCATGGCGTGACAAAGCAAGCTCTTGAATCATCAGTCTGGACTCTGGCTTAGACTTCTGACCAAACTGTGTCCCAAGACTTCCAGCATAGGAGACATACTACTGACAAATGAGCCTTTGATATTGAAGAAGACAACTCAATCTCAACATGAAAGTTTTTTTGCACGGAGTTCAATCGTACAACTTAAGTTCCTTACACGCTTGAAATTGGAAAGAATGAACACACACACCCAGGGGAGCCCCTTCAGCCCCCACTGCAGGGGTCCACATCAGACTGGTCAAAGAGCATGAAAGTTTGTTAGGATCTACAGAGGGCTGTTCGTGACATATAACAATAGCAGTTTTGCATTTATGTGGTGCAGATGCAGAACTCTGAACTCCACACGTCCATGCGAAGAATCAAGAATTGTGGAACCTTTGAGCTTCTGTACTCTTCATGATGTATAACAATGGCGGTTTTGCATTTATGGGGTGCAGATACAGAACTCCACACGTCCTTATAAGGAATGACAAATTGCAGAAACTTTGAGTTTCTGTACTGCTGCTGACCATGCTTGAGACAAAGGTGCTACTACGCTTTAATTGCCTGTTCAGATGTGGACAGTTTGCAGAGTTTTGTGCTCTAAAGTCACTTACAGTCGTGGCCACATCATTGCGCATGACAACTCTTTATAAGCAGTCAATGCCTCTTGCAGCTGTCTACACAAGGGGCCTTGCAGAGAAGTATCCCAAAGTCAAGGTACCTTCTTAAAGATATATGCTGGTTTCTGGCAGGATCCGAGCATGTTTGAATGGCTGCAAGATGCAATTCCTCCAGTCCTATGGAGAAAAGGTTCTCTGGGGGTTTCACCCAATGGTCATGTTGAACATGGTAACTACATCAGTGAAGATAGTCTCCTAAGGTCGAAGCAGACACTAGTCGCAGGAAGTGCAGATCTGGAATCAAAATGGCCATATTCCATCTCTTCCTCAGTTGAGATAATCAAGCGGCTCGAGTCTGATGAGGACCAGCAATGGACAGAGGTCATAGAAGGGTTGCTTCAGCTTTGGCTGTATGGTATCCTATCCTTGTGAAACCAGGGTTGGCTCCTCAAGTAGCTCCTTTTCTTCTTAGGCTTGTGAAAGCCATATTTGAGTGATTAAGATAGCATAGGAATACGCCTTGATGGATAAGCTGTCCAATAACTTCACAAATCTCCAACACTGAAGTATGATCTCCTCCACAAAAGATATAAGCTGCCACACACCTTGAAGTTGATGAAAAACTACCACCACCTCCAAGTTGAAGAAGATCACCTTCTCTCAAGCTCTTGATGAAGAGAACTCAAAAAGTGATGATTAGACTGCCCTCATAATCTCTTTATATAGACCATCAGACTAGGGTGAAAAGAAATTGCCAAACATCAGCTTTTAGGGCTTTATGTTTTTTGCAAATCGAATTTAGGTGTCTAGCTTTATTTCGAATTCGTGGCAGTTCCATGATTTAATTATAGCCATTGGATTGAATTAATATAATCTTATCATGCATCAAATTTTGCTTTTCATTTTATAAAGTATTTTTTCATACTTAAACTGAAAATTAGGGTTTCAATTTTGACCTAGATGTTTGTTCAAACACGTGTTATACATGGTTGGATAGCTCTCATGGAGCTTTGCAAGAATATGTGATGAAAATTTTGACTATATTTTTTTTACCATTTCTCAAAAATGGGACTATTTCTTTGAGTTATTTTTATCCATTTTGTAGACTAGCACGTAGGGCTGCCCTAGTGGAAAGTTACCCATTTGACAATTCCCTCTTAACCTTACACTAGGGAAGTATGCCAAGTAGATATATTTTTGTTGTAATTGTTAATGATTCTGGTACCTATATAATTTTCACAGATCATGCAAAGTATCCACAAGCACACACACACACGAAAGAATGCTATTTATTTAAATAGAATATAAACATAAACATACTCCCAAGATTATCAAGGCTGGCAAGGTCTTTTCTAATCAAGGTTATATGTTTCCATCTACATCTATTACACATACAAGGTGTTACATATAATTCCACCACATGTTGATCCTTTGTAAGTTACTCCTTGTAGAAGAAAAACACCTCCTTGTTTATATGATCATATAAGCTTTCCTCCATGACCATCAAGATGTAGATGCCAGCACCTGTCCTTTGGTTGACATCAGTCAAATAGTACACCTTAAGGTTGACTAATGTTTGAGCATCACTTCACAAGTACGCATCCAAGAAGTAATGCTCTTCGAGCTGTTTTTTTATTGTTCACAAGTTCTAATTCCAGCAAATCCAGCAAATAACATGAAGATTCCAACAAATTATATAAAATTCCAGAAGCTAGAATCTTCTACACTATTCTTGATATGTGAAGTGTCCACACTTTTGCTGTTGTAATAGTTAAGAGTTTACCTTACTTTTCTTCAACATCACCCCTCCTAAAGTGAAACCCTTCAAAATAGTATTCAGCTTCTTCATATAGGTTGATCATAGATGACTTGATGACCACTGCTGAATATGTGGCTGAGCTGGATTTAAACCTCCATGAAGATTCGATCTTTCTACATGTGGCCAAGTTCTCAATATATTCTATGTTTTCCTACTCTGGTACAATTTGTTATTTTTTAGGCCCACAATTAATATTAAAACAAGGAAGAAATAGAGAAAACATGAAAAGAAAACCGCATATGAGAGAGATGTAAGGAGCCATGCTCCAAATATAATCATTACATTGCATGATAGAAGTTACAAATTAACAAGATAGCATAGGAATATGCCTTGATGTACAAGTTGTCCAACAACTTCAGAAATCTCCAAAGTTGAAAGTATGATCTCTTCCACAAAAGATATAAGTTGCAACACAACTTGAAGTTGATGAAGAACGATCATCTCCTCCAAGTTGAATAACATCACCTTCTCTCAAGCTCTTGATGAAGAGAACCCCTCAAAAAGTGATGATTAGAGTGCCCTCATAATCTCTTTATATAGGCCATCAAACTAGGGCAAAAAGATTGCCCAAAATCAGCTTTTAGGGCTTTATGTTTTTTTGCAAATCTAATTTAGGCATCTATCTTTATTTTGAATTTGTGGTAGCTTTTCCATAATTTGATTATAGCCACTGGTGAATTAACATGATCTTGCCATGTGTCAAATTTTTCTTTTCAATTTATAAAGTGCTTTTCACCCTTAAACTGAAAAATAGGATTTTTTTCAACCTAGATGTTGGTGTCAACACAAAAGCATTACAAATGGTTGGACAGCTCTCAAGGAGCTCTACAAGAATACGTAATAAATATTTTGACCATATCTTTTTACCGTTTCCCACAAATGGGACCATTTCTCACCATTTCTATGAGTTATTTTCATCCATCTATAGACCTAGAACATAGTTGTTGATGTGCGACATAGCAAATCGAGTTCGCAAACCACTAATCTTTCGTTCGATTCTTTATGTGCACACCTAATGATCCGATGCGTGCCTAGGATAAAAAAATAGTCTGCCTTATTCACCAAAAACCCTCCTTCAATGTATTATGCATGCACATTGAACCTTCTCAAGAGATTTTGAGCTTAGCTATCCCAATTCCCCCCTTAGACTTTTGAGATAATAAGACTTTGATCCTTCCTCTTCCACCTTGCATCCTTCATCCTTCTTTCTTCCTCTACCCTTTGATCATTCCTTCTCCACTCCTTCATCCTTCATCCACCGTTACATCCTCTTTCCTCCACCTTGAATGCTTACATCCGTCACCCTTCCTCCACCCTTACATCCATTCTCTATGGAGATTGTGAATCATCATCCATCTTACACTTAGCATTTTGGCACTTGTAAACCCAAGCCATTCTAAATCATATATACTATATACTATGGTATATATTATGAATGCTATGGGGCGATACTCGAGGGGGAGCTCAGCACTCTTGTTGAGTAAGTAGGCTTCCAAGCACCAAAACAGGTTGGCTTTTGACGTGCCTTTTCCACCACTGGCCACATCTTTACTCTAAGATGTCTAATTGATCAGGCACGAGTGAGAAAGAGGAGACTACAATGCAGCTTTGTGGACTTTTGCAAAGCATTCCATATAGTACCCAGAAAGCGACTCTTCACACGGCTACTTGATCTTGGGGTTATGGATGACCTAATATGGGGGATCTATGCTTTATACAAGTGGTTATTTGGTAGGGCCAAATGTCGAGGAGGGCTTTTCGATCCCCTTGTTAGCACTATAGGAGTGAAACAAGGGTGCCCATTATCCTCCTACTTTATTTGGGATATCTATTGATGAGATTGTAGACTTTATTCAGCTTGATGATTCAAGAGTGGTGTTGAGAAGAGCCATCGTACAGATTTTGTTATAAGTTAATGATATTGTCCTGATTTCAGAGTGAGCTAAGGGGTTACAAAGCCACCTACATGCGTTCAATGATTTTTGCTCATAAAGAGGACTTTTAGTGAGCCTTGGTAAAACCAAGGTACTTATTTTTGGCACACCAGCACATATTATTTTCACAAGCCTCGCATGAAGGGCTAGCTATTTGATACACTAGCGACACCCTCACTGTTGTATAGATCATCGAATTGGGGGCAAAGACTTGCAGACCATCTATGGACATTGGTGGAGAGACCCCAGGTTCTCATGATTTCTAGGTTGATACATAGCAAGCCATCAATACCACAGAATATCATTACAGCAAAGCTCGCTAAATCCCTGACGCTAGTCGAGGCTTTGTTCAAGGAATTATGTTTGCTCCATAAACTCCATGATATGGATAGGAGTCACATCGCATACACGACCTTTCAAGCATCAAGAGATCTTGCTCTGGCAGGAGAAAATTCATGTTGGTATGCCTAAACTAGAGATTGATTGCAAACTATGGATTTGACATGGACCGACTACCACCCCTACACTATGATACACATGCTCGCACATATTCACTCTGTTTGCATGAGAAACAAGATTATAAGAGCTATGGCAAAGATTTATACAAAGGAAGTGGATCCTACCTCGGGGGACACTACCAATGAAAAGCTCTATCATGAGTCTTTTCTATAGATTGCAAACTAGGGGTTCATTGAGATGCTTTAGTACATGCACATTTAGGGTATCATCGCACCAATCGGAGATCAAGAGAGGCCGGGCTAGCAAGACATCCAAGGACGATCGCATATGCCCGATTTACCAAACAGAGGTAGAGAAAGAGGAGCATTTCATTATACGATGCCTTGCATATGCTGAGCTTAGGATATGGTTCTAGATAGAGGGATCATTAGAGCAGTGTATGAGGAGTGGATCGATGTCCTCTTGGACAGTTCCTCATTGCTGCATACAACATATGCGAGACTTATATGACCTAAACAAGCAACAAGCGAGGGCATACAACAAAGAATCTCTCATTTATTTTAGAGAATCGAGCCACAACCGATCCCAAGTGGCTGACTTGCGTTGCTTCTTCCCATTCAAGTTGGCATTGAGCTTCTTCAAATGTAGAAGGTTTTGAATTTCTTGAAGTTGATGCATGAGTGCATAGTTGACAAAATGACTTTGCTCTTTTTATTGCTTCTCAAGAAGCCTTTGTGACTTCTAGGTTGTTGTGAAGTACTTGCTTCTAACTTATTCTTTGAAACAATTGTACCACCCTCTGAAGTGTAGATGGGTGGACTCGAACTTAAACATGCATCTTTGGTGGAGTACTTTGAATACTCATAAAAAACAATATCCTTTGACATGCAGATTGTTTGATCACTGTATCCAATGAATAGATGTTTCTTTGACTTGGAAGAAAGTTTGTGGTGTTCTTCCTTGGGCACATGAGCAAATACATCACTACAAACACTCTGAAATAGTTCATATCAGGCTTTCTTCCATTGTAAGACTCAAAATATGTTCTATTGTTGAGTGCACTTGTAAAAGTTCGATTAAGCATGTGCAGGATAGTGTGCACAGCTTCAACCAAAATTCAAAAGGTATGTCCTTGTTATGTAGCACAGTTCTTTCCATCTCCATGACACTTCGGATCTTCCTTTCTGCAACCCCATTTTGAGATTTATGAGGCTGCATGACTTGTCGCTTGATGCCTTTTTGCTTCAAGTTGTCAAAGTCATGATTCATAAATTCAGTATCAACATCTGATCGGATAGTCTTGATTGAGGAGGATGATTCGTACTCAACTTGATAAGTCCATTCTTTGAACTTAATCACGAGCACATACACAATGCTTCTCTTGTGTGTTAACGGAATCATATGAAGACTTCCTTCTATATGCATTATGTTTGGGAGTTGCCTTCCCTCAAGTTGTTTGCTAGGTAGTCATGAGGACTTCCTTAATTCATCCGAGAAGAAAAACGCATAATTACCCCCAAAGATCAAAGCTAGGGACATTATACTACCGCAACACAAGAATAAATGTCTCCAGTCCTTTCTCTCTCTCCAAAGACGAGTGCATCAAGAGAAGTCATTAGCTGATGGTTCCTCACCGTATTACTTAGGTGAAGGTTAGCTCTACCAGCAAGAAGTGCAAAAACAAGAGCATAAGAATCATCAACTAAGAATGAGTACATGCTCACACACATGACAAGCGTGAACTCACAAGAAGCTCTGCGAACTGAGTTTCTATCACTTCTTGAAATGATGGGCACACTAAGCATGTCCGCTAATATGACAATCATATCTATACCAGAATAAATCCAGACAAACCCCAAATTCACCCTTAAATGAAAGTGCAACATAAGTTCTTGGAAACAACGTCTTATTGAGGGATATTAATCCTAATTTCCAAGAGAACCTGATTTTCAGAAACGGTCAAAATTATCAAAAATTATTATCACATATTCTTATGATACTCTTCAACACTTTTTCATTTGATGTATAACATGTGACCATATGGGACCTAAAACCCACTCAAAAATGGAACTCTAATTTTTTTATTTGTGTTTTTCAAAAGCTAAATACATCCTTTATAAATCTTTTCACACCGAGGATAAAAACCACATTTTTGTCAGCAGATAGGGTCATTAGCCCCATAAAAGTGCATTTACAAAAGTTACGTGAGTGAAAAGCAATTTTTGCATTAAAAAACTAATGAAAGACCTTAGAAAGCTTTTTTCGCAATGTTCTCACAAAAGCGACAATGGAATTTAATCCCTCATATTTGCACACTAGAAGTGAAATGAACCCAATACCTAGATCCCTTCATACACCTTTTCTGCTACCCTGCAGCAAAACTCTGATTCATCTAGCTTACACCGATCCAAATCACCTAAACTTTTAGCGACACTTAGTATAGTTCATAAGCTTTCTAAGAAGCTAAAGAGCACCTAAAATGGATCTGTTTAGGTCAGAAAACAACTTTGTACAAAACAGACTATGCAAAGATGTAGGATATGCAAAAATTAGGGTTATAGAGATACACCAATTTCTCTGCACATAAAACTGATTTCAAGAAGCCCTCTTAGGGAAAGTAAGACACATATAAGCTACAGAATGCAATTTAAATCTCTTGAATTGAATATGCACACAAGGAGTTACAATTGTTATATGCAGACTATGTCTATACCTACAAGAGACTAGAGGGGGTGTTGGCTTGATAGCTCCTCCTTACTCCTCCTCTGTGCATATAACGCCCTCCTCTTCGTTTTTCCTAGGTTGGACTCCTTCGTTTCAGCTCCTTGAGCCTTGGATGACTCTCTCCTTGAGCCTCCTTGAGTATATGTCTCTTGGCCTTCGATGACCTACAAAACTTCCATGCATTTGATGACTCTTCACTTTCTTTTATAGCTTCGGATACCTCTCCCGACTTTTCCACCGCCTTAGGGCTGCCTTGCCAGACCTTGGGACCACCCTAAGTGATTTGAGTAGTGACTTTTGTCCTCACTAAGTTCTTTTGCCCCCTTTATCCACCTAAAGCTTGCATACTTAACATTTTCAACACTCCCCCTCAAGTCTAAGGTGAAGATATTTGCAACTTGGTCCTTTGTACCTACAAAATGAACATTAATGTCCCCACTTGGAATCTTTTCCCTCACATAATGGTAATGCGCCTCAATGTGCTTGCTCCTTGCATGATACATGGGATTGTTTGCAAGATGTAGGCTTGACATGTTATCTCCATAAACTAGAATTGGTCCAAGTTGTATACCAAGATCTTTGAAGAGCTTCTTAAGCCACATTGCTTCACATGTAGTGAGGGCTAAAGCTCTATATTCAGCCTCTGTTGAACTCAATGCAATTGTGAGCTGCATTTTGCTCATCCATGAAATTGCTTTTATACCTAGCATGAAAACATAGCCACAAGTTGACCTTCTATCATCAACACTCCCTGCCCAATCTGCATCACTCCATGCTCTTACTTTAAGTTCAGAATCATACCTATATAGCAACCCATGATTAACAGTACTCTTCACATACCTTAACACTCTCTTTGCATGATTGAGATTTGTATCTGTGGCTCCATGCATGAATTGAGATAGGACTCCAACTATGTAGCACAAGTCAAGCCTTGTGAGTGTAGCATAGATCAATGATCCCACAATGCTCTTCTATAGTGCAAGGTCTTGTAGCTTCTTACCATCTTCCTTGTTGCTCTTGGGCTTTAACTTTGTTCTCACTTCACTAGGAACATGAACAAAGCATACTCATCCAAATATCTTGAGGTGCTCCATGGTTGGTTTCTTTCCATAATAGACTTTGTGTGGAGTCAAGTTCTGCACACCACCTATTGGAACCCTGTTTATCAAGTAACAAGTTGTATTCACAGCCTCAGCCCAATAAGAGAATGGTAACATACCTTCAGTTATGAGACATCTAGCTATCTCAACCAAATGCCTATTCTTTCCTCTCTACGACACCATTTTGTTGTGGGGTATACCTGCATGTTAAGTGCCTCTTTATGCCATTGTCCTACAAGTACTTTGTGAATTTCTTGGAAAAATACTATCCCCCTCCATCTAACCTCAATGTCTTGATGGGTGCATCACATTCTTTCTCAACAAGGGACCTAAACTTTTGAAAGCACGAAAACACTTCTTATTTTTCCTTGATAACATATAGCCATACCTTTCTTGAGTGGTCATCAATCAAAGTGACAAAGTACTAGCTCCTCCCAATGAAGCCTCTCTGCTAGGGCCCCATACATCTGAATGTATAAGCTCCAAGAGCTTAGAGGCTTTGTACTCACTCTTTGGAAATGGCTTCCTTGCTTGCTCACCTAGCTGACAAGCATCACAAAACTCATGTAGACCTTAGCCTTCAAGATTTGGTAGTCTCTTCACTAAACCTGCTTTGCACATGCTTCTTAACTTGGGAATATTGATATGTCCTATCCTCTTGTGCCAAAGATCAATCTCTGCAATCCTTCTATTACCAATCATCACATAACATACCTTGTTGTGTGTAGGAGCAGCATCTAGCGTGAACAATTTGCCTTCTTTACTTCCCTTGGCAATGACCTTGCCTCCTTGCTTCACCATGCATCCTTTTGCATCAATATAACCTGCATACCTCTCTCTACCATGTGACCTATAGAGATAAGGTTCTTGGAAATAGATGGAACATGGAGCACATCTTTAAGAGTCTTGAAAGATTTACCTTCACCTAGCTTCACATCTCCCACATGTGTAATGGGATGCTCAGTGTTATAACCCTGTCTCCACACAACCTTTTTAGCTTTCGACTTGCATACGAACAAAAGATTCCTCCATACATGACATGTGATTAGAGCATCCACAATCTATGCACCACTGTTGATATATTTAGGTAGTGATGTGTGTGAACACTCTAGGACCGCCGGGGCACTTTTTTCCCTCTTTAGGAGGTTTTTTTCCCCCGGCTTGTATATACGCCTATTGCCCTAATGGGCTACTTATCTTTGTACATTCTCTAGTAATACATTCAGTATTGTGTGTTTGTGCTCCAAGCTTCTTCTTCTTCCTTGTGCTGTTCGCGTGCTTCCGCAGACGTCTATCTCCAACAATTGGTATCAGAGCAAGTCGTCGCTTCTTCTAGGGCGCCGTAGACACTCCTCCGTTTGCAGTCTCAGATTCACACGAAATTTGGTGAGCATACTCAGGGTGTTTCCGAGATCAAAACAGCTTCGTTCTGTGGTGCCGAAATCGTGATCTGAGCTCGTTTCGGCCTCCGAACGCACTATCGTAGCGCTTGTGTAGGCTATTTCGTCCTTTTGTGCCAAAGGTATATACCAGTTTCTGTTCGCCAATTTAAGCGTCTTGAAGTCTGCAACAGGTCTAGCAGAACTCGTCTGGGAAGTTCTGTTCAACTTTTTGAGATACAATCAATTTTCTGCATCAAGGTATTCTAGTCACCGGCCATGGCTGAAAGAAGTGATGTATTCCGTATGTTGGCTGTTGAGGATAAGTTGGATGGTACCAACTACCCATTATGGGCTTATATGATGCGACATGTATTGGTTGCAAAAGGATTGTGGAACATTATGCAGGGTGTTGAAAGACGTCCTGTTACACTTGTAACGACAGGTACTGCAAATACAGGTACTGCAAATACAGGTGTTCGAGCTGATTAAGATGGTGTCGAAGATGATATTCCGCAGATTCCTGTTCGTGTTGCGGTTTCTGTTGCACCTACTGCAGAGCAGATTCGTTGGGATGGCAGAGATGCCTAGGCACATGCATTGATAGCTTTGTCTGTCAAACGTGCCATTATTCCTCACATTCGCTCTTGCAGAACAGCAAAGGATGCTTGGGATACACTTACCACTTTGTACCAGGCTAGGAATGAGGCTCGTGTTGCTTACCTCCGAAAATAGTTGGAGAGTGAGCACATGAATGAAGGTGATTCTATGGACAGTTTTCTTACAAAGATCAAAGACCTGAAGGAACAATTGATTTCTGCTGATGAGGTTATACCAAATAGCTCACTTGTGCAGACCGTTCTGAATGGTCTTCCTGATTCATATCAGAGTTTTGCCTCTACTCTTCGGTTGATGATGAAAGGCAATCCGAATGCCTTGTCATTTGAGGAATTAGTCTCTGTTTTGTTGCAGGAAGATCAGTCCAAGCAGAACAGGTCCATTATGCGTGTTGCAGATCAAGCTTTCCTGGCTAGTCAGAAGGGCAAAGGAAAATGGAGCTCTTCTACTAGTAAGCAGAAATCTGCAAATGCTGCACAATCGAAGAACCAGGATAAAGAAGAAATCAGAAAAGAAGAAATTGTTCTGCAAGTACTGTAAAGGAAATGATCATATTATAAAGAACTGTCCAAAACTGTCTGCTAAAGAGGCAAAGAAGAAAGAGGCTCGAATGGTTGTTGCAGAGGCCTCTACACCAAAAACAAAGTCTGCAAATCTTGTGCAAGAAGAAGAATGGGCGTTTACTACTGTCTGCAGTTTTGACCCATCTTCTCATGATCAGTGCATGTCTGAAGTAGACTCAGATGTTTGGTACTTTGACAGTGAGGCGACCAAACATATTACCTCGCAGCGCAATTTTTTCTCTTCACTCGAGCCTGCCCTACAGGGAATACTGTCACATGCGCCAATAACTCCTCTTATCCTGTTATGGGAGTTGGTAAGATCATTCTGACTACTGCTCATGGTAGTTCTTTCACTTTGTCAGATGCTTTATTTGTGCCAGGGATCAAAAAGAACCTGTTATCAGTTTCTGCATTAGCCAAGGTTGGCTTGGTTGTGAAATTCGTTGATAGCAGGTGTACAGTCCATGATCTCTCAAATGGCGATGTGATTATTGCTTCTGGCATTTTATGTCGTGGGCTGTATAAGCTCATAGACTATGAAAGATCTGTGAATGATTCGGCATGTGCAGTTCATGATTCTCAGGCTATGTTAGATGCAAAGCTTTGGCATGCACGCTTTGGTCATCTGAATTTTGCTAGTTTGTTACGCCTGCAGAAATCTGAAATGGTGTCCTCTTTGCCCAAACTTGAGGCACCTGGAAAACATGTTTGTGAAGGCTGTATTTTGGGCAAAATGCAGCGTTCTTCCTTTCCAAAAGATGGTTCAGTTCGGGCTACGCAGAAATTGCAGCTTGTACATAGTGATGTCTGTGGTCCTATGCAGACACCCTCTTTTGGAAATTACCTTTACTTCGTGACTTTCATTGATGATTTTTCCAGGCATGCATGGGTATATCCACTCAAAGCAAAGTCCGAAGTGTTCATGTGCTTCAAACAGTTTTTGGTTTTGGCTGAAAATCTGTCAGCATGTAAAATGGGCACCCTCCGTTCAGATCGAGGGGGGAATATATGTCTTCAAATTTTAATGCATTTCTGGCTGAACGTGGGATAAAACACCAGTGTACAGTGCCGTATACACCTCAACAGAATGGAGTTGCTGAACGAAAAAACAAGTCACTCATGGAGATGGCGAGGTGCATGGTCAAAAGTCAGGCTTTACCACATAGTTTCTGGCTTGAGGCTGTCATGTGTGCAGCATATGTACTGAACAGGTGTCCCACTAAAGCGTTGCAATCTATCACTCCATATGAGGCTTGGCATGACCGCAAGCCATCTGTTGCTCATCTACGTGTTTTTGGTTGTTTGGCATATGCATTAGTGCCTGAACAACATCGCAGAAAATTGGATGATAAGGCAGTAAAATGTATTTTTGTTGGGTACAGTTCTGAAAGTAAAGGCTATCGTCTGTATCATCCACAGACTAAACGCATTCTGGTTAGCCGTGATGTTGTCTTTGTGGAAGATGCTATTCAGCCATTGCTTTCATGTACTAAGAAGACATCTGTTAGCTCCAAAGACATGTATGATACTTTGATGCCTCTTTTTACAGGTGGACAGGCTAGTGCTGGTCCTAATGAGGCAACTTCTTAGCCTTTGCAGGTTTCATATGATGATGCAGATCATTCCATTTCTGATGCAGATTTACATGATGCACTTGTTGATGAGAGAGCTGATATTGAGCAGGCAAAAACTATGCCAAAATGGCTGGTGCAGACTTTGAGTGACAACAAATTAGATGCACCTTTGTCATATCGTACTCGTTCAGGCTCTCATAATGCCTCCTTTGCATCAGATTGCTATGCTATGGCTGCATCTAGTCTCTGTGATGAGAATGAGCCTGTTTCAGAAAATTGGATGGCTGCTATGCAATCTGAATATGATGCTATAATGAAGAATGGTACATGGTCTTTATGTGACTTGCCTCCTGGCAAGAAGGCCATTGGCACTAAGTGGGTATACAAGCTGAAGCGTAAACCTGATGGTACAGTTGACAGGTATAAGGCTAGGCTTGTTGCAAAGGGTTATGCACAGGAAAGAGGCATTGATTTTGATGAGACCTTTGCACCTACATGCCGTATGACTACTGTTCGGAGCATTTGTGCACTTGCAACCCATCATGGTTGGAATGTACATCAGTTGGACATTAAAACAGCATTTCTGAATGGTGACTTGCATGAAGAAGTGTATGTTTTTCAGCCCCGTGGCTTTGTGCAGAAAGGGCATGAAAACCAGGTTTGCAGGTTAAAGAAGGCATTATATGGTTTAAAGCAAGCACCACGTGCTTGGTATGAGAAGATACATGCCTATCTGATTGCACATGGTTTTGAGAACAGTCCAACTGAAAGCACCTTATATGTTAAACGTGCTAATGATGTGCTTCTGATCATTGTTGTCTATGTTGATGACATGCTGCTTACTGGTCCTATTGAGACACATATTGCTGATTTTAAGGCTGATTTGCATGCCTCATTTGAGATGTCTGATTTGGGGCATTTGCATCACTATTTGGGCATTCAGTTTATGCACGTTGATGGTGGAATGGCTTTGTGTCAAACGAAATATATTGACACATTATTGCAGCGTTTTGGCCTTGAAGACTGTAAGCCTATTGCCACTCCTATGGAGACAGGTTTACGATTGAGTCTTCATGATGCTGGAGATGCATTTGATGCTGTTCTCTATCAGCAGGCTGTTGGATGCTTGATTTACTTATGCATTACTCGGCCAGATATTCAGTTTGCTGTCTCACAGATGAGCAGGTTTATGCATTGCCCAAGAGTCACGCATTGGAAAGCGGTTAAGCGTATCTTTCGCTACTTGAGTGGTACTCGGCTACTTGGGTTGTTTTATCCCAATGGGGGATCACTACCGCCAGATTTGCATGCTTTTTCTGACTCAGATTGGGCTGGTTGCTATGACACTCGTGTGTCCACCAGTGGTTTTTGCTTCATGCTTGGTAGCTCATGTATATCTTGGTTGAGCAAGAAGCAGCCTACTGTGGCCACTTCCAGTTGTGAGGCTGAGTATAGGGAAGCTTTCACAGCGACTGTTGAGTGTGTGTGGCTCTGACGCCTTATGGATGATTTAAGTGTTGGCCAGTCTTCTGCCACCACCATCTAGAGCGCATTGGCAGTTGCGAGGAACCCTGTGTTCCATGCTCGCACTAAGCACATTGAGGTGCATTATCACTATGTCAGGGAGAGGTTCTCTGCTCGGGAGATCAGCTTGGCATATGTGCCCACGCAGGAGAACATTGCAGACCTTTTCACGAAGGCTCTGCCTAGGGAGAAGTTTGAAGCTTTCCACAAAGCTTTGGGCTTACTTCCTTTTGTGGAGTGATTTCCACATAGCTTGGCACTTCCTTATACATGAGTGCCAGCTCCCTGTTCACCGCATCACTCCCAGGGGGGATTTGTTGATATATTTAGGTAGTGATGTGTGTGAACACTCTAGGACCGCCGGGGCACTTTTTTCCCTCTTTAGGAGGTTTTTTTCCCCCGGCTTGTATATACGCCTATTGCCCTAATGGGCTACTTATCTTTGTACATTCTCTAGTAATACATTCAGTATTGTGTGTTTGTGCTCCAAGCTTCTTCTTCTTCCTTGTGCTGTTCGCGTGCTTCCGCAGACGTCTATCTCCAACAACCACTTTGTGTCCTTGAAATCACTAGCGTAGCCATATCTCATGGCTACGAGGGTCTCCTTCTCATCATCCTTCTTGGAGTTGTTAGCATAATTCCCTTGCTCCTTCTTCTTCTTGCCTTTGTCATCCGTGAACCAGCAATTTGAAGAAATATGATTCTGCTTACGACATATAAAACAAGTTTTACCTTGATGAGGGTTGTTCTTCCCTTTGCCATTCTTTCCCTTCCTTGAAGATGATGTCGTGCTATCTCCTTCTGAATCTGAATCTTCTTCCTTGAGCTGCTTCCACTTGCTTTTTCCTCCTTTCCCCTTCTTGCCACTCTTGCCTTTGCCTTTGCTAGCATATAGGACCTGTGAGTGACCATCCTTCTTAGATGTGTCTCCTATTGCAACTTCTTCTTCCACTAGATGTGGGATCAACTCCTCAAGAGTTGGTAGAGGATCTCTATACAAGATGGTAGTAATGAGGGGTTTCCACTTGTCTTCCCCTCTCAGCCCATTGAGAGTAATCTGCACAAGGTCTTCCTCGTCTACTTTGCAACCAACGGAAGCCAATTGCTCCCTAAACTCCTTCACCCTCAAGGTGTAGCCAACAATAGATTGAGCAGGTCATCCTCAAGGTGTAGCCAACAATATATTGACCAATACCCTTCTTCAAAGAGTGGAGTTCATTCCTACAACAAAACTCTCATTCACCTGCTTCACACTGATCCAGATCACCTAAGCTTTTAGCCACACTTAGTATGGTTGATAAGCTTTCCAACAAGCTATAGAACACCTCAAATGGATCTGTGTAGGTTAGTCAATAACTCTATACAAAATAGACTATGCAGAGATGTAGGATATACATAAATTCGGGTTACAGAGATACACCAATTTCTCTGCGCATAAAACTGATTTCAAGAAGCCCTCTTAGGGAAAGTAAGGCACATATATAAGCTACAGAATGCACTTTAAATCTCTTGAATTGGATATGTACACAAGGAGTTACAACTGTTATAAGCAGACTATGTCTATACCTACAAGAGACTAGAGGGGGTGTGGGCTTGATAGCTCCTCCTTACTCCTCCTCTGTGCATATAACTCCCTTTCATTTTTCCTAGCTTGAACTGCTGCATTTCAGCTCCTTGAGCCTTGGATGACTCTCTCCTTGAGCCTCCTTGAGTATATGTCTCTTGGCCTTCGATGACCTACAAGACTTCCATGCATTTGATGACTCTTCACCTTCCTTTATAGCTTTGGATGCCTCTCCTGACTTTTCCACCACCTTAGGACTGCCTTGCCTGACCTTGCCCGACCTTGAGACCACCCTAAGTTATTTGAGTCGTGACTTTTGTCCACACTAAGGTCTTTTGACCCCGTTATCCACCTAAAGCTTGCATAGTTCACATTTCCAACAAGCAGCTGTTGGGGTCGATAATCTATTTAAGGACTTCATCCGAAGCACTCAAGATATCACTCATGCATACTCTATGCACTACTAGGTGAAGGTGCTGCCCTAAAAGTCCTTGTCGCTGATTTTTGGGTGATTTGCTGCTACCCTTTTCTTCTTGACACACTCCCAAGAGAGTGTGCATGCTGATTATTGTAAGTTGCTGCATATATTTTGTATATCTTCATATCTTGTTTTCTCTCATAAACAGTCCTATTCTCTCTCTATATTCAGCACACTTTCACTTTCTCTAAACTCGTAGGCACACTTCTCTACATATATTCAGCCAGTTACAAACTTTTATACATTCCACACATTGTATAGTTATTATTTCATCAAGTAGTTATTTTGAGAATTGCGTTTTTACTACTCATTTACATTTTTTTGTCTCTTACATATTTTTGTAGTCATTCATCTATCTTATTTGGTTCTAGTTGTATTTCTGCTCAAGGTTCTAAGTATTGGAAAGATCCTAGGAAGTATTATTGGGCCTACGGTCTACCTACTCCAGCATATGTTCATGGTAGTCAACCACAAAATGACGTCCCCATTAACATCATCTGTGCTGTGCATGTACACATTCTCACATATACACGTACAGCAGCAACTCATTATTTTACTTATATCAGAGCAACATGATTGATACAAACATCAGTAATGCCTATTATCTTTCTTCATCAAAGCTAGATGATTGAAATGAGCCTCAGTAGCAGAGCCGCAATAGTGATGTCCCAACATGTGATGGGAACAATGTAGAGTCGTCTAGACAGCAGTAGTACCTCCTTTTGGCTACTCTCCTTTGAACAATTCCACCCTATGAGACCTCCCCGGTATGTACCACAAAAGCTCCTCTTTTTCTCACTGCTTCTTGCACATTATATGCAACTTTGATGATGGCAGCTCCTCATTGCTGTACAGTATTGATGAATTCACCATGCAGTCAAGCATCATCTGCCACAAGTTTTCCCACTGGCTGATCTCCAGTCTCAGTTTCCACAACAGCATGGCTCACTTCTGGATATTGCCTTGAAGAGTGGTTACCACAATATTCTAAAGTTTCTCCGAGTTGCAGGGACCAATACCCCACATGGTTAAAAGATCACCTATTCTCCCTTGTGAATGCTGACCAAAGCCAAGCTTGTATGTCGCTGGGAGATGCTTACAGCACTCACAGATGGCTGGTCTCTCTTGAAGCCTTCTGGCTGCTAGCCATATTGCTTCCTCCTGATTCCTGCACATAAAGCCAGATAGAGCTCAGAAAATCCTCAGCGAATAACGAAGAACTTCCCTGAAGGGCTGTACCCTTTTCTGTCTTCCCTTACTGGCATCCACAAATCCGTGATTCCAGCCCAACTGTCTTTGTGGCTGTAACCCCTTCACTTCTCACATATCTCCTAGCTCCCTACCGCTTCTACTATATCTTCTTTCGTTCCTGTCTAATAAACCCCCCAAAGAACTATGAAAAAAAACAACAATCAAGAAGAAGTCCTCTCGCATCCCCCCTCTTTCTATTCTTTCCTTTCAGCCCCGATTAGGAAAACCCTTTCTCTCAAAGCTCCTCTTTTCTATTCCCTTCCTCAATGCTCTCCCCATGCAGTAGAGGGCTAGATTTAGGAACTACACCTGAACTCGAACCTACAACATCTTCAACACCATCTCCATCAGCTACATTTTGAGCATTTGTAGTTGTGACAGGATATATTTCAACACCTTCCACAATATTCCAAAGTTCCATTGCAACCAATATGTGGTGCATCATGTATGCCCATGATGGGTAGTTTGATCATGGCTAGTAAACGAACCTTGATAGAGAAAATTGATGGTTTCTCAAACATGTGAGCAGAATTACCAATGGAGCTATGTTAGACCTGCAGCACACTTCAGGCCACTTGTACTCGCAAATAGAAACCCAAACAACAAATAGCATAAAAGGACAATTTCTTGCAGATTCATTACAATAATGTGTTTGGGGCTAAAACGAGCCTAAATCGATTTTTATGTTGTGCAAAGCTCCCTAAAGAGTATTTTTAAAGTGTACATTGCCCTAAGTATGCTCACCAGATTTTATAGTAATCCAAAAAGATGAGAGGGTGTGCTAGCGACCAATTTCAAAAAGCAGTGGCATGCTATGTTATGGATTTTTGGAGTTTGGGGATAGGGAACACTCATAAAAAACACAAGGAAGAAGAAGCTTAGGAGCACAACACAGTGTATTACTAAGTGCTAAATGTACAAAGATAAGTAGCCTGTTAGGATTAAGGGCATATATACAAGCCAAGGGGAAAAACATCCTAAAGTGGGAAAAAAGTTTCCCTTAGGATTAAAGGCATATATACAAGCCAAGGGGAAAAACCTCCTAAAGTGGGAAAAAAAGTTCCCCATAAGTCTTAAGTGTGTTCAACACATGACCATCGAAATATACTCATATTAAGGAAACACCAAAGCCTCTCTCCCCATGGCCATAGTCAATATCCAAGAAGAGACCTTGAAAAACACTTATCACCGGACCAGCCTCCATCATCTTCTTCAGATGGACACAATATTTAGGAGTGAAGTGATTGGCATCATTGATCAACTCTCAAAGACAAGTAGACTATTGCCAAGCACTTGTGTCCTTGGCAACCAAGAGTTGTACAAGAATGTCTTGCAACCCATAGTTTGAGGCTCACTTTGGACATCTCAGGGATGGAATTCTCTTGAGTCATTGTGGATAAAGGTTCAAGATTAAGCATAGTGTGACAAAATTGCAATTTTTTGTTGAAAAGAAAAACCTTTTGAATTGTTCTCAATTTAAACCTCTCTAATGATTGTTTTATTAGATATACTTAGGATAACCATGGGATATGTGCATTTTTTCATTCCTCTGTGTTGACCATTTTATTTAGATACTACGTAGAGTCTTGTATCTTGATTCTATAATGTTGTATCTATTATTATATGTGAAATATATACAGTTTGTGTTCTAAAAATAAAAATCTCTTCAAAGGGATAAAAACCTTGATTTTTATTTTCGATCTGAACAATCTAAACGATTTCGACAATCAAATATCGATTTAAATCTCATGATTTAAATCTGTCGGTCATATTATAAGAATAAGTCTCATAGCTGACTATACCATGAGAGTGGAGCTTCGCCCTCAAGTGAAGGGAAATTTATAGTTCTTTGAGCAAGTCTTTGAGGATGTGGTCGGAAACTCACTATACAATTTCATTGATGGGTTTAGTGGGTATAATCGAATTGCCATCCGTCCCAATGACCAAGCCAAGATAGCCTTCATAACACCATGGCATACCTATTCATATACCAAGATGGCCTTTGAACTATGAAACACAACCCCTATCTTTGACTAGACTATGTACTTGATTTTTTAGTCTCTTCTAAAATTCTTACAAATTTTCATGGATGATTTGTCAGCCTTATGAGCCTCAGGTGTTCCACCCCCTATGAAATAAAGCTAAGCCGAACCTCAACAAATGCCATTTCTTGGTGATGCCAGGCACCCTCTTTAGCCATGTGGTGATAAATAAGCGGCATAGTTTTCCACATTAAAAACAAACACCATTCAAGTTGTCCAAATTCAGATGTAGACCCATTTCAAATGTACAAGAGGCTCCCCCACCTCATCCACTACACCAATAAAAGAAACGAAGAAAATTTATGGACCTCCCACATAATACAAACGCAATGCATATTGGGGCTGATGGAGAACACATACATTACTTTCCTAATTCAGTACAAATCTCTGTCACATTATCCCACAAGTAGCATGGGAAATCACTAGATCAATCCAAACACGGCAAGCTCAGAGGAGTTCGTCTCTTATATGTCGAATAAGTTTCAAAAGGAAGACATAAAACAAGCCAGCAAACAAGTGCAATGATTTATCAATATACGACGATCTACAATAGATTTGAGGATAAGTTCATGTTTGTCCCTCTCTAGAAGTATGCTCGTTCCACTACATGATGTTGAAAGCAAGTGTCTTGCTGCTTAAGTATTTCCACAACAAGAGTGTGGCTTACCTGGCGTATACAAAACAATGCATCTGTAGTGGACGGGAACAATTTGCAATTTTTACAAATTTTTCAGGCTATCTATGTCCCAAGATTTCTTGCATTGATCAAGTGACAGATAAATTTAACACCCTCAGTGCAAGGCTCAAATCGATAGCAGTTCGAATAGTATGTCCATTGATGGAGTTCAGCAGAAACAGTAGACATAGCAAGGAAGATTGGAGGTAAGAAACATCGACTTTTCTTTCTTTCTTTTTTGGCAAGGAAGATTGGAGGTAAGAAACATCGACTTTTTTCTTTTTTTCTTTCTTTCTTTTTTGGAGGTAAGAAACATCGACTGAATTTCGCATTCCAGAGTGCATGTCACCCAAGGGAAGATTGGCAACAAAGCGCAGCCTGAACAGTCGTGTGAACAAGAGAAGGACGGTCGATCCTGATTTGATGCTGATGTCTCTGCTGCCAATGGCATTCTTTTTATGAGCAGAGGTAGTGGAATACCCACTCGAAAATTGTCTCTATATCATAAATAGATACATACATACATTGAGACACACATACATTCACATGGGCATTTTTTTTTCACAAATGTCTTTCTCTATTGGTATGTACTAGAAACATGTCCAGATTGGCTGAATTGGTAGGCAGTAAGCATATATTTCATTATTTGAGTGGTACCCGACTATTTGGATTGTTTTGTCCCAAGGGGGATCATTATTGCCTGATTTACATGTTTTTTCTAACTTGATACTCGTGTGTCCACTAATGGTTTTTGCTTTATGCTTGGTAGTTCACCCATATCTTGATTGAGCAAGAAGCAGCCTATTATGGCCACTTCTAGTTGTGAGGTTGAGTATAGGGCAGCTTTCACAATGATTGTTGAGTGTGTGTGGCTCATATACGTATTGGCTAATTTGGGTGTTGGTCAATCTTCTACCGTCATCATCTTCACTGAGCGTGAGAGTGCAATGACAGTTGCGAGGATCCCTATGTTCCATGCTCGCACAAAGCACATTGAGGTGCATTATCATTATGTCAGGGAGAGTGTTGTATAATTCATGAGTTCATAAGACTAAATGTATGGATTCTAAAGGTTAGAATATGATGTATGTTTGCCTTGGTTTAGCCCTTGAATTACGTTTGGAACATGCCTTGAACCTTTGGATGAAACCCTTGGTTTCAACCCTTGGGGTATTTATTCATATGATCTCCCAATTGAATGGTTGCAACCTAAGGCTTGATTTATCCTAAGGTGTGGGAACCTTAGTCTTGGGAGAAGCTTCTCTAGGAACCACCTTGTGTGTATGTGAGAGAAGAATCCACGTTTGATTTAAAAGGAATGTGATAGACCTTGGGAAACTAGAAGGCATGTGATCAGCCTTGGGAAAGTGTCCACACGAGGGCCACTTGGCTGGACACTTGGCCAAACCCAAAGACATGCACCCCCTTGGCCTAGAGGTATACATATGGGTGGAGTTGGATGGGTGGAGACGTTCTCTCTCTTAGGACTGTGGTGTTGGTAGTTAGATTGGTAGATAGTAGTTGTAGTTACATAACACTGGTATCAAAGTCAAGTTTTGATCCTAGGACCTATGGGTTATAGGCTATGCTATGGGAGGCTCCTTACTTTTGGACCCTCAAAAACTTCAATATCTGATCATTGAGGACAATGATCACACTAAAAGGAGGAAAAGAATATCGTAAAATGACATGATAGGCCAAAAAAATGGTCGAAACATTTCACCCTTTTGAAGCGTTCATTTCTTCCCCAATAAGTTTCTCCTTTATTCACAAGAGATATGATCCACTTGGAACTTTAGAGTTGTAAGATACCCTAAAAACCACCACTCCAAAATATATATTATGAACAAGTAACTACTTTCCAATATGGTTAAGAATATGACCATTTGGCTAATTCAATGATCGGCCTATTAATATTTCCTTTAAGATAGATGCACAACTATGTGAAAAGATAATATCTAGTATGTGAATACTAGATCTATTATCATATGACATAGACAAAAATACATTCGGTTGCATCGGATTAAAGAAATAGTTATATGAAGGCTCAGTCTTCAAAGTCTTATCAAGAATAAATGAAAACTTAGTAAGTGTACAACTTATAAAAATTCTGATTGTACTTGTTTAGAATTAAAAAAAATCAAAGTTTTCACAATAAGCAATCCCTGAGTAAGAGCTAAAATTACCTACACTAAGGTAAAAGTGTAAACCAAATGGTATGGGACTTGTAGGTTTACACTATCACCAAATGGATTCAGTGGTATTGGACACTGAACTTAAGGATAATGGAAGCTTAAGCTTGAGGATAATTAATGGCTTCTTCAGTCTAGGATTTAGCATAAATGAAGCTCCAATTTTGATAGGAAATTGAATGAAAAACAATTTCCTTTAAAACTTAAAGTTTTTAGAAGTAAGAAAACTCTTTAAAGATGGGAAGAAAGGTATCATCAACATGACACCTCTAATCAAAAGATGCATTCCTTAGCCCTTTCATAAAATTAAGGAGTACATTTGTTATCTAGTACCTAAATGTGTTTGAGTTCATCTCAAAACAAAGTAAGAACCATATATGCAAGAAGGGAATTAATTGAAGAATTTCAAGGTCAGCTAGCCAAAGACTTGAAGCATGTCCATGGTAAGGTACTTACGAGTGGATAAGATGGCTCCAAAGTTTGGATCAATAAGCATGAGAACTTGCTTAAGTCAAAGGGATAACATATAATTGTTGATCCCTAGAAATAGAATAGTTAAAGGTTCTAAGAACATCCACAGGATGTTACATGCTTAAGCTAGATGAAAAATCATGAAAGCATGAGTTAAAGGCCCCCAACAAATCCCATGGGTAAATATCATTGAAGAAGAGATATATAGGAGAAAGACTTAGGCGTATCCCACCTTATCTTGGCTAGAGGAATTTTGAGAAAGCCAAGTGAACTAACTTGGTCAAATATATCAAATCCTTTATGCTTTGATAAGCTAAGTGGCCTACATTGGTCAAAGAGATCAAACCCTTAAATAGTTTGATAAATCATACCAAGGAAAGTTTAAAGGTCAATCAAAAGAGATCTTTGAATTAATTGGCATAAAATTTACAAACCTTAGTCTTTGCTCTCATGAATATCATGCCAAGGAGTTCCAAGATGGAATTCATGTTCATAGGAAATATTCAGAGAGCATGAAAAGGACAAAAAATGTGGAAACATTAAGGATGTTAATCTACACATTGGAAACATCGGGATAAGCCTTAAAGATAAGACCATTGAGAATAAGGTCTTAGGCTCATAAAGAGGTGAAGAGATTTAACTATTTGAACTATATAAATACACTCGGTGGTAATTACAAGAGGGTAAGTGGAATAAGTTTAACATTTACCCTTGATAAGGCTATCCTCTATCATATTAAGTAGATGCATTCTTCTCAATAAAATGCATAGCCAAATTTAGCTGGTACAATAGATTTGGATAAATATGAGGATAAAAAAATTTAGGGAGTTGCAGAGTTAAAATCCAAAAGTAAAGAGCCTAAATAAAGTCAAGCACATTCAAGTATCGATCGTTGAAGAATAGAATGATATGTAAAAGATCATCTTCTAAATCTTTAGATGATGAGAATACATGATTCAAGACTATTCACTAAGTTCCTAGAGGGATCTGGGATATGATGCCAAAAGGGAGGTATCCTTTTTATAAGACTTTGGAACTTAAAACTTGAATCCTTTAACTCGACTCAATATATTGAAGAGTTAGGAAGAAGGTATCTTGATGGCTTGATAAGTATTGTTCCTAAATTATTTTGAGGAATTGAAGGAATTGGTAAGAGAAATGATTTGTTCCTCTTTGTAAAGCTTTGGCAACCTTTGAGGTTAGTATACATAACTATTTGAGGAACGAACCAAAGACGGTTCAACATAGTTAGTATTAATGCTCTTTAGAAGAACCTGTAAAGCTAAGTCAAACAAAGAATTTGGGTAAAGACCCTAGGATAATGGTCTAAAAAATAATTCCAATTCCTAAAAGCCATGATTGTATTCTTTGGATCAACAAAGTCTTTGAAAAATAAAAGGTTTTCCAAAAAGGAACAAGGATATTTTCTAAGGATTCATCCAAGGAAAATCAGTGATGACCACGATGAGGATCCACTAGTAGAAATGAACTTTCAAATTTGGTGTATTATCTATCATTCGGAATCCTTGAACCTTATGTTTCAGGAAAAGTTGAATGATTGATATAATTATTCCTAACTTTCGAAAGAATGAGAAGATAGTATTTCTCCTAATCCATTAAGCATGTTTTGGTAGGGGCTCAATAGACCCACTTCGCTAAGTTCATGATTTTCACTTAGTCCTACCAAATACCAATAAATTATATTGGTATGTGAAAAAGGCTACAAAAGAATAAGTTAAGTTCATAACATTCAAAGATTCATCTCCTTTCTATTGAAACAGGAAGATGAATCTAGTTTTCGGCCCTTTCAAGATAGAGTAGGATCTCTATTACATACTCCTAAAAAATTGTACATTTCTGGGAAAGTACAAAGAGTACAAAAATGTAATATTTCATGGATCTTAAGGTTTCTGAAAGTGCCAAAGGGAAACTACTAAGGTAGACCACCAATGAAGTCCATCCATTTCACTGGTCCATAGATGTACATTCAACTAGACAGGGGAAAATGATTTGGGTAGGGATTTTGATTCCTTTCCTTTCAGATTAAGAAGGGCATAGCCCTTATGATCATAGGGAATGAATCTAAAGAGACAACCATGCTCAAAGTATAGATCATTGTGCACGGAGGAATACTCTCACATATTATACCTACACACATTTTTGAAGAAGAAAATGTTAAGGGGGGGGGGGGGGGGGGATGTTGTATAATTCATGGGTTCAAAAGGCTGAACGTATGGATTCTAAAGGTTAGAATATGATGTATGTTTGCCTTGTTTTAGCCCTTGAATTATCCTTGGAACATGCCTTGAACCTTTCCGTGAAACCCTTTTTAACCCTTGAGGTATTTATTCATATGAGCTCCCAACTGAATAGTTGGAACCTTAGGCTTGATTTATCCTAAGGTGTGGGAACCCTAGTATTGGGAGAAGGATCCACCTTGGGTGTACGTGAGAGAAGAATCCTCATTTGATTTAGAAGGCATGTGATGGACCTTGGGAAATTAGAAGGCATGTGATCACCCTTGGGAAAGTGTCCACATGAGGGCCACTTGGTTGGACACTTGGCCAAACCCAAGGACATGAACCCCTTGGCTAGAGGTATATATATGGGTGGATTTGGATGGGTGGAGACATGCTCATTCTTAGGACTGTGGTCTTGGTAGTTAGATTTGTAGAGAGTAGTTGTATTAGACAAGAGAGAGGTTCTCTGTTGGAGATGTCAATTTGGCATATGTGCCTAACCTTTTCACAAAGGCTCTACCTAGGGAGAAGTTTGAAACTTTTTGCAAAGCTTTGGGCTTACTTCCTTTTGTGGATTGATCTCTTTCCACATAGCTTGGAATTCCTTACACATGACTGTCACCTCCTTGTTTACTGCATCACTCCCAGGGGGGATTTGGTGATATATTTTGGTAGTGATGTGTGGACACACTTAAAACCATTGGGGTACTTTTTTCCCTCTTTAGGAAGTTTTTTCTCTTGTCTTCTATATATGCCTATAACTTACCTTTGTAGATTCACTTGCTAATACATTCTATGTTGTGTTGTGCTCCAAGCTTCTTCCTCTTCTTCCTTGTGTTGTTTTTGTGCTTCCACAAATCTTGAACTCCAACAAATGCTACTCACATGGGAAGGAAAACATATCATTCTACCTATTTTCACTTCTTGTTCACTTAATGGCTTGATACCCAATGAGACTCCAAAAATTCTTAAGCCTCTCTCTCAAGCTATAGATATACCCAAGCTGCCATGTGCTAATCAAGGAAAAATGCAAACCTAAACAAGTACAAAAGAGACCCAAAAACCCGAGAAAATACACATCTGAAGTGGCTAAAAAATATTGGTTAGCCAAGTCTTTTATGGCTGCATAAAATTCAAAGACACAAATTTGGGTGCCCAAGGAATTGGTAGCATAGTTTGAGGATTCTCCTCACCATCACAGGAAGAACAAAGCCCCACATAAAAGGCCACTTTGTAGCTCCAAGTCCCCACATAAAGAGACTAAACTGATTGTTAAACAATTTGGATACCTAAGACAATTAGTTCCATGAAGAATACATATAATCAAGTATGGGTTCCAAATATACCCTTAAGGCTCAAACTACACTAATCCCAAAGAAGCCAAAAAACCCTAGGTCTCAATGTCTCACATATCAAAGAAAAATCAACCACAACAACAAAAACCTAGAATTACTCAAAACTGGTACACAAAAAGTCTCAACCACAATCCAAGAAGAACACAATGCACATTGTGTGGGTTCCCAAGAGATGTACCATTCCTCCTCCTAATCCCATAGTCACTCCTTCACTAGGCACTAATCAAAAGAAGCCACTCACCATTAGAGTGAGTGCACAATAGTTAAAATCATTGCTATCATGATCAATGTTCACCTCATGCTTTTGTACACCATGCATATGATGTGAAGAGAACTAACATATACTTGTATATATGTATTAAAGTTCTTGTAATTTATTCTCTAGACTAACACTGGCCATCCATGACTTCAAGTTGAGTGCTACAAGAACTCAGGCATAAAGATTCGATTTATCAAGGACACCAAGAGAAGTACCTATTCATGCAATAACCATGTGCTTAGACACACAACCCTATCCATTGCACTATACCGAATTGGTTGCACTTCAAGTATGAATCAACCATAGGTCCACATTGCATGCCTTTGCATAAGACATGGTTGTTGATATCCCATGCACAAGAGCGATACCTTGTAATGTGAGGGCCCATGTCACCTGTAATACTTGGTGTTGGAATGAATGTCAAAATATCTTCAAAGAGAGTCTTTGTAAAGAGAAAAGAGAAAATTATACTTTTTGATGAGATAAATTTCAGATTTTGTAAAAATGAGAAAGAGTCTTCCCCATGATGATATATGTCTCATATATTTTTTATAGAATTGTTAGACCTCCATAGATTATATATTTTAGATTAGAAGGAGAAAAGGACCAATTTTAAGTGTGAACTTGGACACTTAAAATAGTATAAAAGACAATTGAAGTCATTTTTGTAGGCGATTTATTTTTTGAAGATTAATGAGATCTAGAGAGCTCTTTGCAAAGTCCTTTCTCTTCACCTTATTTCTTTGATAATTTGAAGTGTATTTTGTGAGTATTTTTCATGGATTTGTCTCTGAGATGAGTGGTTCTATGTGTATGTGTAATACTTTCATTGATCTATTATCATCTTAAATGGTTGTCGAATGGGAAATTTCCTTAAACTAATTGCACCATTTCCAACTATACTTAGGCTCGAGTTTCCCTTCAACACAAAGAAAGTTTCAAATGAATATAGATTTCTCCCTAATTCTAACTCCATGAGTGAAGGTTGAGCTTTACTTTCTTTGTTCCATCAAGGATCTTGTACTTTTTCCCAAAGTCCTTGAGGCCAATGCTCATTCAATTTTGGGACCATGGAATCTAAAGGCATTCATGGAACTCAACATCTGGAATACAGGTAGCAAGAATGGGTTTGGGGGTTTTTCTAGAAAAGCTTGATCAAATTCAATCAATCTCTCACACATCACAAGCCACTCCTTTTCCAATCCCCCCCTTGGATCACACTTTTTGTGTTGCTCGAGACTTGTTCCTATCGCCAGTCTCAACTGATAAGATTTTAACATCATATCTAAATATATCCTTGTCGCTCATTGAAGGTCAATTACTTTGATTGCATTGATTTGTGTATATTTTCGTGCATAGTTTGGATTCTTAGGAAAATCTCTAAAGAGATGTTCTCTAGCACATTTTGCACAATACACTTCCCACTTTATTGTAGGAGGTGAATCAGACATGGTAAAATCTCTAATGAAATGGTTCCATGGTCCTAGGTTTTGGTTAGTTGGAGTAGGAGCCCTAGGGATTGCATATATCAAGTTAGCATACTCTACCCCATATGGATCTGAATAAATTTTGTACTCATAGTATTGTTGCTCATATGAACTTTCGTAGGCATTAGAGGGATTCCCATAGTAGTAATACCCAGAATATTGCTTTTCATAGTCTTGATTGAATGAGTCTGTATTGAAACTTGGAGTAATTGGCACTACCACTTGCTTAGTGTTATGTTCAAGTTTATATAATTTACTGGAACTATGCTCTTAGGATGACGGGGGACAAATTGAGGTGGAGCGTAGTTTTTTTGTTCACTTGTTCATTAAGAAAAATAGGTTCTCTTGGAACCTCTCTTGCTTGATCTCCTGTGAGATAAGGATATGGACGATATGGATATTGTGGAGGCTTCCTCACCTAATTTCTATTATAGGGACAATTATTTGCCATGTGATTTGTGAATATGTGGTTTACCATAAGTAAAAGGGGATGTTGGAGGCTCTACCCCAAGGACAAGCTTGGGTTGAGTATTTCCCTTCACATGGCATACATCTTCTTAGCATTGGCATCCTTTTAGGTTGAGGAGGATATGGACCAAAAGTGTTATGAGCATGCACCCCAATCCTTTTAGCCATTAAGTTTTCCAACTTGTTAGGTGGAGATCTTGGCAGTTCTTTTGGAGGTGATTTTGGAGGCTTTGGTGGTGGTGCTAGAGCTTGGCAGTGTTGCTCATCACTCATTGGGAGAAACCTTTTGTCATCATTTTGTGCTTTTTGGGCCTCATTTTGCCCATTTTTCCCATCCTCCCACCCTTTTTATTTCCTCAACTTGCCCTCCTACCCACCCCTTTCTACCATTCTTTCCCACCCTTTCACCCTTGAATTTAGTGGTTCCTCCAGTTTGGTGGCTCTTTTCAAGGAGTTGGTGGCCAGTCTCAAGTTTTTAAGTGTTTATTGTTGGAACATCAAGCTTACACTATGCTTGAGGTGGATTTGATCTACATCAAAGGCTATCACGTCGAAAGAATATCTGTTGGAGAGTTCTTTTTCTTATGCTCACTTATTGTATTTTTCAAAAAGATTTTTTCATGGATCTTTTACCATTGTAAAAGCCTTGAGATTTACACATGTGAAAGTAGAAAGATAGCGCCTAAATCCCACGAATTTGTGGTGGTTGAGTTGCATTCAATCAAGCAATCAATCACCTAAAAGTAGATCAAACTAAATCTTCACTTTTCCTAGATTGTAGGAAAGTGAATTGATTCCCTCCAACAACCATTCCCACCTTCATTTGAATTCAAAATCCACTTGTAGAAGTTGTGGAACACTCATAGAGTCTATATAAAGACTTGAAATCACTTGTACAATACATGGAAGCAATATACATACACTTGTGACCATCATTGTCTTGCTCCTTCAATTTTCTGCATCATCTTTTTCACCAATAATAATCTTGCAGAGGGTGCTTCTCTCTCTCCAAGGCTCCAAATTGAGTGCCAGATGGCTCATTGGAAAGGTATTAATGTCTAGTTTATGCTTGTAAAGTTTTATAGCATTTGATTTGGTAGATTGGGAGAAATCTTAGGTTTTTGGTCTCGGGGTCAATCTCTACGTATTCCTAAAAATTAGGAAGTACCACCGGTGAATGTCTGATTCATTCCTATAGCATATTTTGCCTATTCCTTATAATTTTGTGCTTTCTATACACTCAACCCTATGTGTATCACTTCCATAAAAGGATTTTTTTCTAATTGTAATCATGCTGGTCGCTATGGGCTTTAAGTTCATTGTCTCTTCCATAGATAGTAAGTTTTTGAGCTAGTCGATGCACGAACCTATCTGTTTTGTATCACCTCATTCTCCTTGATGCTCCAAAGTACATAGTGCATTTCTTTGCACTTATTGCATGCCTATAAGGTTGATTTGAGTCTCCATAAGATCAAGGGCTGGTCTTGTGACTAGTGGCTAGACCAAACTTCGTCGCTTCGAAACTCACTTTTCTACCTCCTACAAGCTTCTCCAAGTTCTTTCAGTGGTATCAGACCTAGATTAAGATGGGTGACGGATTTCCCTCAATGATCAAGAAGCTTGATCGACACAACTACGTGGCTTTGCAAATCAAAATGGAGGCCTATTTTCAAGGTAGAAATCTTTATGGAATTGTAGCAGGTGATGAAGTTATGCCTATTCCAAGATCCAAAGGAGGACCTACACAAGACGAGATAGATAAGCTCATGCTTTGGTGCATAAGGGATGATCAAACAAGGTCATACATACTAAACTCTATCTCTAACTTTCTATTACCACATATTAGAGGATGCAAGACATCTCAAGAGACTTGGGATGCCCTCGAGACTTTCTTTTCTGCTACTACCAAAGCAAGAAAGAATCATCTTTGGAATGAGTTCAACCAAATGAAGAAGACACCTAAAAAAACCATCACAGAGTTTGTTACCAAGGTCAAGGAGGTTGTGGATCAATAAGCATCCATTGGAGAGCTTGTTGAAGAAGAAGCTATCATGAGGCAAATTCTCAACGGTATTCAAAGTGATAAGCAATGGCAATCCTTCACGACGGCTTATGATCTCATCATGGATGTGCAAACTCCAGACTTCAACATCTTTCTTGGACAACTCTTCAATCAATAGGCCAACGATAGCATAAAGGAAGGTAACTCCTATCATGGTAATTCAACTAGTGTTTTATATGCAGATAAGAAAGATAAGAAGCAGAAAGGCAAGAAGAAGGAAGAAGATGAAGAAGAGACTTCTCAAGCCAACTTCACAAGCAAGAGAAGGTGGAAAGGGAAGAAGAAAGGACCAAAGCAAGACAAAGCCAAAGGTCAAAATGTTCAACCTTGTGCCATCTGCGATAAGACCAACCACACCACTCAGACTTGTTGGTTCAATGGGAAGACCCAGAAAGGAAGTGGAAGAGGTGGATATGGCATCAGTAGAGGAAGAGGTGGACACAACTTCAACAATAACAATAGAGGCTATAATAGAAGGGACTACAACAATTATTCAGAAGATCAACCACATGAAGACTCATTGCTTCTCATGAATCTAAGCCACAAAGAAGGTAAAGAAGATGATCATTTGTTCTACATAGATTTAGGATGTTCGAATCATGTTGCAGGCAACATTGCTCTTCTATCTGACTTACAAAGTCCAAAGCATAGACATAAAGTGCAAACAGGGGATGACACAAAGCACAATGTGGAGAAGATTGGTAATGTCAAAGCTTCCAATGGTAGGATAAACATTCTGAGTAAGGTTCTCTATGTACTCACTATCACTAAAAACCTAATAAGTGTAGGCCAAAAAGTTGAAAAAGGCTTGCAAGTTAGGTTCACCCAGCATGGAGCTTTTGTGGAAGATCCATGTCAAGGCTTTAAGAAGATAGCCAGAGGTGAGAAGCATGGTAGGCTCTTTACTTTTGAAGTACGAGAAACCAGGAACATAGCTCAATTAAACTTTGGGTCTTAAACCCTAAGTGAGCTTGACATGTGGCATAAGACACTTGCTCATGTGAATGAAAGAACCTTGAAGGATATATGTAAGGATCAAAGTATTCTAGGATTGCCGAACATATCAAAGCAGCACACGATCAACATGTGTGATGCATGTCAGATTGGAAAGGCACAAAGACAACCATTCAACCACAAAGCCTACATCCACAACAACTTATTGGAATTAGTACATATAGACGTATGGGGACCAAGTCAAGAACCTTCATTGACAGGATCAAGGTATTATGTCTCATTTATTGATGACCATAGTAGATGGACTATTCTATACTTTATCAAGAGTAAGAATGAAGTGTTTGATTACTTCATAGCACATGTGGAGAATCATACAGGTAGATCACTCAAGCAGCTCATATCGAGAATACTTCTCCAAAGAGTTTGATGAGTTCTTGCAGGATAAAGGTATCAAAAGGGAAGTGACTACCAAGTACTCTCCTCAACTAAATGGAATTGTAGAGAGGAGAAACAAGACATTGGTTGGATCATCCCGAACAATGCTTGAAGACAAGAAGTTTCCACATTATCTATGGGCAGAAGCTATTTCAACTACTGTGTACCTTGTCAATAGAATACCATCCAAATCACTTCAAGGTATGACTCCTTATGAAGCATGGCATGGAAGAAAACCTAGTCTTGGACATTGCAAGGTTTTTGGTTGTTTAGCTTATGTTCATGTACCATCACAAATAAGAGGTAAGATAGATGAAAGGGCAACAAAGGCAATGCTTATTGGATAGAGTTCAACTCAGATGGGTTACAGGTTCTACAATCCTTCAACCAAGCAATTCACTACAAGTAGAGATGTTGTGTTTGAAGAACACAGGTCTTGGTATGATGAAGATAAACAAAAGGTAATTCTACCATATGATCTTGATTCTGATTCTCATCAATTAGGAAGCAAGCATGATACACAGGTCCAGGATCCAAGAAGTGATACAGATGATGACCAAGATAAAAGAGAAAGGGATTACAAGCTATGGAAGTCAAGAGGCAAAGCAAAGATGCAAGAGGTTGGAGAATGCTCCAAACAAGCACCTAGAAGATCAGCAAGAGAGAAGAAACAACCAGAAAGGTATGAATATGATTCCACATTTTTTACGAAGCATTCAATCTACTTGGAAAAAGACTCTATTTCAGAGGAACCCTCAACCTATGAAGAGGCAAAGGGAAACCCTAATTGGGAAAAGGCCATGAAAGAAGAAATAGATGCATTGAAGGAGATGGACACTTGGGATTTGGTTCCAATGTCGTCGAATCAAAAGGTAATTGGTTGCAGATGGGTATATAAAGTTAAAAAGAATTCAGATGGATCAGTTTGCAGGTACAATGCAAGATTAGTTGCCAAAGGATTCTCTCAAACTCATGGTATACACTATGAGGAAAAAGTCTCACCAGTTGCAAAGATGACTACAATCAGGACATTGATAAGTGTAGTTGTTGCAAAGAATTGGACACTCCTCCAACTTGATGTGAAAAATGCATTTTTAAATGGTTGGATAAGTGAAGAGGTATACATGTCATAACCACCAGGTTTTGAGAACTCTAATCATCCATCTTATGTTTGCAGACTTAAGAAAGCATTGTATGGATTGAAACAAGCTCTTAGAGCTTGGAATTATAGGTTGGTTACATGTCTTCAAGATCAAGGGTTCAAAGCAAGCAACTCAGATCCTTCTTTATTCATCAAAAGGGATCATGATGAGGTTATCTATCTATGTTATATGTAGATGATATTATTGTGACAGGTGATGATGTGAATGGCATTCAAAGCATCAAGAGACACATGCAAGATGAGTTCAAAATCAGTGACCTAGGTGAGCTCACATATTTCCTAGGTATGCAGGTGATATACATAGATGAAGGAATGTATGTGACTCAGAGAAGATACATTCAAGATCTTCTTCTCAAGTTCAAAATGGAGAACACAAAACCTGCAAGTACACCTTTGAAGATGAATCATAAACTTAGTGTTTATGAAGGTGAGAAAATTAAAGACATAAAATAATATCAAAGCTTGGTAGGTAGCTTGATATATGCTACTCATTTATAGCTTGATATAGCTTGATATATACAAGGGTAGACATCTCATATAGTGTGGGAGTGCTTAGTCACTTCATGCACTCACCGAGAAGATGACACATGGATGCAGCTAAGAGATTACTTAAGTATCTCAAAGGTACAATCAACGAAGGTATATTTTGTTCAGATTTGGATATCAAAATCTATTCAGATGCAGATTTGGGAGGAGCTAAGGATGATAGAAGAAGTACTTCTGGTTACTTAGCATTTGCAGGTTCAAAGCTAGTGTCATGGAGTTCCAAGAAGCAACCTTTAGTTGCTTTATCCTTGGCTGAAGCAGAATATAGAGGCTTGACCATAGCAACTCAAGAGGCAATATGGTTAAAGGCATTGTATACAAATTTGGGACTTGTGAGTTCCAAACCTCACATATTTGGGGATAATATAAGTTCCATGCATCTAGCGGCCAACCCTATTTTCCATGTAAGAACCAAACACATAGAGGTGCATTACCACTTCATTAGAGAGAAGATCATGGCAAAGGAGATTAACATTTCTTTTGTTCCTATGGAAAATCAAGTAGCAGATATGATGACGAAGGCATTTGATGGACTAAAACTTTGTAGATTCAAAGCTATGGCAGATATTCAACCTATTGTTGGTGCAAAGACCAAGCCCACACATTTGGCTTGAAGTTCATACACATATGAAGTTCCATGGAAACCATTGCTAGGAAGAATTTTATCTTTTGTAACCTTTTGTAAAAGTCAATTCTTATTGACTTGAGAATCTTTGTAATCACCTACCAAAAACTCGTGGACCTGTTAGTTAAGAAGTAACTACTTCATTGAGGGAATATTTCCTAGATTGAAGGATCACCTTTTAGAGAGAGCCAAAAGTTGAATTCAAATTCAAATTTGAATGTAAAACTTATAAAAGGTGACTTGAAAAAGTCACGAAAAAGAGAGTCAATTCCCGAGTTCTTCATTGCCATTCTTGTAAGAGTGTAAGGCATGTTCTTCGAATATGTTGTACTTGCTAGCATGCATGCCTATGTTCATGCCCAATGATGAAAAGTTGAATGGTGCAAGATACAATTTGTGGAAGGACACTATTAAGGCTTACTTATACAAAAACTTGTTATATAAAGTTGTAAATGCTACAAACTTGAGCTCAATAAGGATAGTGACCTATTTGCATAGAATGTTTGGAATGTAGAAGATAAGCGAGCCCTAGGACAAGTATTACTAGCTTGTGATAAGTTAACTAAGGGGCATATTACTTCTTGCAAAGCTTCTCATGAGTCTTGGAAGATATTCAAGGTCTCTATGAGGATGAGAATCCCTCTAGAATGTATGCCTTAGAAGCAGAGTTATATAACTTAGCAATTAGGCCCCAAGCTTCCATCACCAAGGTCATTCCCACTTTTGAGGATTATCAATGCAAACTCCCGTTGTGTGACATACAAATATCAAGGAAAGATATGGCTATTAGGCTTCTAAACAAACTTTCTAAGTCATGTGAGAGTTTTGTAATGACACTTTACAATTGAGGTCAAGTCTTAACTTGGGAGGAAGTAAAAATACTCTTACTCCACTATGACTTGCAAGCAAAGTCTTCAACATCACAAGACACAGATATGAAATTTAAGGGACCCTTCAACAAGGCTGATCACACTAGTGAACACTATAGCAGTGTTTCTAAGCAAGGTTCTAGCAACTCATCTAAGAAGTTCACATGTAATTATTGTGGAATTGAGGAATCTGGAGAAGTTTTTTTATCAAAAGAAGAACAATTCTAAAATTTCTACATCCAAGAATCAAGTTACGTCTTCTACGCATTGGTGTCATTGTTTGTGTGAGGATCTCTTAACATCAACAGAAGACAATACTCTAATCAATTCTAGCTCATCACAGGAATGGATATTTGATAGTGGTGAAACTCCCCACATGTGCAAGGATCGTGAGTCTTTTCAAGAGTTACAAGACCAAAAAGACAAAGTTTACTTAGGAAATAAAAATATACTTCAATTGAAGGAAAAGACAAAGTACAAATTACAAACCATAAAGGAGAATGCAAAGCCTTATCAAATGTACTTCTATACCAAACATTGCATGAATCTCTTATTAGTTAAATCTATTAGGGATCATCACAAACAAGTGATCTTTGAAAACACATCCATGAAGGTGATTGATCCTAGCATTAAGGACATAATAGCCTTAGGCATTGAGGATAAAGACTTATACAAGCTTTCATGCTTCCTCACTAAGGAATCAATTTCCACCCTTTGGCACCAATGATGTGGACATACATCCTACATAGCCAAGATCTAAACATATCAATTTGTTAAGGGATTGTCCAAAATCATCGAAGTGCAAGATGTGAGTCAAGCTTGCACTCAACAAAAGCCACACAGGGCTCCTGTTCCAAAAGAGGCTTCCACTCGAGCAAGGAATCCTCAATCCCTAGTCCACATGGATCTCTGTGGACCAATGAATACCCCATCACAAAGTGGATCACTCTACTTCTTTCTATTAGTAAACGATTACCCTAGATACATATGGGTCTACTTTCTCAGGAGGCATATATATTTTCCAAGTTCAGAGAGTGGGTTTACCAAGTTGAGAATGAGTCATCTAATTCAATAAAAATGATTAATTAGATCAAATGGAGGGGGTGAGTTCCTAAACCATGACTTTGATAACTTCTTTAAACAAAAGGGCATCAAGAGGCAAGTCATTCAACCTCATTATCCATCCCAAAATGGAGTAGGTAAAAGAAAGATGTGTAGCTTCATGGAAATGGCATACACTATGCCTTATAACAAATCTTACCATGAAAATTTTGGGCCGAAACTGTACACACCAACGTCCACATCATCAATAGAGGCTTCATAAGTGCACTACAAAACAAGAATCCATTTGAAGCCTACTAAGGATGCAAGCCCAATGTCAACTACTTTTGAGTGTTTGGAAGTGAAGAATTTGTACATTTCCCAATGAAGATTGACATAAGTTGGCATCTAAGTCCAAGAAGCATCTATTCATTGGCTATTATGAATAGTCTAAGGCATACAGACTGTATGATGTTGAGAACCACTCCATCACTATTTCAAAAGATATAATATTTGATGAAGCTTCATATTACTCAACTAAAGATCCAAGTTCAAGTTTGAGTCCACCCATCTACACTTTAGAGGGGAACACAATCATTTCTAAGCCAAGTTGAGATGCAATTACTAATCAACAACCTAGGAGTATCCCAAAGGCTCATCAAGAAGCAGCAATGAGAACAAATCCACTATGTTCAGTGTGCACTTATGGACCAACTTCAAAAAATCCCAGAGCCTTCCAATTTTAAAGAAGCTCAGGACAAGCAGGATGGAAAGAAGCAATGCAAACATAGATGGATAAAATATAAAAGAAAAATACTTGGACATTTGTTCCAAAGCTTATTAATCATCAAGTTATTGGAGGTAAGTGGCTATACAAAGTTAAGTACAAATCACATGGTACTTTGGAGAAGCACAAAGCAAGACTAGTAGCTAAGGGATATGAACAAAAGCACAACATTGAGTATGCAGAAACCTTTGACCCTATTGACAGGTGTACAACTATAAGAGTCATTCTTGCATTAAGTGTACACTTCAAATGGCCCATTTACCATATCAACTTCAAAAGTTCTTTCCTCAATGATTAACTTCAAGAAGAAGCATACATAAAAAAGCCTCAAGGTTTCAAGATCAAAGGAAAGGAAGATCATGTATACAAACTTCCCAAAGCACTTTGGTGATTTAAGCAAGCTTCCAATGCCTAGTATGAAAAGATACACGTGATTCAAAGATAAAAGATTTCAAAGGAGTAGTTTTGATGCTAACTTATACATATACTAGAAAGATTCCTTAGTTTCTATAATCATCTTTATTTAGATGACTTGATTTTGATAGGATCAAATGCTGAATGCATCCAATTTATCATCACACAACTCCTCCTTGGGTACTCCATGACTGATCTTGGAATACTTCACTATTTCTTAGGCATGGAAGTGTGGCACATGAAAGAAGGTATAAACTACTGCTTTGATCTCCTTTCTAGGTATAACATGCACCAATGTCTCTTTGTATTTACACCACTTGATCTAAACATTAGGCTCACATTAGAGGAATCCTCATCACTCATGGACGTGGATGCTTATTGACAAATAGTTCGCTCTTTAATTTATCTAGCTAACACTAGACCAGATATTGTCTGTGCAGGTGGCATGCATAATTAGTTTGCACATCAACCTCATTACACACATTGGAAAGTTGATAAAAAACTTCTTTGATATCTTTCCCTTACTTGGCATCATGGTCTTTGGTATAGAGGGGGCATTGATCTCGTAAGATATTCAGATTCAGATTTGGCTAGTGATCCTCATTGTCAACAATCTACTTCCCCATAGATATTCTTTCTTGGATCAAGGCCTATCTCTTGGGCAAGTAAGAAGCAATCTATAGTTGCTCTATCATCCATCAAGGCCAAGTATTAGGCATCCAAATTTGCAGCATGTGAGGCCATATGGCTTTGATATTTATTATTTGACATTGGTATTTTGTAGGATAACCTACATGCATCTGCTCTAATAGTCAATCAACCTTGCCCATTGCAAAGAACATAGTGTTCCATGCTCTGACCAAACACATCAAGATCTAGTACCACTTCATCCATGAGAAACTTGTATCACAAGAGATTACTCTAGAGTAGTGATCTTGTCAAGAGAACCTGATAGAAATGTTCATGGAGACTACCTATAATTCTACTCTAGCACTTGATGGATCTCTACAACATTTAGCTGCTCCAAAATGGAGCTATAGATGGGGTGTTGATGACATGAGTTCATCAATTTCATTTCCATTTGTATCCATATGAGAGCATCCCCATTTTGTATCTAGGAAAATCTCCATTTCATATTATTTTAGTTGTATCTCATTGTATTTGTGTACCTTGCCATTTTCTTCTACCATTGCATTTATTCTCCTTCAAGGAGAATTATCCCACCTGTGATGTACTTTGGAGAGACTCCTCCAAATCTATATAAGGAGGGCCTCGCCCCCACTTTGTACTTGGTTAGAAGCTTGTAGAGCCTATTTCATGTTCCTGAAAAGCTCAAATTCTAATCCATGTGATTTTACCCATTTCTTGTTCTACGTACTTTGAGTCTCACACTCTTTCATTTTGTGAGTACATTCTTCTTTTCATTTTGCTTTCATGTGTGTACCCTCACATAGATATGGTCTTATTTATTTACAATTAGCTAAAGAAAGCTAGAAACTCTTATGAAAATCATAGATTCATTGGGGGACTCTAGCAATCACCCGGATCATCTATAAGAGCCTTGATCATGGTGATGGGATCCTACTAGCTTTCCCACAAAAGGTGATAGCCCAAAGTTATACCTCATTAATGCAGATTAGGGCTAACATACCAAGAGTTGAAGCCACATCATTGGTAGCAATTGTAAAAAGAACACATGCTCAAAAACTGAGAAAAGATAATTTGACTACTAGAACGAAGACATCTACTCAAGCTCTTCTTGAAGTTTTAGAGAAAATTCAAGCTCTTGTTGAAGTTTTAGACACAATTCAAAGGATGTGAAGAGATGTCCCAAGCATTTGGATATCTAGAGCCAAGTGGAACCCAGAAACAAAATATTACAAAGACATAGGTGGTGCTAGCAAGGTTACATCAAAATCCAAACCCACGAAGAAGACACAAAAAAAACAGACAAAAAGAGAGGGGAGACACCATCAAGAGGTATAAATCTACCACTAAGCCCACCGTCTAGTGGAAGTGCCTCACCAACCCAATATTTGCACCCAAAACTGACTCATCTCAATCAACTAACATACCTCACACAAGATTCAAAGATCAAGTTAGGCCAGACAACATATAGGAAGAGGGAGCCTTCCACACACCTCCTCCTCCAGTGGTGGAACCATAACGTATTTGAATCACCTCAACTTTCCATTGTCATCCCATCTTCACCTCATACATCAACCACACCACCACAAAACTAGCACAAGGCTATCCTTCTTATATGACTAGTCAATTGATAGAAGTAATGCAACATGTTGATTCGTTTGCAAAGGACCATCACGAGTTCCAATGAAAAACTCAAGAGATGGATTATGCACTTTTAGAAAAATACAAAGAGATTGAGGAACTGAGACAGGAATAGAGCAGAGAATGTGAGTCAAGTATTGCATTTAACAAACAGATGAAAAAGTATGCACTAAGCAGGAGAACATGACAAATCTAGTGGAGATGTATCCAAGGTGAATTGAACTCATAATCTATTGCCTAAGAGTTTGGTGGGATAAACACTTGCCCCAAAAGACATGGTTGGGGATTACTTCCTAATTTTCCCCCTTAAGGTGAGGTTCAACCATCTCCTACTTATCATTTCTTTAGTCTAATACTCTCTTCCCCTTCTAGAGATCATTTTCCTTAATGAGCAGCACCAAATCTCCCCTTGAATTGATTTTCTCTCCTTTGCACAACCTCTTGAGCCTTTTTGTTCTCAACCTTGGTGTCTTGAACCCTTCTTCTTAGCCTTGCTGTCTTGAACCCTTTCTTTTCAACCTTAGTATCTTGAATCTAGTTCTCACCCATGCTAGGTATTTTGGACCCTCTTACTAGCATGTTCATAGGAAAGCCCATTTTGAGAGCTTTCGAATGGTACCTTGTCTAAATTCGACATATGGATTGGGAGATACATTGTAATCTTTGTTGAGTATGCCTAAGAATTTGATGGGATGAGATCAATGTTTTGAGGATTTCTACAACAAGTGAAAATAATAATAAGAATGAAACATGGTTTGCACCTATCCTTGAGAATGATATGGATATTTTGTATGATTTCAAGGCCTTTTTTTGAGAATTTACATATTCTTTTGGAGATATCAAATGTTCACATGTTGCGAAAACAAAACTAAGGAAATGATATCAAGAAAATAGGCCTGCGTTTACCTATGCATCAGAATTCAGACAAATAATTTGTGACCTCACATGGGATGAAGATTATTTTATTAACCAATTTTGATGGGGCTTACGTGATGATGTCAAGGACCTCATGCAAACCATGCCCAAGGCAAATACTTTGAATGGATTCATGAATCAAGCAAATGAGTGTGATAATAGGTTGTTTGAGAGAAAGCAAGAGAAGAAAATTTCTATTATAGATCAAGAATACAAGTTTACCTATATTCCACAACAACATATCTTGGAAGAAACGCAACTAGAACCCATGCAATTGGATAACATAAGGTGATTTACACAAAAGGAAAGAAAACATCAGAAGGATAATGGATTGTGCTTTTATTGCGGAGACCATGACCACATGGTATTCAAATGTCCTAAGAAGAAGAACCAAGTTAGGTTCAACACTTCCACAATCACCATCGCACATAAAAAGGATCATCATCATAGTCAAAAGAGGAATACATCCCATCACAAGAATCATACCCTTTATTCTATACCTAGATATACTACAAACCATTTTCAATTTCATCATGGATATCCATAATCATCGTGTTCTAGTACCATATATCAAGAGATCAGCAAAGACCTAGAACTATGAAGATTCAAGTCCTAAAAGATCTCAGAGTCACACTTAGTCCTTGTGGAAATCATGGCTTGAGGGGGACATGATGTCATGGACACAAAGGAAACCATCTTCAACTTTAGATTTCATGTGACATTCTATATCTCATAATTGGTTCAAAGATTGGAGCGACTAATCCTACCATCCCATTTGGAACATGCAAAAATCCTGAGATTGACTCTCTATTTGCCTAACATTGATAGATATTTTCTAGAGTTGATGACATCATTAACCACATCATCAATTCATTACTAGCCTTTACAATTTGCCTTTGAACACCTATATACTGGGAGAAAATAATCCTACCACAATGTTTGGAATGTGCCAAAACCCTAAGGTTGATTTTCTATTTTCCTAATTTTGAGACCTGGAGGTGTTATGTCATGGACAAAGGAAACAATCATGAACCTCAGATTCTATGCAACTTGCTATATCTCATGATTGGTTCCAATTTTGAAGAAAGTAATGCTTCCATTGGATATGAAACATGTCTAAACCCTAAGATTGACTATCTACTAGTTGGATTATGACATTCAGAGGTCCTATTTCAGATTGATGAATTCATCAATGACCTTATCAATTCGTAACCACCCTTGAAAACTACCCTTGAACACTTATATAAGGAAGGCTTGGCCACATACATCCTTAGTCTTGCCAATGCCAGTCTTGGGAGCTGAAGGAGTCATGATCTCCAAGTAAGTACTTTCCAAGTTGTAGTTCGAGTTCTAGTCTTGTTCTTGGTTCTAGTATTGTCTAGTCTAGTATCTTGGACATCCTGCTTTGTCCTGCTATAATCTCGTAGTATGATATCTTGTCCATTATTTCTTCTACCTAGTTCATCTCCTTGAAGAGAGTTCTTATAACCTAGATATCTTGCTTCATGCCTATGGTCCTTGGTTGTGGGATCTCTTGTATCATCTCTAGTCCAATTATCCATACCTATCAGCCTGGGATTGTGGGACTTCTTGTAATAACTCAAGAAGTCCCACTATCACGTAGCAATGAGGAACAAACAAATCCCATTGATGACGTTGATTATACCCCTAGTGTATCCAAAAGGTCACACATCGAGAGCATTACCTCAATGAGCATCTCTGTGGATCATATACCCAGATTCAAGAGAGTAATATAGTTGTGAAACGTAGTGTGAAGATCCAAATACAAAAACAATCAATGAATGAAGCAGCCCAAGAGATAACCAAGATCTTCATTGAATGTGGTATCCCATTCAATGTGGCAAACACACTTGCATGGAAAAGCACCATGAAAGCTATGAGTAGGATTGTTTACCCTAGTTAGGAGGTTCCATCACAACAAGTCTTACATGTTGGTATTCTAAGCTCTAATACCAAATGTTGGAAGTGGGATGGGCCACAATAACAATATTTTACAGGTTTACAAGATCTTCAAACATAGGAACCTTAACATACACACCTTAAGACTCAAAAGGAGATGAGTGAGAGATAGAGAGAGAATAGATAGGATCTCAAGGGTAATGGTAAGCTATGAGTCTCACCTACACTGTCTATATTCCAACATCAAATTACAATGTGTGAATATGTTACAAAATGACAATATCTGAATCTAGGCAAAAATAGGAACTAGATACAAGAGATATTGTGCCTAAGAGGTATGAAGAGTGTGTGTCAGAATACAGAGAATATGAATAGTTTAGAACTATTTTAGAACAAACCCAAATTTTTATTAAACTAGATCAGAAATGAGCAACCTAGCAAGTAAGAACAGAAAAAGACTTGCTACTCATAGTAAATCAACAATAGATATTGATGGTAAGCTACCAGAATCTCCTCCAAATAATTACCAAGAACATAGACCACAATTCCTTCATCTTCTCCTTGATCTCCTTGATCTCCTCAAAGAGAGTAGCCTGAGATGATATCCTTGATCACTCCTTGAATGATGGTAAAAGGGAGCTTTTCCTATTCTTGTATAGCTTATGAGCCCATGGAAAAGCACCTCTAAAAGCAACTAAAAAACACTAACACATGGGATCATGAGTCGGCATTGAAATGAAAATTGTTTATGGAAAAAGCTAAAACAAGCGATAGCTAGCTAAAATTAGAGATAGCTAATTTCTTCGCCACAAAAAACATGCTTTTTAGAAATTATCCTTACAAGTCTTTGCAATGTGTTGTGTGTTTCCACTAGGAATCAAATTCAGGTCCCTTGTATGGGAGCATGTTCGCCTAGCCAATTCGCCACACGACTCTTCTTGTAGAGAATATAAGATGAACATATTATATAGCCATTTTCTTGTGATATTTTTTCCAACATTATGTACCTTTGAGCTCTCTAAATAGAAAGCATTGCTGCATTAGTTGAGATTATCATTAAGGAGATTATGGGAAAAGTATGATTGTTCTATTCTATGTGATGGCTGATCACACATTAGGAAGAGGAATGTTTATAACATTCTTGTCTCCTCATGCAAGGGCACAATGTTCTTATGTGCCATACTTGCACATGCACCTAGCATGGTGGTTATTGGTCAATTCATATTTTCATATGTGTAAAAAGCCATTGAGGATGTGGGAAGTGAAAATGTGGTACAAGTTGTAATCGACAATGGGTCTAACTATGTGTCCATGGGGCATATGATTGAGGATATGTATCCCAAAATCAAATCCTAGATAAAACAAAATCCATAATGAAGTTCATCACTAGCTGCCCAAAAATCCTAAGCATTCTCTACGGCCACTTCCTAGATTTCAAAAAACCTTCTCTCACCCATTTTTGGTACATGTACATAGTCATTGATAGGGTCTTGAGAGTAAGAAAGGATCTTCTATGCAAATGTGTTTCAAAAGCATGGTATTAATTATTAGAAGTTAGAGTAGGGAATTTTCTCTTCATAAATTGTTCATCACTCATCATGGGAGAGGATGATCTTTTTGTGAAGGGAGAGATGTTGGTAACCTGTATACACTATGCTCCACATTAGAGCTATGGAGGGTAGCACTTTTGGCCTTGTATATGAGTACATCAATCACATACAAGATTGCATCCACCAAGCTGATGGACTTTAAGAGACTGCGTAAGTTTATTGTAATTTGCTTCTTGTTTAATTTTTTATGTTATATATATATATATATAATTCGTATACAATATTCCTCCTAACTCCACGAGATATAAGCTTTTACAGGATTCTCCAAGGATTTTAATGATTTACAATGGTAAGTGATCAAGTAGTTACAAGCTATAGTTCACATGAATCATCAAGTGCTTCCACACAAGGTCTTCCATGATAAGCCAAATGTGTAGGCTTTCACATTTTCACCAACAAGTGCAAGACAAGAAATGTATTCTAAGGATAAGAAGAAGGCTAGAAAAGGAAAGCAACAATCAGTTGAAGATGTAGGCACTCCAAGTCAAGAAAACTTCCTAAGAGGTAGAGGAAGTGGTAGAAATAGAGGAAGAGGCAAAAATAAAGGAAGAGGTAGAAACAACAAGGATAATATCAAAGCTTGTTAGATATGTGGTAAGACTAATAATCTAGATCATGAATGTTGGCATAATAATCAAAGCACTAGTAATTTTAATCAGAACTTCAATCAAAGAGGAAGAGCTGGAAGAAATCAGAGAGGAAGTTTTAGAGGTAGAGCTCGTAGAAATTTCTTTAGAAGGAATGGTGGAAGAAGCTTCCAAAACCAATCCTACAATAACACTACTACAACTATGCATCAGATAAAAAAGAAGACTTGACTCTAATTATGAATGCAACATGTGAAGTTCCAAAAGAAGACCAAAAGGTGTTCTACATTGACTCAAGGTGTAATAATCATCTGAGTGGGAAAATCTCTTTGATGACTGATTTGAAAAATAAAGTAATTAGTCATACAGTTCAAATAGGTGACAATACAAAACACAAGGTAAAGTCTATTGAATTAGTGAAGGCTAAAGATGGAAGTACTCTTTTGAGTAAGGTTTTGTATGTTCCTACAATTCCAAAGAATTTGATCAGTGTAAAATTGTAGAAAAAGGATATGAAGTAAGATTCGCTAATGATGGAGTTTATGTTGAAGACCCTAGCCAAGGGTATAAGCAAATTGTTACATTAAAGAAAGAAGGAAGGCTCTTCACATTGAAGGTACAAGGTAATGTTGTACATGCCTTGCTTGCATATGGAGAGCAAAAGATATCTGAGTTGGATCTTTGGCACAAGAGGCTTGGACACTTCAATGAAAGAGGTATTAAAGAGATGATTAATAATAATTTAGTGCTTGGATAACCTAATGTTGCAAGGCAGCACATGACATATAGATGTAAAGCATGTCAATTAGGTAAGGCTCACAAGCAATCATACAATAAGCAAGGTCTCACGTATTAAAAAAAACTTGAATTGGTGCATACACATCCATGGGGTCCCTCAAAGGAATTTAGTATAAATGGTTCCAGATATTATGTGATTTATGTTGATGATGCTACCAGATGGATCACTATTTATGTGATCAAAGATAAATCAAAAGTGTTTAGCACATTTAAACATTATCATGTATATGCAGAAAGGGTTATAGGACAAAAACTGAAGAGATTAAGATCAGATGGAGGGGTAGAGTATTTCTCAAATGAATTCAATGATTATTTGTGGAATGCAGGTATAAAAAAGAAGTTACTTGCAGGTACTCTCCGCAACAAAATGGTATAGCAGAAAGGAGAAATAGAACTCTTGTTGAGTTTGCAAGGTCAATGATGAAAGAGAAGAAGTGACCTAATTATTTGTGGGATGAGGCTGTAGATACATCCACATACTTGGTTAATAGGCTACTCTGCTTAACTTTGCAGGGTATGACACCATATGAAGCTTGGTGGGGTAAGAGACCTACATTAGATCATTGCAAAGTATTTGGTTGGTTAGCCTATGCTTATGTTCCCTCTCAACTAAGGCATAAGTTAGAACCAAAAGCTAAAAAGTATTTGTTCATTGGTTATGATGGTAAACAAATGGGATATAGGTTGTGGAGTCCATCTACAAAGCAATTCCTTATATCAAAGGATGTCACATTTGATGAGCAAAGTACTTGATACTCATGTACAAATAGTGCTTGTGCACTTCTTGAAGAGACATTAAATTAAAAGAAAGGTAAATCAAAGATGCATTCTCATACATGCAAACACACATTCTCATACATGTTACCACACACTCATACACTCTAATATGTGCATGCTAACACACACTCATATATGCTAACTCACACTCATATATGCATGCTAACACACTCTCATACATATGTTAACACACACTCATATATGCCAACTCACTCTCATATATGCATGCTAACGCACTCTCATACATATGTTAAGACACACTCATATATGCTAACACACTCTCATATATGCATGCAAACTCACTCTCACATATGCAAGCTAACACACCTTCATATATGCATGCTAACACACACTCTCATGCATATGCTAATACACACTCACATGCATGCTAACATACATTCACATGCTTATGCATATGCATTCTCATATGCGTGCGTACATGCACCTAATGCACATTTGCATTCACTCTCACACTCATGCATACCTACTAACATGCATATGCATACATGCACATACATTCTCACATGCATGCTAGCATCTCATATGCATACACATGCATCCATATCTTCATATGCATCTACATACATTCTCATGCACACATGCTTCTTCCTCTTACATGCATATGCACATCATAATAATGCACATGTATACACTGATACACTCATAAACATGCATTCATGCACATATATACTCTTATGCACACATGCATACACCCATGCACATATGTATACTTATGCACACATGCATACTTACACTCACTCTCACTTATGCATGCATTAATCATACTTACACATGCAATCATACATATTTACATTCATACATGCATTCATTCTCTCTCTCTCTCTCCCTCTCTCTCCCCCTCTCTCTCTCTCTCATTGTCTCTCTCTCTCTCTCTGTCTCTCTATCTCTCTCTCTCTCGATCGCAATGGAACAAATATAGAACTCCAAGTGGGCTGCCATGAGAATTGTTGAAAAGCTTAGAGAAGTGGAGTGTGCATTAATTTGATTGGCTTAGGGTGGAGTCATCATAGCGGGTTATGGTAGATATCCCAGAAGTGACGGTTCTGTAATTCATCAGTATCTTCATTGAAACTTGTCCAAGAAGTTGAAAAGGCCACGTCTTGCATACCTTGCTAACTCTCCCCCCCCCCTCTCTCTCTCTCTCTCTCTGTCTCCTTGATCTTGTGCTCTACAGCAGCGCCGATAGCAGGTAGCCCAATTCTCTCTCTCTCTCTCTCTCTCTCTCTCTCTCTCTCTCTCTCTTTCTCTCTCTCTCTCTCCCATTGATCTTGTGCTCTACAGCAGTACCAATAGCACGCACCCCAATTATCTCTCTATCTCTCTTTGTCTCCCCGTCAATCTTGTGCTCAATTTCTCGTGCGTGCATCAATAGTTGCAAAAAACTTTAGTCAGGAGGAAGTGGCAATCAAATCTCTCTCTCTCTCTCTCTCGCTCTCTCTCTCTCGCTCTCTCTCTCTATGCTGTTCTTTCTCTCTGTATCTCTCTCAATCCGATCTCTCTCATATGCGCGTCATCCATGATTCCTCAAAGTCTCTCTCTTGCATCATGTGCAGCCCGACTTGAGACCAGAAGCATTCTCTCTCTCTCTCTCTCCTTCTCTCTCTCTCACTCTGTTGTGTGCTACTGCCTCTAGAGCTGTTGGGAGGGGGGAGTAGTTCTCTCTCTCTCTCTATGGCTCTCTCTCTCTCTCTCTCTCTTTGACATACCTGCAAAAAAAAAGACATTAGGAAAATATAACACTAGCACTACCTATATATAAATATACAGATGCTTACACACTCACATTTAGTTTAACTAACACAAGTAGTCATATGCATTCACTTAGTTAACACACACACACACACAACAATACATGCACACTCACACCACTCACACTCAAGTGCACACGTATAGTTAGACGCACACTCATGCACATCTCACTTACACAGAACCTTCACTTAACCTACACATTTAGATATATATGTATAATGTAATTATATTATGATTTATACTTTAGATGTTAATTAATTATATAATATTTTATTTAATGAATAATCCAAATTATACATTAGGTAATATTTTATTGAGTAACACACACATACACATTTACAAGTACTTACGATAAAGTATCCTTTTAGGGTTGTATGCTAAGATGAGTAAATCACATATGTTTTTATAATGTGTTAGGAGTTTTTTGATATAACATATAGAGCTATACACATAATATTCGACACACACATAGGGTTGAACCCACACATACTCTAGGGTTTCTTGTAAACACATTTAGGCAAACACCTAGGGTAAAACCTAATAACACGTATATAGACACACTTATCCATATTCATAGATACATACATAAACACAAATGTGCATAGATATTTATAAAAACATGAGTACATTTGGGCAGATAAGCATAGGCATACAAGAGTAGGAGCATATTTGGACACACATAGTGTAGCTTAGTGATGAGTAGCACCTCCTTTAATGTCAATCTAGGAAGACATGAGGATGGTATGAAGACCTCAAGCAAGTGATGTGCACAAGTGGTGATTGAGAAGCACACAAGCATGCACACACATACACACACGCACACACACGTAAGAACAAGAGTGAGACAATGGAAGCTTTGATTAAGATCCAAACACAGTTACAGAGCTCTTCTTTAGTTCAAAGTACAATTTGTTCTCCTAAAAAATGAGCTCTCTATCTCCTTTTTTTGACTAGCTAGTGGTCTTGTCCAGACCTAGTGTCTGGCCTAGTTAAAAAATAGGTTCCTAGGCTATTTTGGAGGCTCAAAGGAGCTCTAAAAATTATAAAAATTGGTTCATAAATACTCCTAATACTCCTCAAGCTCGAGGAATCCTCTGTTTGTACAAAATGGAGTCTAATCTACCAAAAATGGTATTTACAAGGTTTGTGTAGTGATGAAAATCATTGTTAAAAAGAGATTAGGTTGGAAAAGTTGAATGGCCTACTTGCCAGATCTTCTTTGACTGCCTTTCCTACTTGGACCTTCTCTTTGTTCTGATTCCTTATGTCGGCTCCCTTGTCTTGAGATGCGCTCACTGCTACCAACACATAGATATATACATATTTCCACATACACATGTAATCACACATTCATAAACACAAGCATATAGCCACATAAACATCACAATACATTCTTACCCATGCATCCAACATCATTGCACATGCATACACATAAGCATGGTTAAAATATACTTATTGGTAGGGCTTGTTTGTATTCAATTACATAAGACATCATGAACATAAAGAATTCATATGATGAGATCCCTGATCAGATCACGTCTTCATTGTTTTTGTTGTCTGCAAGTACAAGAGAGAGGTTAGTCAAATCAAAAAAGATTATCAAAGGTGTTTGAGAGTTTAGAGGTAACCACATTGGAAGCAAAAAAATTCTGATGTTCTCCTATGTCAATTCGAAGGATAAAATCGTTCCGACATCTGCCCCCACCAAACCTGCACATCGTCCCAATGGGCCAACCTGTAGATCATAGGAAGCAACATCAAACTCTTTTGAAAAAGCTAATTAATTGACTTTAATTAATATGATAAAAATGCTTCTAAATGCAAGTAAAGATTTTTGATAGCAAAGAAAATCTTTAAAATTATGCAAATTTGAATTCAAAACCTTTTCTTTCAATGTATGAAGTTTAAAGACAAGGTTTAGAAAATCCTATAATAGTCATTTAGATAGTCGTGGTACTTACCATTCTTTTAACTATGCTCATAAGTAATATTTATTTTATATAAGTGTTCCATCCGGAATCTCTTAGCCATCTGCCATAACATACATCTAACTAATTCTTCTATAGCAGACTTCTGCCTCATATAGCCCGTAAATACATTTCAAGAGTGGTTTCGAGACCACAACTGAATCATGATAGCTTTTCTTTCTCTTTTTCTTTGTTTTTCTTTTTCTTTTTCTCATTTTTCTCTTTATCATGTCGCGGCAACCATTAATGTACTGCTTTTTGTATTTATCTTTTCTTTTTTTCTTTGCAACTTTTTTGTTAAAGGGGAAAGGCTTAACCCCTATTCAAAGTTGAGGTTCTAGAAGCATGCTATAGTCAAAACTAGGATCTTCTTAGCTAAATGTTTCAAAAATCAAGGAAGCCTACTTGTATAAAATAAATCTACTTCTATTAAGAGTCGCAAGTCAAGTTTTCCCTTCTCCTATCCTCATAACAATCATAAGTTCCTTAACTCTTACCTTTGACTCATATACACATCCCTACTTTGATTTATAATTCTTTATTTACATAATTTTAATAATTTTCCTTTTATATGGGAAACATGTAAATTCCTAACTATGAAATGCATGAAAAAGAAATTCTATATTAAAATAAAGAAAGATTAGAATTGTTTCACCTGATTAACATCATGCTTCATCTTCATCATCATCATCCAAGAAGTCTTCATCTAACTCATAGTCATTGCTTGACCTTCTTTTTAATAGCTTAATCCTCTTACTTGCAATCATATTTCTTAAAGGAGTTCCATCAAGTTCTCATAAAGTATATGTACCTGTATCAAACACAGAAACAACAACATATGGACCAAACCATCATTTAGTTAATTTATGTTGTGCATCATATTGAGTCTCAAAAGTACTATCATAAACGAGTACCCAATCCCCAATCTCTATCGGTCGTGGCCTAAGTCGATGTTGTTGATGTATGAAACACCACAAGAAATGCATTAATGTGACACTAGAACACCTCTATGGTCACCATTAACTCATTGCCACTCCAAACTTTGAGAAATGATAGCCTAAAGTGAGAACTTTGCTTCTACAAAAATTCCTAGTCACCGAAATGACATACCTTCAGTATTTTGCTAATTTCTCCTAGCTCAAGTATTATTTCTCCATGAAACTTTATAGGATGAAACTAGAAGAGTAGAGCTTTCCAACAATCTATCATATGCATCAAACGGATCTCTAGAACTCAAGTTATGGCCTTCACAAGATGACCCTATATGACCTTCCAAAACTAGAAATTTTTGCCTGTTTTAGTATTTCTGGGTGTCTAAAAATAAAAATTCGATGCCTAGCATCGAATTTCAGTCAAGGTCGATGCCGGGCATCGACTTTGAGCTTTTTTAGGCCCTTTTTCTGCACCAGAAATACTCTCTTTTACACACACATGAAGAAGACCACTTGTATGCTAGAAGTCGATGCCGGGCATACACTTTACGCTGAAACTCGATGCCAGGCATCGAGTTGCTCCACAAACTTCATGTTTTTAAAAGATTCAACAACAGTTAACACACAGAGAATGGAAATAATGACTTATCAGCCAAGATTCGATGCCAGGCATCGAATTGCTCAGAAAACTTGAACTTTTGAATTCATCACACAGTAGGCAAGCATGGAGATGATGGAGAGAGACTCATACACAGAACTTTACTCAGTTCTTTCTCATAGCTATGAAAACTCAGAAGTTTTACAGATGCTTTCTCACTCAGAGAAGCCCGACTATACTCAATCGTATAAAATGAACTCCTTCTTCTACTTCTTCTCTCTCGCTCTCTCTCCGCGTTAGTTGATACAAACTAACTTATATAGATTTTTGTATTCTCGTGATTTTAAAAAACTTCTAGAACTAAAGTGAACTAACTTTACAAATATGATACACTTGTGAATTTGTCCCTTCACATAGGCATGGTGTTTTCTTCCTAAGATTTGACCTTCAAATATATGTCCAATTAGTGAGTGTTTCTCCAATAGCTCCCCCTCAATCACTAATTGACATTCCCTGTTTCTTCATATCATCTTCTTTTCTTTTACTCCTGCCATGCTTTTGAATCTACTGGTCTTCACACCATCCAAGCTCTTTGTCATTATGTCTGCTAACTGATCTTTAGTAGAAATGTACTCCACTTCAATCTCCTTCTCCATTACCTTTTCTCTGAGAAAATGATACTGTATCTCTATGTGCTTTGTCCTTGCATGAAAAACTAGATTTGCTGCAAGATAAAGTGAACTCATATTATCTCCATGTATTGTAGGTGTACCTTGATCAATGCCTAAGCTCTTGAACAATGTCTGCATCCATATGACTTCCTTAGCTGCTTCCACAAGTCCTTTGTACTCTGCTTCAGTTGATGATAATGCTACTGTATGTTGTTTCTTTGAACACCAACTTACAAGCTTATCACCAATGTATATCATGTAACCATGAGTTGATCTTCTATCATCTTGATTACCTGCCCAATCTGAATCACTATAGGCTCTCAACTTCAAATCTGATGTAAAAGGATAATATAATCCTTCCTTTATAGTTCCTTTGATATATCTGAGAACTCTTTGACCTACAATCCAATGTGGGTCCTTTGGACAATGCATGAATTGTGACAAAACTCCCATTGCATAACTAAGATCAGGTCTTGTTAGTGTAGCATAAATCAAACGACCCACAAGAGATTGATACTTCCTCATATCTTTGTAGTATGCACCATCATATTTACTGAGCTTGTGATTAACTTCAAGTGGAGTTGAAGCTTCTCTGCAATTTTCCATATCAAATGTCTTCAACAAGTTCAGAAGATACCTTTCTTGTGACACATATATGCCATGATCTGTATAAGTAACTTCCATTCCAAGAAAGTATGATAACTTTCCTAGGTCAATGATCTTGAATTCTTTTTCAAGCAATCTCTTTACCTCCTTGATTCCTTCATCTCAAGTACCTGTGATTATAATGTCATCTACATAAATACAAATGTAGATTGTACCTTCCTCTGTTCTTCTGATAAGTAGACTTGGGTCTGCTTTTGAACTTTGATATCCAAGATCATTGAGATACTTCACCAGTCTATAGTTCCAAGCTCTTGGAGCTTGCTTCAATCCATACAATGCTCTTCTCAACCTGCAAACAAAATTTGGATACTTGGAATCTATAAACCCTTGAGGTTGTTCCATGTATACCTCATCTGATATGTATCCATTCAAGAATGCATTTTTTATATTCAATTGACTTAGAGTCCATCCTTTTGAAGCTGCAATAGCAATGATTGTCCTTATAGTTGACATCTTAGCTACGGGACTAAATGTCTCATCATAATCTATGCCATAGGTCTGGGCATAGCCTTTCACCACCAATCTAGCTTTGTATCTGGCTATACTTCCATCTGCAAGCTTCTTCACTTTATAAACCCATTTATTTCCAATTACTTTCTTACCATTTGGTTTAGGAACAAGTTCCCATGTCTTGTTCTCCTCCAGTGCATTGAACTCTTCCTTCATTGCTTCTTCCCATTGCTTCTTACCTTTAGCTTCATCATAGTTCTGAGGTTCTTCATCATCTTTGACCATATATGCATAGTTCTTCTGAGTTATGTAAGAAGTATCATAAGAGTACCTTTCTGGTTGTCTTCTAGTCCCGCTTGACCTTCTTGGTTCACATTCTTCATATGTGTCTGGATACACTTCTTCATCAAATATAGGAGCTTCTTCATTCCTTCTTGTTAATCCACTTCTGGATGTACTTGCTTGCATATAGTCTTCATCTCTATTTACCTGCACAATTGATTTTCCTTTCTCACATCTTCTTACCTCTTCTTCAAATTCTTCAGTTGTATGACTTTGATCTGCATACCAACTTTTCTGTTCATCAAATGTAACATCTCTAGAAACAAGAAATTGTTTGGTTAAAGGATTCCACAACCTGTAACCCATCTGCTTTTCATCATAACCAATGAACACATATTTTTATGCCTTTGGTTCAAGTTTATGCCTAAGCTGTGATGGCACATAAGCATATGCAATTGATCCAAACACTCTACAATCATCTAGTGTTGGTTTCTTACCCCACCAAGCTTCATATGGAGTCATACCCTTGAGAGCTGCACATGGTAATCTATTCACAAGATATGTAGCTGTATTTACAGCTTCAGCCCAAAGATAATTTGGACAATTCTTCTCCTTCAACATAGCTCTAGCAAACTCAACCAAAGTCCTGTTCCTTCTTTCTGCTACACCATTTTGTTGTGGTGTATACCTGCAAGTTATTTCTCTCTTAATACCTGCATTCCAAAGATAATCATTGAACTCTTGGGAGAAGTATTCTCCCCCTCCATCAGACCTCAGTCTTTTAAGCTTTTGACCTGTTACTCTCTCTGCATATGCATGAAAATGCTTGAAAGCTCCAAACACTTCTGATCTTTCCTTCAAAACATATAATGTTATCCATCTTGTAGCATCATCAATGAAAAGAACATAATACCTTGAGCCATTGATAGATCCTTCTTTTGTTGGTCCCCATACATCTGTATGAATGAGCTCTAGTAGTCCATCATGTTTGAATCCTTTCTTTTGAAATGGTAACCTATGTGCTTTACCCATTTGACATGCTTCACATTTATAAACCATATGTTGACTTTGCACATTTGGTAATCCTAGTACAGACTGATTAGCAACCATAGCTTTAATTCCTCTTTCATTGAAATGACCTAATCTCTTATGCCAGAGATCAAGTTTTGTAATCACTGCTTCACCATGTGTGAGCAAAGCTTGACCAATGTTTCCTTGCACTCTTCTAGTAAAGAGTCTACCTTCTTTCTTACCAGAGACAATCTGATTATATCCATTCTCTGGATCTTCCACAAATACTCCTTCATTTGTAAACCTGACTTGAAAACCTTTTTCAACTATCTGTCCCACACTAATCAAGTTTTTAGGTATTGTTGGAACATACAAAACATTGGTTAGCAAATCTGGTCCACTCTTGCATTTCACTTTTCCAATTGAATGTACACTATGTCTTGTATTATCACCAGTTTGAACTGTGTGACTCGAAATACCTTTTTCCAATTCTGACATCAATTCTATGTTTCCTGACAAATGATTAGAACATCCAGAGTCAATGTAAAATACCTTTAGATCTTCTTTATCTGATGTGTTGATTGAGTTCATCATCAATGATGTATGACTTTCATTCTGTGTGTCATTTGCATAGTTGTAGTAGGTGGTGTTGTAGGATTGATTCTGTCCCCAACTTCTTCCTCCACCTCTACCATAGCCTCCTCTTTGACTTTGTCTACCTCTTTGGAAATTACTTTGATATCTTCCACCTCGACCTCTGCTATTGTTGTTCTGATTTTGATTTGATCCTTGTTGGTTGTGCCAACAATCATGAGCCAAATGATTACTCAATCCATAGATCCAACAAGCCTTTTTGTTGTTATTTTGATTACCTCTTCCTCTTCCAAAACCTCTTGCTCTTCCTCTACCAGTGCCTTTACCTCTTGCATAATAAGCTTGAGAACTAGACTCCTCTTCATCCTTTGCTTTACCTTTATCTCCTTTCTTCTTGTTCTTCATGTACATTGCAGAACTTTGTCCTTTATCTCCATCTCCCTTCAAGTCTTGCTCATATGTGAGCATCAAACCAAGCAACTGGTTCAAATCTGGAACATAATGATTTAATGAAAGTTCTGTTGATAAGACAAAAGGTTTCCACCTTTCATCCCCTCTCAAACCTGCAAGTAATTGAGCAATCAATCTGTGATCTTCAACATCTTCATCTATGGATCCAAGACTATCTGCTAGATCCTTCATCTTAGTGACATAATCACTAATGGTTTGACTTGGCTTCTTCTTGAATGTTGTAAACTCTGACCATAGACTTGCTTTCCGTGCTTTAGTAGTACTTTGGAAATGATACTCCAATGCATTCCATATATCTTCAGATGATTCCAATCCTCTGATGTGTGGTAGCAAATGATCAGAGATTGTATTGTAGATGTATGCTTTTGCACTTGCATCCTTCTTCTGCCAATCCTTTAAAGCATCAAGTTCCTCTTTCTTTGGTCGGCTTTCATCTTCAAATACTGGCTTCTCTTCTTCACCTGTTACATATACCATGAGATCCTTACTCATAAGTAAGGCTTCCATTCTCATTACCCATGCGGGGTAATTATCTCTGTCTAGTTTGTCAATGGAGATATGATATGCCATACTCCTTTCCCTTTGCTGCAACCTGTGAGCTTAAAGGATAAAGTATAATACCTTTTGGAGTTCTTTTGTGTATGAGGATACTTTGAAAGTAATCTTTCGATGCCTTGTGTCTTCAAATGCTTCACCTTTGAAACTTTAATGGAAAACTTTCCAAAACTTCTCGTACCTTTGTCGCCTTCTGCTCTTCAGGACCTTTCTGCTCTGATACCACTTGTTGATGTATGAAACACCACAAGAAATGCATTAATGTGACACTAGAACACCTTTATGGTCACCATTAACTCATTGCCACTCCAAACTTTGAGAAATGATAGCCTAAAGTGAGAACTTTGCTTCTACAAAAATTCCTAGTCACTGAAATGACATACCTTCAGTATTTTGCTAATTTCTCCTAGGTCAAGTATTATTTCTCCATGAAACTTTATAAGATAAAACTAGAAGAGTAGAGCTTTCCAACAAGCTATCATATGCATCAAACGGATCTCTAGAACTCAAGTTATGGCCTTCACAAGATGACCCTGTATGACCTTCCAAAACTGGAAATTTTTGCCTGTTTTAGTATTTCTGGGTGTCTTAAAATAAAAATTCGATGCCTAGCATCGAATTTCAGTCAAGGTCGATGCCGGGCATCGACTTTGAGCTTTTTTTAGGCCCTTTTTTTGCACCAGAAATACTCTCTTTTACACACACATGAAGAAGACCACTTGTATGCTAGAAGTCGATGCCGGGCATCCACTTTACGCTGAAACTCGATGCCTGGCATCGAGTTGCTCCACAAACTTCATGTTTTTAAAAGATTCAACAACAGTTAACACACAGAGAATGGAAATAATGACTTATCAGCCAAGATTCGATGCCAGGCATCGAATTGCTCAGAAAACTTGAACTTTTGAATTCATCACACAGTAGGCAAGTATGGAGATGATGGAGAGAGACTCATACACAGAACTTTACTCAGTTCTTTCTCATAGCTATGAAAACTCAAAAGTTTTACAGATGCTTTCTCACTCAGAGAAGCCCGACTATACTCAGTCGTATAAAATGAACTCCTTCTTCTACTTCTTCTCTCTCGCTCTCTCTCCGCGTCAGTTGATACAAACTAACTTATATAGATTTTTGTATTCTCGTGATTTTAAAAAACTTCTAGAACTAAAGTGAACTAACTTTACAAATATGATACACTTGTGAATTTGTCCCTTCACATAGGCATGGTGTTTTCTTCCTAAGATTTGACCTTCAAATATATGTCCAATTAGTGAGTGTTTCTCCAATAGATGTATCTTGTCAAAGTAAGTTTTATTCTTTAATCGTGATGCTTTTAATTTTTTAGTAGCCTCTTTTAAATTCTCATTACCTTATTTTAATTGTTTAATTCCTAATGCCAATAAATCTTCTCGTATTAAATTGTCTTCCCATTTTAAACTCATCCAATTTATTATTTGAGTGTGTATAGGAAATATTGGCTTTTGACAATACGTGAGTTCAGCTGGCATAAAACCCATTGTTCTTTTGTACGTCATGCTGTCGGCCCATAAATCAAATGGTAAGTATTTTTTCCATTGCCCAATTTCTCCATGGCATGCTTTTGAGATTGCCTTTACTATGGAAGGATGTCCTCATTCAATCTTTCCATTTGCTTCTAGGTTGTAGGTTGTTGTGAGAGACAAACGAATCCCATGTTGATGAAAGAAATCTCTTGCCTCTCTAGTGTCTAGTTCACCTCGATCTACCACTACTTTCTCAACATATCCAAATCTAGATAATACTTCTTCTAATGGAAATAAGCATACATTATAGGTAGTATTAGAACAAAGTGCTCAACCTTCAACATGATTAGTTAAATCTTCACGTGCAAGTTCTATATACCTCATACCACTACTGCTTTTAGGCATCATCACAATGTCGACTACCCACTTGTAATTAATACAAGGTGGATAGGTCGGATGTAAAGGGTCTCTATGTTTGACTGAGGAATGTAACTGATACGTAATACATATGCTCACAAAATCTTTTACAATTACATACATCCTCAGCCACCAATAACTTATCCGAATCTTTTCATACATTGCTACAAAACCCAGCACATAGGCTTTCATGCATATCCCTCATAGCTTGCACTTGTAAATTTCTTAAGCCTAACACTCTTTGTGGATTTCTCACCTTCCCTTTAGCATGTCGCCAAAGATATCCATCTTTCAAAACGAATTTAAAAGACTTCTTTCTGATGTTCCGGAATCGACTTGTTGACCAGCTTGATTAGGCTAGAATATACTCAGATAATAACCTATATCTTGCCATTCTCCCTCATAGTCTTCATCTCTAAATTGCTCATACATAAAAGTAGATGACTCATAATTAATTAAGTCTATGTGTCTATCCATTGCTTCTGTATCATCATCAAATTTTGCTCGTGAGAGCATATCAGCAACAGTATTATGCTTTCCAGCAATATGTACAAAAGCTGGATTAATAAACTTAATAAAAGCAATCCATCTTAACATTGCAATATCAAGGGATGAACAATTAGCAATAAATCCAATTAATGAAAGACAATCAGTTTCAACAATTACATTAGCCCCAATAAAATATTCTTTATCTATTTTTAAAGCGGTAAGTAATCAACATAGCTCTCTTTTAATCTGAGGATAATTTCTCTGTGTATCATGCAAAATTTTTGCTCCAAAGGGAATTGCATATCTTTGCTCTTTTTCATCATCATGTCCAATGATCCAGCCTATACCAATAGGACTAGTATCAAAGGTTAGGATTACAGGTTTATTTCATGAATATTCTATTTGTTTTAAGATTGGAGCATTGATAAGCAATTGCTTCAGTTTTCTCATAATTTTACTATGTTCTTTAGTCCAAAAGAATTTCTTTTTCTTTCGTAACAGATCATATAACAGGTTTGCAATATGAGCAAAGTGAGGAATCCAAATGACATAAAAAACACACGCACCTAAGAATCTCCTTACTTCATTAACATTGCGACACACCTTGGAAATTCTACTAATGGCATTAACTTTCTCTGGGTAGGACCTATGACCATAATGCCCATATAAATGTCCAACAATCAGAACTTTGTTAACACCAAAAGTGAATTTCTCTAAAGAGAAAGTCAGTCCAACCTCCTTGAACCTTTGAAAGATTTACCTACCTATCTATCTATCTACCTATCTATCTATCTAGTTATCTATCTCAAAAATGTGGTTGGAGACAAACTTTCTACATTCACATGAATCTAAAGTCTCATCTTTTTCCTTTTCCACACATCCTTTTATTGGAATATCATCAATAAAAGGCATTATCACTTTGGGGATAAAGTCATGTAAGACCAGGTTCATAGCGTTCATCATGTGTGCCATAGAATTTGTTGCTCCTTGTGATAAAGTACGCATATGCACTAAACCCAAAGGATTTTTCATTGTGGTTATATCTCTACTTTCAATAGCTAATTGAAATTCATCATATCCTGAGTATAGGTCTCCCATTGAATAGATGGAGTGTTCGGAAAATGCCTCGGCAAACTGATCTACAATAGGACATGTTCATACATTTCTAATAGTGACTTTGTTAACAAGTTGTAGATCATGTATAAAGCGTAGCTTTCCGTTCTTTTTAGGTCCCATGAACCACCTATTTGAGTAAGGTGCTGACGATGGTTCTAAAATTCTCATGGAGATCTTTTCCTTTAACAATCTCATTAGTTTAGGTAAATGAGCCTTTGGGACTGGTATTAGTCAAAGATTCCATGGAATGTGCGGTACGCTAAATATAATCATTGGAGCTACAAGCTTTGGATCAGTGCATCCTATTTCGTGTGGAAATAAAGAAAATAACTTTCCATGATGCATAATCATCTTTCTAAATTGATCTTTTTCTATTTCTGAAAGAAATTCTTCTCCAAACTTAATATATTTTATAGTCTCTTCCATAAATATATGTCCTATCCTAGACCGATCTCTAAGAATAGGATCCTCAGACACTCATCTAAATATATCATAACTATCTTTCGGCAATGGATGAGCTACATGTTTAATTTTCTTTTCAACTATTTTATATTTAGTATTAATTTTAACTTCATGTTCTAGAAAAAAATTAGTAATGAGCTCATATTCCTTAATAGAGTCAAGAATGATCATTTTTTATTCTAGTTTTTCTTGGAAAGGAACCTCAAGTTCTTCTATCAAAGTAGAGCTTTTTGAAAGCTCAATCATACATTCAATATTTTCTTCATGTGAAATTAATACTAAGTTTCTAAAATATTTTTCATTTCTTTTTCTAAATGTTTTTGTAATTTTTTCTTTTTTAACAAGATGCAAACTAGTAGTACACTACAACATATCAGGGGCATACCGACGTTGTCCATACCGACGGTCACGCCTCGGCGTCGGTATGACCGTTGAAAATGCTTGAAAAACCACGGTTGCAATACCGATGGTCATTTAATCGTCGGTATAGAGGCATCGGTATGAGCGCCGGTATAGGCATCGGTACTTTACTGTAAATTACCGACGCTTATACCGACGCTCATACCGACGCTTATACCGAGGCAATGTTTTAACCGGGCCCGAGAGCGAAAATTCGACATTTGCTTACATTTTGAACCAAAGTTTGCTACTGTCGAGTTTGCGTGCGCGAACTACATTTTGTGCCTATTGTGTACACACATCTCTCTCTTTCTCAATCTTTCTCTCTCTTTCTCTCTCTCTCTCTCTCTCTCTCTCTCTTTCTCTACATCTCTATTTCTCTAGATCTAAAATTTTTGTAAGAATTGCACATACTGTAGCACCCTTTCTCTTTCTTTGTGTTTTCCCTTTTCTAATTTCTCTTCTCTTTCGTTTTGCAGGAGCTTTTTGGCATCAAACCTTTGGAATTCGACGAAGGGCAACATTAAGTGGACCTTGAGGACAATGCTCCAAACAATTACATCGATGTAAGTGATTGTTTTTTTTTTTCGATTGATATAGAGTGAGATAGAGAGAGAGAGATGAAAGAAAGAGAGAGATCTAGAAAAACATAAAGAGAGAGAGAGAGAGATAAAGAGAGAGAGAGATAAAGAGAGAGAGAGATGAAAGAGAAAGATAGAGAGAGAGAGTGAAAGAGAGAGAGATGAAAGAGAGAGAGATGAAAGAGAGAGAGAGATGAAATAGAAAGAGAATGAGATAGAGAGACAGATGCATACATACATACACACACATATGCATACACATGCTCACATACATATTACATGCACACATGCATTTTACATACACACTCACATACATATTACATACACACATGCATATACATACACATACATATTACATACTCACATGCATACACACATATACATACATACATGCATATTACATACAAACATGCATATTACATACACACATGCATATTAGATACACACATGCATATACATACACACACATATTCATTCTCATACTCACATACATACATACATGTATACACACATATACATACACACATGTACACACACACATGTATACATACACACATGCATATGCATACATACATACACACATATTTGCATGTACACACACACATACATACATACATAAACACATGCATATTACATACACACTCACATATGTATACACACACATATGTGCATACACACATGCATATGCATACACACATGCATATGCATACACACATGCATATGCATACATACATACACATACATATGCATGTACACACATACATACATACATACATACACACATGCATATTACATGCACACACACATATATATACACACTCACATATGTATACACACTCACATATGTATACACACACATGAATACATGCACATACACATACACATACACATACACACACATCACATATACATACACACATACACACATATACATGTTTTAGGGTTAGGGTTTTAGGATTAGGGTTTATGAATTTCTCTTTTCTTTTGTTTTGCAGGAGATTTTTGGCATCAATTCTTTGGAATTCGACGAAGGAAAACATTAAATGGACTTTGACGACAACGCTTCAAATAATTACATGGATGTAAGTGATTGTTTTGTTTTCAATTGATATAGAGTGAGAGAGAGAGATGAAAGAAAGAGAGAGATACATACACACATATTTGATTGTACACACACATACATACATACACACATGCATACTACATACACACACATATATAAATACACACTCATATATGTATACACGCACATATGTGCATACACACATGCATATGCATACATACATACACACACATATGCATGTACACACACACATACATACATACACACATGCATATTACATACACATGCACATATATATACACATTCACATATGTATACACACACATGCATACATGAACATACACATACACACACACCACACATACATACACACATATACATGTTTTAGGGTTAGGGTTCTCTTTCTTTCTCTCTCTCTCTCTCCCCCCCTACACACACATCTCTCTCTCTCTCACATCTTGGTAAATGATGTGTGTACTCTTTCACTCTCTCTCTTTCTCTATGTCTTCTATTTTTTAATTTCTTTTTTCTTTTGTTTTGCAAGGAGCTTTTTGGCATCGATTCTTTGGAATTTGACAAGAGACGACATCGATTGGGCTTTGAAGAGAGTGATAAAAAGAATTACATCGATGTAAGTGATTGTTTTGTTCTTTTTTATAAATAGAGAGAGAGAGAGAAAGAGAGAAAGAGAGAGAGAGAGAGAGAGAGAGAGAGAGAGAGAGAGAGAGAGAGAGAGAGAGAGAGAGAGAGAGAGAGAGAGAGAGATGAAAGAGAGAGAGAATAAGAGAGAGAGAGAGAGGGAGAGAGAGAGAGGGAGAGAGAGAGGGAGAGAGAGAGATGAAAGAGAGAGAGAGAATGAGAGAGAGAGATGAAAGAGAGAGAGAGAGATGAAAGAGAGAGAGAATGAGAGAGAGAGAGATGAAAGAGAGAGATAATAAGAGAGAGAGAGAGAAAGAGAGAGAGAGAGAGAGGGAGAGAGAGATGAAAGAGAGAGAGAGAGAGAGAGAGAGAGAGAGAGAGAGAGAGAGAGAGAGAGAGAGAGAGAGATAAAGAGAGAGATATAGATAGATAGAAAGAGAGAGACATAGAGATACATACACACATATGCATACATATTTCATACACATGCATATGCATATGCATACATACACACACACACATATACATGTTTTAGGGTTACGGTTTTAGGATTAGGGTTTTTGATGTTTACACATATACACACATAATACATACACACATGCACACATATACACATGCATACATACATACACATACACACACATCATATATACATACACACATATGCATGTTTTAGGGTTAGGGTTTTAGGATTAGGGTTTTGTGCTTTTACATATATACACACATGCATACACACATATACACATATAAACACATAATACATATACACATACACACACACATACACATACACACACACACAAAGACACACACACACATACATACATACATACATACATACACACACACATAGATATATACACACATGCATACATACATACACACATGTGACATATACATACACACATATTCATGTTTTAGGGTTAGGGTTTTAAAATTAAGGTTTTTGGCTTTTACTTATATACACACATGCATACACATATACATGTTTTAGGTCTAGGTCTTCAGGATTAGGGTTTTAGGGTTTTTACATAGATACACATATGCATACACACACACATACACACACACACACACACACATATATATATATATATATATATATATTCACATACACATATATATACACAAAAATACACACATACACATGTTTTAGGTCTAGGTCATTAGGATTAGGGTTCTAGGGTTTTTAAAAATTCATACAAATATTTAGACATATACAAATATACACACATAATACATATACACATACACATGTATATACATAGGCATACACATATATACATGTGTTCTGGTTGTTGTTTATAAATATCATGTCAATGTGTCTCATTTCTTTGTACATGGTTCATGATTGATTTCTCCCATGTCTTTTGTATTTGACAGTATGTTTTGCTTTAACAAATCATGTTTTTGTTGCCTATCATACATGTCACATGTTCTCTGGTTTTTCTTGGGCAGAGTGTATTGTCTTTTGCTACACAGCAGCATGGGAATGTTGCTGTAGCAAGAGACAACATACTCTAAAAATTTTGCAGATATGGTCGTCGGTATAGGCGATAGTATAAGCATCGGTATCCCCAGGCAGATACCGATGCTTATACCGACTATTCTGCCCAGGGGCATACCGTCGCTTATACCGATGCTTATACCGACGCTTATACCGACGCATATACCGATGCTTATACCGACGCTTATACCAAGGCTTATACCGAGGCTTATACCGAGGCTTATACCGGTGTTGGTTCCGACGCCTACACCGATCCTTACACCGACGTCGGGGCAAAATTGCACCCGTTCATTTTCCTCGGTAGAAGCCTCGGTATACCTCCGATATGTTGTAGTGGTAGGAGTGCAAACTAAAAAATTTTCAAAATTATATACATCATTAGTTGAGACATCAAACCATTGTCCACTATTATTTCACTCAATAGTGGAACTACAAAAATTTTGATAGTAATAGGCCCCAAATTCTCTAACAGTTAGTGAATCTTCACACAAATGATTGTATGATTCAATGGGGTTTCTTCATAGATTTTTCCTATTTCTTGAATGATTAGGACAGACTGTCATTACTTGCAAGGAGTCCATCCCAGATTTAGACCGATTTCCTGGATATGATGACCCATCATTCATAGCTTTTGTTTCCATCCTCATTTCTGCTATAAATGGTTGCCTGAGAATTACTTCATAAGAACAATTGTCTTGAACAAAGAAATAAAATGCATCTCAAACACCTCCTATCATAATAGGCACATATGCACATGCACCTAGTAAGATCGCTGATCCATTATCGGCTGTTCTCATTCTCCAACCATGTTCTTTATCTATAGGCCATCTAAATTTATCAAAGAATTTCTTTGATATTTATCTCTAAACCCTGAATCAATCAAGGCCAAAGCTAAACACGGATCTTTCTCATGGCCAATCCAAATTTTTACCTCTGGAGTTTCTCGTGCCCAGAAGGTTGTACTAAATTGACTTTCACCTTTCATCATTTCATCATCAGGTTGTATTGGACCTAAAAAGTTCCTATTTACACTTCCAGTTATAAATTCCTCTTCCTCATCATAGTCGCTATCACTAAATGTTATAACATCATTCATTGCTAAGGTTTCCTCTGCAACATCTTGCATATCCTCATTCTTTGGTAGTGGAAATCATCTTAAAGCTATCCTTGAAATCGGCTTTTGCGATCGAAGACACTTGCTCAAGGGATATAGTGACTTGGATTTTTAGTAGTATATCATTAAGGATCTCTCTAGCATCATTCTTTTCTCAGGCTCTGAGATCATAATTGCTCTTGGAGTCCTCCCTCCTTTCTTCTTTCCTTTTTCCTCACCTTGTTTCTGATCATCTTTTTGCTCATTTTTAATATTTTGACTTTGATTATTTTCAATTATAGTTTTCTTCTTTAGTTGGGTCATTTTGATTTTGCTGTGATTGAATATTTTCTTCTAATGGTTTCTTTCCTTCCTTGATTAATCTTCGTTTTTCTTCTTGAGGCAAGTTTGGAGTATCTTCAAATTGTATTCTTTTTTCATTATTAGTATTTCTCTTCTCATTTTCTCTAGTTTTTCTTCTTGTCATTCTCCTATCTCCTTCTTCTACATCATCTTGCATGTCATTGCGTCTCCGTTTCTCCTCAACATTGGCAATATGAGAATATACAAAGGCTTGGTCAACAAGGGATTGCCATACAGTTTTGCACATGATTTCGTCTCTAGCTCTCACCTGTGCCTCGATAGAATAGGGATTTTGGCTTGCAGTAGAAAGAGTCCTCTCATCTAATGGCTCTAATCTAGCAACCGAGGTACTGGTAGTTGCATTAGAAATAGTTAAGTTTTCATATAATTTCTTCATGCCTCCTTTGCTCCAATTAACAGCTAAAGGAAGTCATGTTCTAAAGTCACATAATTTTTTATCAATTTCAACTACCAACTGATTATCTTTCACATTCTTTAACTCATCACATGCATACGTCGCATGTTCTTAACTATCACACCAAACACACCTTTTACCACTAGTCCCTCTTTTATCATTATTTCTCTAGAAAGCTGGCTGAGCAGCAGATTGAGTAAGAGGAGCCGACTGATAAACTAGTTGAGGAGGAGTAAATTGTGGCATAGTAAGCTATATGTGTGTTGTCATATGTGCTTGGCCCAAGCCACTATTGCTAGCTCTAGGCTCATGCAAACTCATGGAATACACTTTATTGTTTAATTGAGCAACCTCCTTAGAAAGAGATGCCTACATATTCATTACATTTTCCATTTGTTTACACAAAATATCTAATTGAAATTCGATTGGAGCCTTAGGAGCAACTACAACATTAGTTGTAGATGCAGTTGCAAGCATTGGCATATTAGATTGCCTTGTTGTAGGTGAATCCCTAGACTGAGTAGAAATAGGTTTTGCATAAAGAACAGAATTTCATTGTTTCATTTGGGCTATGACCTCTATTTCACGTTTTACATTTTCCCAATCATCAGTCAAACCATACCTTTTACTAGGCTCTTCTATTCTTCACACTACTTGAGCTCTATCCTTTGGACTCAATATCTTGAGGAAGTGAATAATAAGGTCAGGATTTGATGCATTCCTATCTTCCTGAGGAAGCTGAGCAAATCGTCTCATAAACTCACCATGAAGATGAGTTAGAGACTCATTAGTCTTAGGGGAATTCACTCATCTAAAAAATCCTTCTCGGCTGTGCTCACTAAAATCCTCAAGAAAAATCATTTTATGAAGTTCTTTCCTAAATTCAGCCCAAGGTTTACTAGCATGCACATGGATGCTTTCAAGTATGGATCCAGAGACAACACGGCCAAAGTACTTTACTATTGCATCGTCAGGCAATCCCGAGATCTATACTTGCTCTTCAAACGCATCCAGGTATTCAGTGATATTCAACCCAGTGAATTTACCCTTTTCTCATGGGATTGCTTGCACAGTCCATGCCCTTTGTTTTTCTATCATCATATTTTTAAACACTTCCTCCATCTTGCATTCTTGATATCTCCTAGAATAGAGTAGTAAGTCTATAATAGCGGGCTCTAATAACTCTCTAAATTGTCTAAAACTATCTCTCGATGATAAAGCCAGGAATATCGACCTAACTAAAACCTAGGCTTTTCTACTTATATTTTTGTTTAGCAATATATTTAAAATGTTCAACTTTTTTACTTTGGTCTCGAGATTGCAATTACTCTAGTTTGAATTGATATTATTTTTTTGTATTTTGAGTTTTTTTTCTCCAAATTTTACTTTAATGGAAATTATATTTTTATATACCTTTGGTAAATTTTCGTAATTTGATTTTTGTTTTGAATTTTACGTAGTAGGAAAAATAGGAATAATAGCAAATAATTAAATAAAAAAATTAACACTATCTTTACATAACATAATTTTTTTCATGCAGTAATAAAGTAAATTCTAATGCAAATTATAAGCTTTCCTTTGTTTGTTAAAAAAGAGACCTATGATCTAACATGTTGCTATCATTCTTAATGCAATGCTAAATAGAAATAGTCTTTTTTATGATGTTTTAATGATTTGCAAATTCAAGTGTAATGAATCTTTCCTAATGCAATGTGAAATGAAAACAATCCTTTTATGAGGGCAAGTGATGTGTTTGTACTAAAGTGAAAGAACTTGACAACTCTTTACCTTAAGTTGTTCGATGAAGAAGCTTTAATGTGCATAGTGATATTTGTTTTTCTTAATAAACAATTTTTATAAATAAATCCTAAGTACAAAATGAGAAGTGATTGTGCAATGATGATCTTCTTGTATGTCCACATGGGGGGGGAGGGGGGGGAGAAGTGGCGAGACTCCTCCGTCTTGATTGCCGCTCTTCCCGTGGAGGCGCTCAGTTCCCTAGGGAACAACCCTCAACAACGAGCAAAAAGGAACTGTGCCAACAAAGTCTCCACTTGTCTTTGCGGCTCCTTTCTCCACTCACCTACAAACAAGAAGAATGCAAAGGTCAAATTTTTTATCAATACTGAAACACACCTAATAATCCTAAGCATGCAATTGTCACGATTCACATCGGGTTCACCAAATGTTGAGGGGTGTGAATGGAGACCTATGGCAGATCAGAACTGAACTTGCTATGGCCTCACTGTGTGACTACACACAGGGTGTTTTTTAGCATACTTTAGGATGCAAGATGTGATTCAGTGATCTGACAAGTGTTTATTTAGATGCTAATGGCCTAATCTAAACTATGACCATAAGGTTGTGCAACTAGACCTCTCAATAGAAAATATTCATATGATGGAGAGACTAAAGTTTCACTAGTAATGCGGTCTTTGGTGAATTCCTCTTCTTCTGCGTTCTGCTTAGGTTCTTCTTCTAAATCTATATTAGTTACATTCGTCTTAGGTTGAGAAGTATGATTTACAAGTGGAGGTAATAAACACTCAAAATGAAAGATGTAGAAATGGTATTTTCATTAGTAGACTCTTTACTCATAGACTCATTCGTAGACTCGTTACTCGCAAACATCAGAAAATATAGAACAATATAAATTGCCAGTTGATCAATGAATAATTCTAAAACTTTTTTCTTGATAATGCTAATGAATGGAAACTAATTCAATGACCTTATACATCCCTAAGCATGAACGCTAGGATAATTGTCCAAATCCTAATACAATTTTAAGCTAAAATGTAAGTAAAGTGGAAGAAGTGGCGCATCTCCAATCTCCCGGTCTTCAATTGCTTGTAAACACTCCTCAATGTTTGTCAATTCTCATCAATGCTCTCTGAAAAAAAAAAGACATTAGGAAACATAAGTACATTTTATGAAACATAAAACACACTTATTATTTACATGCAAACACACATTCTCATACATGTTAACACACTCTCATACACTCTCATATATGCATGCTAACACACACTCATATATGCTAACTCACACTCATATATGCATGCTAACACACACTCATATATGCTAACTCACACTCATATATGCATTCTAACACACTGTCATACATATGTTAACACACACTCATATATGCATTCTAACACACTGTCATACATATGTTAACACACACTCATATATGCTAACTCACTCTCATATATGCATGCTAACACACTCTCATACATATGTTAACACACACTCATATATGCTAACTCACTCTCATATGTGCATGCTAACTCACTCTCACATATGCATGCTAACACACTTTCATAGATGCATGCCAACACACACTCTCATGCATATGCTAATACACATTCACATGCATGCTAACATACATTCACATGCTTATGCATATGCATTCTCATATGCATGCATACATGCACCTAATGCCCATATGCATTCACTCTCACACTCATGCATACCTACTAACATGCACATACATTCTCACATGCATGCTAACATCTCACATGCATACACATGCATCCATATCTTCATATGCATCTATATTCATTCTCATGCACACATGCTTCTTCCTCTTACATGCACATGCACATCATATTATGCACATGTATACACTCATACACTCAGAAACATGCATTCATGCACATACGTACTCTTATGCACACATGCATACACCCATGCACATACGTATACTTATGCACACATGCATACTTACACTCACTCTCACTTATGAATGCATTAATCATACTTACACATGCACTCATACATATCTACATTCATACATGTATTCATTCTCTATCTCATTCTCTCTCTCTCTCAATGGAACTAATATAGAACTCGAAGTGCTCTGCCGTGAGAATTGCTGAAAAGGTCAGAGAAGTGGAGCGAGTGCATTAATTTGATTGGCTTAGGCCGGAGTCATATGAGCGGGTTATGGTAGATATCCTAGAAGTAATGGTTGTGTAATTCATCAGTATCATCATTGAAACTTGTCCGAGAAGTTGGAAAGGCCACCTCTTGCATACCGTGCTAACTCTCCTTCTCTTTCTCTCTCTCTCTCTCTCTCTTCGTCGATCTTGTACTCTACAGCAACGCCGATAGCAGGCAGCCATTATCTCTCTCTCTCTCTCTCCCTCCATCCCTCTCCCTCTCTCTCTCTCTCTCCCGTCGATCTTGTGCTCTGCAGTAGTGCCAATAGCACACAGCCCAATTATATATATATATATATATATATATATATATATATATATATATATATATATATATATATATATATATATATATATATATATCTTTCTCTCTCTCTTTCTCTCTCTCTCTCTATCTCTCTCTCTCCTGCTCCCCCATTGATCTTGTGCTCAATTTCTCCTGTGTGCATTAGTAGTTGCAGAAAAGCATTAGTTGAAAGGAAGGGGGAATCTCTCTCTCTCTGCTCTTCTCTCTCGGGATCTCTCTCCATTGGATCTCTCTCATCTGCACGTCAGCCACGATTCCTCAGAGTCTCTCTCTCTCTCTCCCCCCCTCTCTCTCTCTCTCTCCCAGTCATGTTGCCCATGTCTGCTAGTAGGAGTGAGGGGGGAAGAAGAAGACTCTCTTTTTTTCTCTCTCTCTCTGCCTCTCTCTCTCTCACTCTCCTTTGTGCTATCGGGAGGAGGGGGGAGTAGTTCCCTCTCTCTCTCTCTTTGACGTACCTGCAAAAAAAGGACATTAGGAAAATATAACGCTAACACTACCTATATATAAATATATAGATACTTACGTGCTCACATTTACTTTAACTAACATAGGTAGTCATATACTCATTGATTCACTTAGTTAACACACACACAACAATACATGCACACTCACACCACTCACATTCAAGTGCACACGTATAGCTAGACACACACACTCATGCACATGTCACTTACACAGAACCTTCACTGAACCTACACATTTAGATATATATGTATAATGTAATTATAATTTGATTTATACTTTAAATGTTAATTAATTATAAAGGTAATCTTTAACTGTAGGTAAATATCTATTATTTTATTGAGTAACACACACATACACATTTACAAGTACTTAGGATAAAGTATCCTTTCAGGGTTGTATTCTAAGGTGAGTAAATAACATAAGTTTTTGTAATGAGTTAGGATTTATTTTGGTATAACATATAGAGTTATACACATAATATTAGGGACACGCATAGGGTTGAACCCACACATACTCTAGGGTTTCTTGCAAACACATTTAGGCAAACGCATAGGGTAAAACCTTATAACATGTATATAGACACACTTATCCATATTCATAGACACATACATAAACACAAATGTGCATAGATATTTATAAAAACATGAGTACATTTGGGCAAACAAGCATAGGCATACAAGAGTAGGAGCATATTTGGACACACATAGATATATACATATTTCCACATACACATGTAATCACACATGCATAAACGCAAGCATATAGCCACATAAACATCACAATACATTCTTACCCATGTATCCAACATCAATGCACATGCATACACATAAGCATGGTTAAAATATATTTATTCTTAGGGCTTGTTTGTATTCAATTACATAAGACATCATGAACAAAACGAATTCATATGATGAGATCCCTGATCAGATCACATCTTTATTGTTTTTGTTGTCTGCAAGTACAAGAGAGAGGTTAGTCAAATCAAAAAATCTTATCAAAGGTGTTTGAGAGTTTAGAGATAACCAGTCCGGAAGCAAAAAAAATTAATTTTCTCCTAATTCAATTCGAAGGATAAAATCGTTCCGACAAGAGATAACCAGTTTGAAGAAAAATTTTAATTTTTCTAAATGCCGGTGGGAGTGATGAAATCCTTTTGATACCATTAGGGCAATAGGCGTATATATAAGCCGAGGGAAAAAAACCTCCTAAAGAGGGAAAAAAATGCCCTGGCAGTCCTAGTGTGTTCACACACATCACTATCTAAATATATCAACAAATCCCCCTTGGGCATGATGTGGTGAACAAGGAGCTGGCACTCATGTAAAAGGAAGTGCCAAGCTATGCGAAATCAATCCACAAAAGGAAGTAAGCCCGAAGCTTTGCGGGAAGCTTTAAACTTCTCCCTAGGCAAAGCCTTCATGAAAAGGTCTACAATGTTCTCCATGGGCACATATGCCAAGCTGATCTTTCTAGCAGATGAAGTATTTCAATGGCAATGCACCAGAGTGCGCTCTCCTTCTCGAGAGCTCCACGATGATATGCTCAGAGTAGAAAACCGAGCTCCTGAGGCCGCACATAGTACTTTGCAGAGATGCTGCAGAATACACAGAAAAACAATACATAGGGAGTGCGAAGACAGACTTCTTAGGTCTCACAAATGCGCTCTAACTTACAGTCTTTGGCTGACTAGACCACTATATGTTTTATTAAAGAACATATATGAAGAAGTGTCTAATGGCCATTTGGCCTTTCACATGGACACTAATGGTAACAATCTCCCACTAAAGGACAACATGGCCAAAGTAACTATGGGAGAAAAATAAAGAATACCTGAGTGTAAGTATACAAACTATACCTCCCACCTGATGGGCATAGAAACTATACAAGTGACTGTGTAAGATCAAGAATCAAGTAACCCCCATCAGGTGACAACAATGTCGAAAGCTATCCTATGGTAGAGCTTTAGTCAAAGCATCTGCAACATTATCTAGAGTGCGAACCTTCTCAAGAATAATGCGCTCAATGGCTAAGCAATCTCTAATGAAGTGATACCTCACCTCAATGTGCTTGGTCTTCGCACGATAGACCGGATTCTTAGCCAAAGAAATGGTACTCTGACTATTACTGAGCAAGCGAGGTACATGCTGAGGTAAACCCATATCATAAGCAAGACAAGAAAGCCACAATGCTTCCTTACATGCCTCACTTACTGCAACATACTCTGCTTCTATGGTGGAAATGGTTGTAGATTCTTCAAGATGAGATCTCCAAGAGATAGCACCTCCAGCAAAATGAAAAATGTATCCAGATGTAGACTTACGATTGTCTACACAACCAGCATAATCAAAATCTGTGTAACCAATAATGGATGCTTTCCCTCTACCTAAGCATAGACACTTGTCCTTAGTGCCACTCAGATATCTCAAAATCATCTTAACCGCTTCCCAATGTTTCTTGCCAGGATTAGACATATATATGCTCACAACTCCCACGGCAAATGCAATGTCTGGTCTCGTAGCTACCATAGCATACATGAGACTACCAACAACAGACTGATAGGGAATTTTGGTCATGAGTTCCTTTTCCTCATCTGATTTGGGGCAATCATCTTTGCTCCATTTCACATATGTGGATAGAGGTGTACTCAATGGCTTTCCACCTTGCATATTGAACCTGTGAAGTTTTTTGGATATGTACTCACTTTGAGACAAGTATAAGCATCTTTTACTCCTATCACGAGTAATGCGCATGCCAAGAATATGTTTGGCATCCCCCAAATCCTTCATATCAAATGTCTGACTCAACTTCTTTTTGAGAATTGAGAAGTCATAAGAGGACTTCCCTGCAATCAACATATCATTGACATAAAGTATCAAACATATCAAGCTTCCATCTGAGCATCTCTTTGTGTAGAGACACTGATCCTCATTGCTTCGAGAATAGCCTTGAGACTTCATAAAAGCATCAAACTTTTGGTACCATTGTCTAGGGGACTGTTTAAGTCCATACAAGCTCTTCTTGAGCTTAAAAACTAGACTTTCCTTGCCAGGAACTACATAACCCTCTAGTTGTTCCATATAGATCTCATCTGTAAGATCTCCATGCAAGAAAGCAATTTTCACATCCATTTGGACTAACTCTAAGTCCTCCATTGCAACGAATCCAAGCAACATGCATAGGGTAGTCATCTTTACCACTGGAGAGAAGATTTCCTTGAAATTAACACCATGTTGTTGCTTAAAACGCTTTGCAACAAGTCATGCTTTATATTTTGGAGAAGCACTATCTGCTGTGAATTTCACCTTACATACCCATTTACATGGTAGAGCTTTCCTGCCATTTGGAAAAGGTACTAAATCCCAAGTACCATTCTTGTGAATAGAATCCAACTCACTCTTCATGGCACGATCCCACTTGACATGATCCTTTGTCTGCATACCCTCTTTGTAGCAAGAAGGCTCACGTGCATCTATTAGCATAACAAAATCCAAACCCGGAACATATCTATCCGGTGGATGTGAGACACGTGCAAAACGTCTCAATGGTTGCTGAATAGGAACATGTGCAGACTGATCTAAATGGAAATTCTCTTGAACATCCCTATGTGCAGCATTTTTATGCATGCTAACTGGAGGACTAGTATCCTCAAACACCACTCTTCTCACTTCAACCTCCTTAATGGGTTGTTTATGCACCTTAGACTCGTTGAAAATGACATCACTAATTCTAATCACAGTTTGTGTTTCAGGATCCCATAAGGGATATCCAAATTGTCCGTCTCGACCATATCCAAGGAGAATGCATTTCTTCGACTATGGTCCAACTTTTGTCTAAGATTCTTGGGTATATGAACATATGCTTCACACCCAAAAACTCAAAGATGATCATAATATGGTGGCTTCCCTGTCCACAACTCTTGTGCCACTTTCAGACCTTTGGCAGTACTAGGTGAAAGGTTAATCACATGAACTGCACTCAATACTGCTTCTGCCCAAAAGCCTTGTGAGAGGTTTGCATGATGCAACATAGAGACTACTCTATCTTGAATAGTTCTATTCATCCTCTCAGCTACACCATTCTATATTGGGGTATAAGGAGCTGTAAACTCTCTACAAATCCCTCTAGATTGACAGAAAAGGCTGAATTCATGTGAGGTATACTCACCCCCATTATCTGAACGTAAAGCCTTAAGCTTAGTTCCTTTTTCAATCTCAACTGAAGCAAGCCATTTTTTGAAAGTAGGGAATACCTCATCCTTCGATTTGATAGGATATACCCAAACTTTTCTCGTAGCATCATCTATGAAAGTGACAAAGTAGAGAGAACCACCTACGGACCTAGTGGGCATAGGACCACACACATCTGTATGAACAAGATCTAAAGGCAAAATTGAAGAGTCAATGTGTGTTCTATGCACAATTTTGGTTTGCTTTCCATATTGACAATGCTCACAAAATGAAAAATCAGAGAAAGATAACACAGGTAAGTAGCCAGAACGAGAAAGATTTTCCATCCCACTACACGATATATGGCCCAAACGACCATGCCAAATAAAGGCCATAGGCTGTTCAGTAATAGCTAACAAGTGTTCTTTCTGTGTTACAAATAAAGGATAAAGTGAGCCAACTTTGCTTCCTTTTGCAATACCCATATTGCCCTTTGATATGCGAAAGGACTGAGCATAGAAGACCACCTTGTAACCAAGGTCATCAAGTTGACCAACTGACATCAAACTGTGTGATAATTGAGGTACATGGCGTACATTATGCATAGTAAATTTTGAACCATCAATGAATTGCACAACCACATCTCCAATCCCCACAACATCACACTGGTAAGAGTCACCAAGTCTCACGGTACCAAGAGACTTTGGTGCATAATTAGAGAACCATTCTCTGTGTGGTGTCACACGGAAACAAGCACTAGAATCTAGCAACCAGGTGTGGGAAAAAGAATTAGTCATAAGAGCCTCAGTTGGCACAGTACTATCAAGTGTCAACACATCAACATCATCAGAAATAGCATTAATTTCTTCAATCTTCACAGTCGAAGTAGATGGTGCAGGTAATTGTTTGACATGTCCATCAACATTCTATCCTTTATCTTTAGCATTCTTTAATGCATAACAATCTTTCTTCATGTGTCCTTTCTTATGACAATAATGGCATTCGATATCCCTCTTCCTTGATTTACTTCTACTCTTATTCCGTTGACCATTCTTTTTCTTTTTCTTGCTCTTGCCACGTTGATGATTCTTTCCTTGATAAGAATCATGAACATTATACGCATCTCCACTCTAAGTGCCAACCATGGATTTTATACAAATCTCCTCACTCAAGAGTGCTCCACATATGTGAGCTTACCACCACGTGCACTATTGCTAATAGTTGTGCAAAACGTATCCCATGATGATGGCAAGGTGCATAACAACAATACTGCTTTCATTTCATTATCCATATCCATTTTCTGAGCCTGTAACTAAGAGAATATAGCACCAAACTCATTTAGATGAGCAACAACACTATCTGTGTCCTTCATACAAAGGTCATATAATTTTCTCATTAGATAGATTTTATTTGATGCTGTCTCTTTTTCATATGTATTGCATAACTTCTTCCAAAGCTCCTCCGCACTTTCATAGTCTAATACTGTAAAGTAAACATTATCTTCCAGGTGCAAGCGAATGGTAGACCTGGCCATTTCATCCAACTCATCCAAATCATCTTCATCCATGTTAGCAGGCTTCTTTGAAATTCCATTTACTGGCTTCCATTGCCTCCTTTGAATCAGCACATCTTTAATCTGATTCTTCCATAGAGCAAAGTTTGTGCCATCAAATTTTTGGATCTCAAAATGGTCTCTGCCTTGCAAGTTATAGCTCCTCCTCGGAACACTAGCACTAGACCCTGATCCACCAGATGTGCCTGAGACCTCTGATGCCATGATGGTAGAGAACTGAATAGAATGATAATGGAGCTAGAAGAGTCCGAACACCAATGAATAAGTGTATCAAGGAGTAAATCAACCATTGTATAGTTGACAAAACCAAAAATTTGGAAAAAATTTTGCTAGAGTATCCTCTGCATGAGCGTATGACTAGTGTCAAAATATCATAAAACTGCAAGTACTGACATGTTTTCCTACATAGTGAATCACTGCACTGCATATAATCAGTTACCCAATAGAAGCAAACTAGGCTTATCAAGCATCTATGAACAACTATCATACATCTCCTATGGAGAGGCTAGGTAAGTCTTCCACCTCCATCACCAAAGAGATCCTAACATCTAGGTGTCTCCCAGTTAAGAAAACCTCACCATGACCCTCTTTATCAAACGTAAAAGGCTTTATGCAAAGAACGTAACCGCTATATCAATGACCACATGGACGTACATAAGTGGTATCCACAGAAGCGTACATGGTGTGCATGTGCTCAATATATGCAGTAAAATGACCCTAAAGGCTGAATACACAGCCCAAAAACTAACCAATAACACCTGCAAGTGTCTGTCAACTCTCATGTTTTAGTCTCAAAAAACCTGCATAAATTTGTAGCAACTGCTCCCACCAAAACTGAAACCTTTCAAGAAACTCATAGTTTTACAAGTGTGGCTGAAAACATAGCCCCAAAGGTTGATATTTATTGTCAAAGAAGTACAAAGAACACTCTTCTTCATGTTCTTGGACTTGTTTGAAGAGAACTATGTGCGAAAGTACTCCAAAATGGCTCCAAAAGACACCCAAAAATAGGCTTTGAAAGCAAAGAATGAAGCTTTGAGGGACCAAAACATGTTCAAGGTAATGTCAACCTTAGTCTTTCCCCTTCTTTAGATACCACAAGAGTGTAGCTTAGTGGCAAGAGATTGCCACGGTTAAGCAAGCTCCGGGGAGAATAGTACTGGGATGGGTGACCTCCCGGGAAGTACTAGGAACTTCTATATTCCTTGGTCGTTGAGGTCCTCCTTCATGCATAGCCAATGGCACCAGCAATGCCAACCGTGACTTTGATGACTCGGATGACAAAGTATGCGTCGATCGCCACCTTAGTCGTAAGCTTTGGAGAAAGCCTTGGGGGGAGGGGGTGCTCGCTTTGCTCGCACAAAAGGAACAAAGACTTTTGCATCAAACTGCTCTCATACCAGTGAAGTATTTCAATGATGATGCACCACAGTGCGCTCTCCTTCTCGAGAGCTCTAGGACAATATGCTCAAAGTAGAAAACCAAGCTCCTGATGCCGCACACAATATTTCACAGAGATGCTACAAAATACACAAAAAACAGTACACAGGGAGTACGAAGACAAACTTCTTAGGTCTCACAAATGCGGTCTAAATTACAGTCTATGGCTGACTAGGCCACTAGATGTTTTATTAAAGAACATATACAAAGAAGTGTCCAGTGGCCATTTGTCCTTTCACATGGACACTAACGGTAACAGCAGAGAACCTCTCCCTGACATAATGATACTGCACCTCAATGTGCTTAGTGCGAGCATGGAACACATGGCTCCTCGTAACTCCCAATGCGCTCTAACTGTAAGTGAAGATGGTTGTGGCAGAAGTCTGACCAACACCCAAATCAACCATAAGGCATTTGATCCACACAGACTCAACAATCATTGTGAAAGCTGCCCTATACTCAGCCTCACAACTGGAAGTGGCCACAGTAGGGTGCATCTTTCTCAACCAAGATATACATGAGCTACCAAGCATGAAGCAAAAGCCACTAGTGGACACACGATTTTCATAGCAACCAACCCAATCAGAGTCAGAAAAAGCATGTAAATCTCGCAATAGTGATCCCATCTTGGCATAAAATAATCCAAGTAGCCCATACCACTTAAGTAGTGAAAGATGTGCTTAATCGCCTACCAATGCTTCACACCTGTGCAATTCATTAACATGCTCATCTATGAGATAGCAAACTAAATATCTAGCTGAGTAATGCATAAGTAAATCAAGCATCCAACACCGTGCTGATAGAGAATAGCATCAAATGCATCTCCAACATCATGAAGACTCAATCGTAAAGCTATCTTCATAGGAGTGGCAATAGGTTTGCAATCTTCAAGGCCAAAACACTCCAACACACAGCTATTTAGCCATCAACTTGCATAAATTAAATGCCCTAATAACGATGAAAATTCCCCAAACGAGACATCTCAAATGAGGCATGCAAATCAGCCTTAAAATCAGCAGTATGGTTCTCATGAGAACCAGTGAGAAGTGAAAAAACTTGGAGAAGCTTGTAGGAGGTAGAAAAGTGAGTTTCGAAGCGATGACGTTTGGTCCAGCCAACCGGCACAAGATCAGCCCTTGAGCTTATGGAAACTCAAATAGACTTATAGGCATGCGATAAGTGCAAAGAAATGCACTATGTACTTTGGAGCATCAAGGAGAAAGAGTCGATACAAAACATATAGCTTTGCGTGTTGACTAGCTCACAAAACTTACTATCTATGGAAGAGAAAATGAACTTCAAATGCTCATAATGACCAGCGTGATTAAAAATAGAAACAATCCTTTTATGGGAGTGATACACATAGGGTTGAGTTTATATAATGCACAAAAGTATAAGGAATAAGCAAAATATGCTATAGGATTGAATTAGACACTCAACGGTGGTACCTCCTATTTTTCAGGAATACACAAAGATTGACCCCAAGATAGCAAAACTAATATTTCTCCCAATCTATTGAAGCAAATGCTATGAATATTTACAACATAAACTAGACACTTATACCTTTCCAATGAGCCATCTTTCATCAAATTTGGAGCTCTGGAGAAACGGCAGCAGCCTTTGCAAGGTTACTATTGGCGAAGAAGATGATGCAAAAAATGAAGTAGCAAGACAATGATGGTCACAAGTGTCTGTATATTGCTTCCATGTATTGTACAAGTGATTTCAAGTCTTTATATAGACTCTAGGAGTTTTCCAAGACTTCTACAAGTGGATTTTGAATTCAAATGAAGGTGGAAATGGTTGTTCCAGGGAATCAATTTGCTTTCCTACAATCTAGGAAAAGTGAAGATCTAGTTTGATCTACTTTTAGATGATTGATTGCTTGATTGATTACAACTCAAACACCACAAATTCATGGGATTTGTGCTCTCTTTTCCTACTTTTACATGTGTAAATCTCAAGGCTTTCACAACGGTAAATGAACCATCAAAACTCTCTCAAAAAAGAACAATAAATGAGCATAGGTAAAAGAACTCTCCAAGGGATATTATTTTGCCGTAATCCAAGCAATAGTTTTTGATGTTGATCAAATCCACCTCAAGCATAGTGTAAGCTTGATGTTCCAACATCTCCCTCTCAAGCTAAAGTATGCTTGAGTCTTCATTCTCTGATAGGTTGAATACCTACCATAGCTTTGAATCTACAAAGCTTTATTCCATCAAGTGCCTTTGTCATCATATCTACTACTTGCTTTTCAATAGGAACAAACGAAATGTCAATCTCCTTTTCCATGAGCTTCTCTCTGATGAAGTGGTAATGAACCTCTATGTGTTTGGTTCTTACATGGAAAATAGGTTTTGCCGCTAGATGCATGGAACTTACATTATCTCAAAATATATGAGGTTTGGAACTTACAATTCGCAAATTTGTATACAATGCTTTTAACCATATTGCTTCTTGAGTTGTTATGGTCAAACCTCTGTACTCTGCTTCAGTTGAGGATAAAGCAACTGTAGGTTGCTTCTTGGAACTCCATGAAACTAGCTTCAAACCTGCAAATGCTAAGTAACCAAAAGTACTTCTTATATCATCCTTAGCTCCTGCCCAATCTACATCTGAACATATTTTGATATCCAAATCTGAAGAGTAAGGATAGAATATACCAACATTGATTGTACCTTTGAGATACTTAATTACTCTCTTAGCCACATCCATGTGTGGTCTTCTCAATGAGTGCATGAATTGACTAAGCACTCCCACACTATATGAGGTATCTGCCCTTGTATGAGTAGCATATATCAAGCTACCTACCAATCTTTGATACTCTTTAATGTCTTCAATTTTCTCACCTTCATTATAAACACTAAGTTTATGATTCATCTCCAAAGGTGTACCTGCAGGTTTTGTATTCTCCATTTTGAACTTGAAAAGTAGATCCTGAATGTATCTTCTCTGAGTCAAATACATTCCTTCATCTGTGTATATCACCTGCATGCCTAGGAAACATGTGAGCTCACCTAGGCCACTGATTTTGAACTCCTCTTGCATGTGTCTCTTGATCCTTTGAGTGCCATTTAGATCATCACCTGTCACAATAATATCATCTACATATACACATAGATAGATAACCTCATCGTGATCCCTTTTGATGAATAGAGAATGAGAAGCAATGATTCTTCATGTGGTTTATCTTCTAAATAATTGTTGTAGTCCCTTCTATTATAGCCTCTATTGCTATTGTTGAATTTGTGTCCACCTCTACCTCTATTGCTGCCATATCCACCTCTTCCACTTCTTTTTTGGGTCTTCCCATTGAACCAACAATTTTGAGTGGTGTGGTTGGTCTTATCTTAGATGGCACAAGGTTGAACATTCTGACCTTTGGCTTTGTCTTGCTTTGGTCCTTTCTTCTTCCCTTTCCATTTGCTTTTGTTGGCTTGGAAAGTCTCTTCTTCATCTTCTTCCTTCTTCTTGCCTTTCTGCTACTTATCCTTTTTATTTGCATATAGAGCACTAATTGAATTACCATGATAGGATTTACCTTCCTTTATGCTATTGGTGGTCTCTTGATTGAAGATTTGTCCAAGAAAGATGTTGAAGTCTAGAGTCTGCATCCCTTGTGCACCAAAGTGTGAGCTTATCTGTCTCCTCTTTTGTAGGTCCTCCTTTGGATCTTGGAATAGGCATAACTTCATCACCTGCTACAATTCCATAAAGGTTTCTACCTTGCAAATACGCCTCCACTCTGATTTTCCAAGCCACATAGTTGTGTCAATCAAGCTTCTCGATCATTGAGGGAAAGTCATCACCCATCTTGATTTAGCTCTGATACCACTGAAAAAACTTGGAGAAGCTTGTAGGAGGTAGAAAAGTGAGTTTCAAAGCGATGAAGTTTGGTCCAGCCAACCGGCGCAAGACCAGCCCCTGATCTTATGGAGACTCAAATAGACCTTATAGGCATGTGATAAGTGCAAAGAAATGCACTATGTACTTTGGAACATCAAGGAGAAAGGGTCCATACAAAATAGATAGGTTCGTGCATTGACTAGCTCAAAAAACTTATTATCTACCAAAGAGACAATGAACTTCAAATACCCATAGCAACCAGTGTGACTACAATTAGAAAAAACCATTTTATGGGAGTGATACACATAGGGTTGAGTGTATATAATGCACAAAAGTATAAGGATTAAGCAAAATATGCTATAGGAATGAATCAGACACTCAACAGTGGTACCTCCTATTATTTAGGAATACATAGAGATTGACCCGGAGACAGAAATGCTCAGATTTCTCCCCATTTATTGAGTCAAATGCTATGAATATTTACAAGCATAAAATAGACACTAATACCTTTCCAATGAGCCATCTCTTATAAAATATAGAGCTCTGGAGAAAGAGCAGCAGCCTCTGCAAGATTACTATTGGCAAAGAAGATGATGTAGAAAATTGAAGGCGCAAGATAATGATGGTCACAAGTGTATGTATATTGCTTCTATGTATTTTACAAGTGATTTCAAGTCTTTTTATAGACGCTAGGAGTATTACACGACTTCTACAAGTGGATTTTGAATTCAAATGAAGGCGGAAATGGTTGTTGGAGGGAATCAATTCACTTTCCTACAATCTAGGAAAAGTAAAGACCTAGTTTGATCTACTTTTAGGTGATTGATTGCTTGATTGATTACAACTCAACCACCATAAATTCGTGGGATTTGTGCTCTCATTTTCTACTTTTACATGTGTAAATCTCAAGGCTTTTACAATGGTAAATGAACCATAAAAAAATCTCTCAAAAAAATACAATAAATGACCATAGGTAAAAGAACTCTCCAATGGATATTATCTTGTCGTAATCCAAGCGATAATTTTTTATGTAGATCAAATCCACCTCAAGAATAGTGTAAGCTTGATGTTCTAATAATAAGCATATCATCAACATATACAACAATGATCAGAAGCACATCATTAGCACGCTTAACATATAAGTTGCTCTCTATTGGAGTGTTCTCAAAACCATGTGCAATCAGATAGGCATGTATCTTGTCATACCAAGCACGTGGTGCTTGCTTTAAACCATATAATGCCTTCTTCAACCTTTTGTTTCATGCCCTTCCTGCACAAAGCCACAGGGCTAAAAAACATACACTTCTTCGTGCAAGTCACCATTTAGAAATGCAATTTTAATGTCTAACTGATGTACATTCCAACCATGATGATTTGGAAGTGCACAGATGCTAGGAACAGTAGTCCTTTGGCATGTAGGAGCAAAGGTCTCATCAAAATCAATGCCTCTTTCCTACGCATAACCCTTTGCAACAAGCCTAGCCTTATACCTATCAATTGTTCCATCAGGCTTACGCTTTAGCTTGTATGCCCCCTTAGTGCCAATGGTCTTCTTGCCAGGAGGCAAGTCACATAAAGCCCAGGTACCATTTTTCATGATAGCATCATATTCAAATTGCATAGCAACCATCCAATTTTTAGAATTTTGTGCTTCATCAAACGAAACAGGCTCATTCTCATCACAAAGACTAGAGGCAGCCATAGCATAGCAATCTGATGCAAAAGAAGCACTATGAGAGCTTGAATCAGTGCGATATGATAGGGGTGCATCTAATTTGTTATCACGCAAGGTCTACACTAGCCATTTTGGCATAGTTTCTTGCCTCCTCAATATGAGCTCTCTCATCAACAAGTGCATCATGTAAATCTGCATCGGAAATGGAATGATCTGCATCAAAAATGGAATGGTCTGCATCATTACATGAAACTTGTAAAGGCTGAGAAGTTACCTCATTAGGACTAGCACTAGACTCTCCACATGTAAAAAGAGGCAGCAAAGTGTCATACATGTCTTTGGAGCTAACTAATGTCTCCTTAGTACATGAAAGTAATGGCAAAATAGCATCTGCCACAAAAACAAGATCATGGCTAACTAGAATGCATTTAGTCTATGGATGATATAGACGATAGCCTTTGCTTTCAGAACTATACCCAACAAAAATACATTTCATTGCTTTATCATTCAATTTTTTGCATTGGTGTTCAGGCACTAATGTATATGCCAAACAACCAAAAACACGTAGATGAGCAACAGATGGCTTGCGACAATGCCAAGCCTCATATGGAGTGATAGATTGCAATGCTTTAGTGGGCCACGTGTTAAGTACATATGCTACACACATAACAGCCTCAAGCTAGAAACTATCTAGTAAGGCCTAACTCTTGACCATACACCTCGCCACCTCCATGAGTGACCTGCTCTTTTGTTCAGCAACTCCATTCTGTTGAGGTATGTACGACATTGTACAATGATGTTTTATCCCACGTTTAGTCAGAAATGCATTAGAGTCAGAGGACATATATTCCTCCCCTCCATCAGAACGGAGGGTGCTCATTTTACATTGTGACAGATTTTCAGCCAAAACCAAAAATTATTTGAAGCATATAAACACTTCAGACTTTGCTTTCAATGGATATACCCATGCATGATTGGAAAAATCATCGATGAAAGTCGTGAAGTAAAGATAGTTCCCCAAAGAAGGTGTCTGCATAAGACCACAAACATCACTATGAACAAGATGCAATTTCTGAGTAGCTCGAATTGAACCATCTTTTGGGAATGCTAAATGCTATATTTTGCCCAAAATACAACCTTCACAAACATGTTTATCGGGTACCTCGAGTTTGGGCAGAGAGGACACAATTTCATATTTCTACAAGTGTAGAAAACTAGCAAAATTCAGATGAACAAAGCATGCATGCCAAAGCTTTGCATCTAACATAGCGTGAGAATCATGTACTAGACATGTTGAATCATTCACAGATCTTTCATAGTCTATGAGCTTATACAGCCCATGACATAAAATGCCAAAAGCAATAATGACGTTGCCATTCCACAGATCATGAATTATACATCTGTCATCAACAAATTTCACAACCAAGCCAATCTTGGCTAAAGGTGAAACTAATAACAGATTGCTTACTCTCCAAGTGTTTTCGGATGTACGCAACATGAGCCTCATCCCTTGCTTGGTATAAAGTGGTAATTGCATCCCAAGCATCCTTAGTTGTTCTGCAAGAGCGAATGTAAGAAATAAAGGCACGTTTGATAGACAAGGCTATCAATGCATATGCTTGAGCATCTCAGCCATCCCAATGAATTTGCTCTATAATAGGTTCAACAATAACCACTGCACGAACAGGAACATGAAGAATATCATCATCTTCAATGCCATCTGCATCACCTTTAGCAATTGTCTTTCTAGGTGCAATAGGGCATTTTTCAACACCCTACACAATGTTCCATAGTCCTTTTGCAACTAATACATGATGCACCATATAAGCCCACAATGGATAATTGGTACCGTCCAACTTATCCTCAATAGCCAACATACAGAATACATCACTACTTTTAACTGTGGCCACTGACTAAAATACCCTGATGCAAAAAATTGATTGTCTCTCAAAAAATTGAATAGAGCTACCCTGTCAAGTTCTACTAAACATGTAGCAGATTTTGAGACACTTATACTGGTGAACTGAAACCTATATATATTTTTGGCACAAAAAGATAAAATAGCCTACACAAGTGCTATGATAGTGTGTTTGGAGGGCAAAATGAGCTCATAGCATAATTTCAGCATGACAAAGTGAAGTAGTTTTGATCTTCTAATCACCCTGAGTATGCTCATCAAATTTTGAGCAATTCTGAGATTGTGACTAGAGAGGTGTCGACGACACCCTACATGACGTGACAACCTGCTCTAATACCAATTGTTGGAGTTCGAGGTCTACGGAAGCACGTAAACAACACAAGGAAGAAGAAGAAGCTTGAAGCACAACACACAATACTGAGTGTATTACCACTAGAATGTACAAATATAAGTGATCTGTTAGGGCAATAGGCGTATATATAAGCCAAGGGAAAAAACCTCCTAAAGAGGGAAAAAAATGCACCGATGGTCCTAGTGTGTTGACACACACCACTAGCTAAATATATCAACAGTTATAAATCTGGCTTTTTGCATATTGCTGGTAAATCCAACATTGCTGCTAACATACTCTCAGAGAGAAAAATATGATGAGGATAGATATAGCCTTAATCAACAATGATCCACATGTTGATGAGTATGAATAGTTTAAGGATGGGAAATATAAAGGAGAATGGGAAGATAAAGGAAAGTATTTGAGTACATTACTATTTTTAAGTATGATGAAGAATATGAAGGAGAATGGAGAGATATAGGAAAGTATCTAGGTACATTAATACAATCCTCTAGTTTTTTAACAAACAAATTCAAACAAGTGTATACCTTTTTTTTAAATGATGGATTTCTTTGGAGACACATAATGGAAGGTTAAATCTCCACAAAGGGTTATAAGTAAAATTATTCTTCAATTACAAGTAATGAAAGACATGCATGATACCTTATGGGCATGTCAAAAATGATTTGTTGCAACATATGAAAAGCTTCAGAAAAGCTATTGGTGGCCGAGGATGTATATGAATGTGAGAGATTTTTGAACACTTCTGCTATATGCTAAGTGCATTCCTTATTCAAACATAAAGATCAACTACATCTGACTTATCCTCCTTATACTCATTACAAGAGAGAAATAGACCTAGTTACCATGTCCAAAGGTATTGATAAAATGATATATATTATCTTAGTATGAGAAGACTTGATGAACCATATGGAAGGTCAAGCCCTCCGATCAAATAAAATGCATAATATATATAAATTTCTTCTTAAAGAAGTTATATCACAATTTGGATAAATTGAGAAAGTAGTTGCTCATCAAGGTGAAGTAGATGCTAGAAAGGCCATACATTCTTTGTATGATATGGAATTCAACTCTCTTAGCACTACCTATAATCTAGAGGCAAATGGAAAAATTGAACGAGGTCATTCACCTATCATGAAGGTGATCTCTAAATTTTCAATGGAGATATCAAACAATGCCTAAAATATCTTCTTCTCACGTTATGGGTAGATAGGATGACATACACTAGGACTACATAGTGTTGGGGGATTCTTGTGTAGAAAGGGACTTGAGTGTTTATAGGAGAAGGAGGAAAGAGAAGAAGAAAGATACAGACACTGGAAGCTTCTGTAGATTGATTATAAGGAGAAAAGTACAATGATGATGCACAATACAATCCAAATGCTCTCTGTACAAAATCCCAAAGAGTGCACAATCAATAGAGTTACAAAATACCCAAGGTTCTTACTGCCGTCGAACTTCTCTACACCAGACCTCCACCTTTTCCAAGAGCTTGCACTCAAGCTTCCAATAGGGGGAGGGATGGACACCTTTTGTCAACGCATTATTCGAAGGCATGGATGCTTGGTTGGTGGATCACGACAACTGCCAAATCCAACGGCAGGTGCCGGGTGCTTGGAGCAAATTCAGGTGTAGTGGAGACTCAGAGAGCTATGTTTATCAGTTCAACATTGATTCCAACATCATTATTAACATTCATAAATGATTCTAAAAAACATTCGTCATGTATAGAACTTATAATGTCAGTTCAATAATACTTTTGACACAATTTTCCAATTCAAAGACTTGATTTTCAAAAGCAAAAATTTGCAACTTCTAGTGGTTTGAATCAAAGAATATCAGTTTCTATAGTCAATGCTCCATGATATATAGTTTCGCTATCACACATAGTTTCAAATTCCATCGAATACTAGACTTTATGTGAATGAAGCTGAGGGAATATGTTTTAAAAACATAAGATAAAAACGTCAGTTGCACAACAAATCAACATCTTTTAAGAGTCTATTAGTAGAAGCAAATTTCCCTTAAGAAAAAAACGTTCAAATCTTCTAGAGTTTGGTTCACACAGTTTTGTATCCTTATTGGTAGACTATATTAGTGCAACAGGATCAAGAGCTAACTTATTAATTAGTCTTCAACATAATGCATATCTACGAAAAATGATTCATTAAACCATGTAATGAACAGCTATAGTGCACATCTAGAAAATGATTTATCCAATGATGCCAGTCTTTAACTTTTATCCTCGCACAGATTCAATATATAAAGAGAGCGGCTGTCGGATTCTTGTCTCAGAAATCTTCAACATAGCTCCAAAATGAGCGTCGTCAGCATTGTTAATGTATAGTGTCCATATGTCAGAAAACTTTGATATTAAGGTTTCAATTCTCCTCGCAGATCATCATCTTCATCATTCCCTATGCTCTGAACAAGTGTTTCAATTCTCCTTGCAGATCATCATCTTCATCATTCACTATGCTCTAAACAACAACGTAGTACTTCCGCTTTCATTACTTCAAATGATCATACATTACTAGAACAGATTATGGATGAAAAAAAAAGGCTCAACGCAGAAACTTGTATCGATAGGTGCATGACACCATATATTAGAACACATTCATTGTTTAAATAGAACTTCCAAATACATATTCTCAATTATCAATTGAATTTTCAGTAACGCAAGTTAGAAACTAATGCAAAACTCTTGCCATAGATAGGATATAGAACAGGAAGAAGTTGAATTGAACAAAGCATGCACGGATCAGAGTCCATCAATGGGGTCCTCCTACCCTAATGCAACGTATCGACCTCACCGTCTCAGACCATTACCCAATGGTGCTCGCCTTCCCCCCTCCATCTAAAAGCTGCAAGTCACCTTCGTTTCATGCCAGCCCATTTGTCTTTTCGCTCCCCTCTATTCGCCATGAAATCACTAACGCATGGCTTGAGGCCTTTGCCGTATGCACCTCTCCAGCCAAGTGTTGGAGAAACGCAGTGGAAAAGTCTCGTCAGATCTTGATTAGGACTACAAAGGATCTCAAAACCATCTGCCGAAGACGTAGAGAAAACCTATACCACCGACTCCGGAGACTCGAAGAAGAAGTTAACAAAGGGAAGATTCAATCCCAGAAGGGACTCCAAAATATCAGAGGAAGTTTAAGATACGAGGAGGAGATCAAAAGGAGAAATCTTCAAATTTATTTTAAGGAATGGTGGGATAGTAAGACAGATAGACCTTCCAAAGAGATGTGCAATATTCTCAGAAGAAAACAAATTAGAGAGGAGATCCCGCTACTGCTTGACAAGGATGGGGTGGAATGTAAAACAGTGGAAGATAACATTGGCATTATAGAAGCACACTTCACGAGTCTCTTGGGTAGTGCTTGTCACCTCTCCCCCCATAGGCAGGATTGCATGGCCACCATCTGTCGGACTTCCCTGCATAGAATCCCACGCAACTTGAGCACTCTACTTGATGCCTCCATTTGTGAACAAGAGATCTTGGAAGTTATCGATTCGCTTCTGAACGGCAAAAGCCCGGGGCCTGATGGGCTCACTAATGAGTTCTTTAAATCATTCAAATATGTGGTGGCCACCCCCTTGCGTCTTGTTTGCACTCGAGTTTGGTGCACTTCCCACATGTCTCAACAACGGCATCATCAAACTTATACATAAAAAAGGGGAGAGAAACAGAATTGAGAATGGGAGACCTATCACAATGCTTCAAACCGGATATAAGATTCTTGCTAAAGTCATTGCCAACAAGATTTCATGTCATTTAGACCAGTGGCTTAGCAAAGACCAAAAAGGCTTCATTAAGGGAAGGTCAATATTGGAAGCCATCACTGACATCTGGGAAGGTCTGGACTACGCTGAAGAATCTAATCAGGCCATTGTCTTCCTCAAGATTGACTTTGACAAAGCCTACGACAGATTGGAATGGGACTATATTTTACAATCGCTAAAAGACCTCGGGTGTAGTCAGAGATTCCTCAGGATGATTTCCACTCTCCTTGGCAATGCTTTGACCAAAGTCAATGTCAGCGGACAACTTTCAAAGGCAATCAAACTCAAACGGTCCATCAGGCAAGGTTGCCCATTGGCCACGCTACTCTTTGTCATTGCCACTGAAGGACTCAGACGACTTGTGGAGCAACAGATGGAGCTTGGTCACATAAGAGGCATCACTTTGCCACATAACTCTAGGAAAATGACCATGAGGCTATTTGCGGATGACACAAATGCCTTTGTTCACAATGATGATACCAGCTTGGAAAATTTTTGGTGGTGCCTCGACACGTTTTGTGAGGCCTCTAGATCCAGAATTAACCATACAAAGACTGCATTTATGGCTATCAAAGGGAATCAACCCAATCTCCTCATCGTGCAAGGATGCCAAAGCATTCAATCAGGTCAGGTCGTTCGGATTCTTGGTATCCCCTTGGGATTCGGTGTTACTCTAGAACAAAGGTGGGCTTGGGTCGTCGATAAACTTAATAATAAACTTAACTACTGGAGGGGTTTGCAACTCAATCTTGCTGGCTAGGCCATGGTGATCAACACGTTCCTCATATCCTCAATCATATACTTTCTTTCTTGTTGGAGACCAAAGAATCAAGATTTAGCCAAATTAGAAAGTACTTGTAGGAACTTTCTCTGGACCGGGGACCATAATAGGAGGGGTGTGCCTAAAACCAAATGGTCCATATGCACTAGCCGAAAGGAGAACGGGGGTCTAGGTATTATGGACATTGGTAGCATGGCCAATAAACTTGCAGCTAAGTGGATGATTAAGGCGTGGGGCAACAAAGATTCCTCTTGGGCCACATTAATTTTTAGAAACACAAACGCGATTACTTTGGTAGGCTACCCTGGATGGAAAAACCTCGACATCCTCACCCTCCTATTCTCTCCGATTGCGTTCTCACCCAAAGGATCGATCCTGGTAAGATCCTTGTGGCTGAGCTGGAACACATTCAAACCTCACATCACAATCAGTGAAGATTGGAAGTGGGCGGCAGGTATAAGACAAAATGACTCTATTTGGTTCCCGATCCAAGGCATGAGAAATGTGGAGCCGTGGAATGTCTTGAGTGCCAAGAGACTCTGGAATAAGGGATTCAAACAATGGAAGCACCTCTGGAAACAGGGTACAAAGAGATGGGTAGACTTTGAGGACCTTGACCCTACTACTACGGTCACATATGAGGAATGGAATGTTTTACTGAGCAGATGCCACGCTTGGGACCGATCTAAAATCCGACTACTTATGGGACAGGACTCTCCGAACCCAATGGGCCTTAAATGGTATAATGGTAATCACTTCTCCAAGCTTCCATATGTCGAAGCCTGCAATGACATTCACATCAGTCTCAACAAGAAATGGTGTCTCAACTGGACGCGACTTTGATGGGATATGAAATTTATGTCTATTTGGCACCCTCTCATTGAAAACAAAAAGTCGGTTCTCCTATGGCAAATCCTACATCGTGGAATATGGACCAATGCAAAAGCTAACAAGATCTACGGGGTTCCACCCTGGTGCAAGTGATGTTGCCGTAGCATAGAGGATATAGGTCACCTATTCTTTGCTTGCCCTAAATCCCTTCGATTATGGAGGGTCCTTGGTCATTCTTTGGGACTTCAAGAACAAATCAATTGGAAGCAAGCCCTCATTGGTGAAGCGATCAGTTGTTCTGCTGCATTGTGGAATGCAATTAGGGGAGAGATCCTTTGGAAGATTCGGCAAGAAAGATGTGCTCAAAACTTTGGCAATACCCCCAAGGAGTGGTCGATCGAGAAGTCCCTTTTCCTCCTCGGTAGAAGAATTGCTAACTGTAAGAAAACCCCCCCCTTCAGACATCACAAAGAGCTATAGTATGTTAACAATAAGCTTAAAACCAAGTGGGCTCCACATGATGGGGATGTGAGGTTTATCAACCTCCTCTATAACTCCATGTAAGCCTGCAAGGCCTACCACATAGGCTATGGCAGATCATCGGAATGAAAATTAGTCATCAGAAATATATAAGTTGGAAGACAGCTCTGCTGGAAGAAGCGAATGGTCGCTCCGTGAATCTCTGGAACGCTCGATTGATTGAGTATTCACTGTTCCTTCTTGGCAATTGTAAGAAACCCCCCCTTTTTTTTAGGAGTCATCAAGTTTTCCTTTTGATCAAGAACACACTTTACCCAGGTGGGCCCCGCTTGAGGATGATGAGTGGACGATTAACCTTTTTTTGTAAAATCTTCCCCCGCTCTGTGGGATTTGGGGGTTCCCATGGGCACTAGTCCCCTTCTTTTGTATTTTTCCTTTATTTAATTCAAGTCCGGGAGAGTAGGCTAAGGCCGAACTTCCTCTTATTTAAAAAAAAAAAGAATATAGATGGCATTATAGTGAATGCAAATAGAAGAGAGATTCGATCAGGTTCATTCAGTGTCACCATGTAATAGCCAGGATCTTTATAGACATATTTTTTTTCTGTCAATCATAAATAATAACAGTGCAAGAGTATAGAATTTAATCATACAAATCACCAACCTTTAGCTCCAAAAGAGTGCGAAAAATGTATATAGAAATCAAATTCGGAATTTGGACATCAGATGTCTCCTTTTCGATTCAACACCCATCATCCATCTTCCATAGGTTTGTGTAGAGGAGTGAGCTATAGATATAATATGGCACAGAAGTAGCATATCAAGAGCATATAGAATCAGATGATCCTTGGAGTTAAGTAGGGAGCATAGATTCAGATTGTCGGCTGTCTATCTCTCTCAGTGGCCTCAACAATTCCTTCTCAATCATCAATCATCATAGCATCGATCATCATCATCAGAATTGGCCAAAACGTCTGCCTCTCAGAAGAATATTCAGTCTCTCTTCTTCTATGAATCGCCACAAAACAAACATATAATCGGCATCCTCAACAAAAAAAAAAAAAAAAAAAAAAGCAGAGTTGGCCTTCATGCGTGCTCTTTTTCCATTTTTGATCTGCCGCCCCAAAGCGTCTCATCACTCCTCGATATCTTGACTACCACCATGCAGATGATGCCCCTCTCTTTTCATGCACAACTCAGCCTTCATCCATCTTCTTTTTTCTCTGCCACCGGCTACACTTTGTCGTTCTTTGAATCCAACCATCTTTTTTTTTTCCTTTGCATACCACTAACTTTTGGAGAACCACTCGCATGCTGCATGCCTCCTCTTGTTCGTCTGATATTATCCCTTTTCTATAAGCTCTTAATCCTTTAATTTATGGATGAAAAATCACGTCTGATGTTATCTCCGATATTAGAGAAACTCAAGCATCCATTGTCGGCTCTCACTTTTTAACTCTGTGCATCCTTTTAAGCATAATATTATGCACAAACTTTTTGGAATATCATGAAACAATCAATGCATCACCATAAAAGTTATGGTAGTCTTGATCCAAGCTTTTGTGTTGATCAAAATATCATGCAACAATTTAACTCCTAAAAAATGCATTCTTACCATACTAGCTCTTTCTTTGCTGAAGTAGTTCCCTTGAATCTTCATTTCGAACAATGTTTTAATTCGAAGTAGGTAGAAGCAAAAGTAGAGATGAGAATCTCTATGACACTCACCCCACCAAACCTACACAGCCTCCTCGATGGGTCAAATAACCTATTGCTTCAAAAATCAATTCATTTCACGTAGCAATTAATTTTCTTAAGTGCATGGGATCAGAGGATATGTGTCACGGCCATATAATGTAGCCTTATTGAATGCATACTCTGAAATGCATAGAGAAAAAAATATTGTGCAATCATTAAGATCAAAAGGCATCTGATGGTGAGGCTTATGCACTCACTCACATACATATTTATTTATAGATACATTAATCCTTTCAATTTCTCTGTGTGTGCACAAATAAAGCTCAGTTCATGCCTCGATGCAAGGTCATGTAATGAGAAGCTACCATGCATACTCTAAGTGCATTTTCAATCATTTATGGTGCATAGACAAGGTAAGAGCATTTGCTGAAGAGGTTTAGTCTCCCAAGTTTAGGCTTTGCTTCTAGATTTCAAAATGCATTACAATTTCAATTGGTGCAAATGGACATGCACTTATTGAATAGGCAACTTCTGTGCTCATATATGTTAGTCATGCATACTTTGGATGCAAAATAAAATCAACATGGTGCAAGAAAATGAGAATAGAAAAGAAAACTAAAATGCAAATATCTCATTACTCAATAATTCTCTCTTATCACTCAAATTTTATTTTCTCTATTTCGTGAAGAAAGTCCTCCACGATTTTTTCCTGTTTCATAAAATCATCAAACTTTAGTACCCAAAAAATACATTTTATTACATAGTTTTCTTACTATAGGTTCTCTCATAAAGTCATTTAAAATCATTTATGGCACTCAAACTCTTCATGGATCATCACCGGTACCTGTTCATCATATGCAAGGTATTTTCCTGTAACAATCTAAAAAATATGGTTATTTATTTTTCATAAACATAAAGCAAAACAAAAACTTTTTAATTCTCGTTAGGAGATGAATCATCTTCACTATTTGGTTCATCCATATTTTCTTCACTTGATGGCGAATTTCGTATTTCTTCTAGTTCTTCATAATTGCTACATTCACTTCATTTGAGCAATTTAACTCTTTTACCTGCAAAAGGAACTTTAAAAATAGTATTATCCATGTCCATCGAAACATAGGTGTTATTATCATTTACTTTAAACAATATGTATGGTCCAAACCATCGTTTCATTAATTTTTTTCTTGCCTCATATTGAGTATCAAATGAACTGTCATAAACTAACACCCAATTTCACTCTTGTATCTTCATTGGACGTATTCAATGTCTTTTATCAAAATATTTTTTTTTTAATTTCTTGATTTTTTAAGTTTTTGAACTGCTTTATCTAATTTTTGAGTTCCTTGCTCTAATTGTTGCAATCTTATACCTAATAGTTTCTCTCTTGTCATATTAGCATTCTAGGGAAGTGATGTCTAAGAAAAGATTTCAGAATCAATTGGAAAAATAGGCTTTTACCAATACATTAACTCCACAGGCATGTAACCTGTGGTCCGTGTACAAGTCATCCTATCTGCCCAAAGTGCAAATGGTAAGTATCTAGGCCATTATTTAATATCCCATTTGCATGCTTTAGCTAAAGCTTTTATAATAGACGGATGTCCTCTCTCTATTTTACCATTAGCTTTAGGATTGTATGTAGCAGTCAAGGACAAACATATACCATGATGTTCAAAGAACTCTTTAGCTTCTTTAGCATTTATCTCTCCACGATCGGCAACTACATTCTCTATATATACAAATCAACTTATAACATCCTCTAACAAAAACTTACAAACATTGTATGTAGTTTTAGTGTGTAGTGCATGACCTTCTACATGATTGGTTAAATCTTCCCTTGCAAGTACGATATAATGCATTTTATCAAGTCCTTTAGGCATGGTTACTAGATCTAGTACCCACTTGTAATGCATACAAGGTGGATATGTAGGATGTAGCAGATCCCTATGTTTAACCGAAGAATGAAGTTGACAAACAGAACATCTAGATACATAACTATTATATCAACATACATTCTAGGCCAAAAATAGGTAGATCTAATTTTTTCATATGTACCATAAAATCCTTTATGTCCAGCCCATAATGACTCATGCATTGTTTTCATTACTTGTAATTGAAGATCTTTTCTTTCTAGAACTCATTGTGGAGTTTTGACCTTATCTTCAGCGTGTCTCCAAAGATAACCATCTCGTAAGAAGAAATAATAAGCTCATTCTCTAAGATTATGGAATCTTTGGGTAGACCAACTTGGTAATGGTTTCAATGTGCTCAGATACTTGCCTATATTTTTCCATTCATCATCATATTCTAACTCATGAAATTGCTCATACACATAAACTTGTGGAACATAATTACATAAATTCACATTTTCTGTTAGTTCATCTTCAAGATTATCTTCATATCTAGTTCTAGATACCCTATCAGCTATTGCATTTGATTTTCCTGAAATATGAACTAACTCTGGATTAATATACTTTGTATATGAAATCCACCTAAGCATAGCTATATCTGGGGATGAACAATTTGCTACGAGTCGTATGAGAGGTAAACAGTCAGTTTCAACTTTAACATTGGTACCTATAAAGTACTCTTTATCAGTCTTTAAGGCCGTTACCATACCCCATAGGTCCCTTTTAATTTGAGGATACTTACGTTGAGTTTCATGTAAAATTTTTGCCCCAAATCTAGTCGCATATCTATTTCCGTCACTATCTTTCTGACTTATGACCCAGCCTATACCAATAGGGCTAGTATCAACAGTCAATATGATAGGCTTATTCCCCGAATAATCTACACACTTAAGAATCGAAGCTTCTTGCAACAACTTCTTTAACTTATGCACCACATAAGTATGTTTTTTAGTCCATAAAAATTTTCTTTTCTTTCTTAACAAGTCATAGAGATAATCAGCTACATTGTGCAAAATGTAGTATTCAATTCGCATAAAAGATGCAAGCACCTAAGAATCTACGAACCTCACTCACATTTTGACATGTTTCCAAAATCTTAGTAATGGCGTCAATTTTCTTAGGATATGGCTTCCGTCCATAATGTCCACAAATATGACCAACAATAGGAACCTCATTAACATCAAAAATAGATTTCTCTATAGACAAGGTTAAACCTACTTCCAAAAACGGTTGAAAGATATTTTGGAAGTCAAGCATATGAGCTTTCACAAATCTACAACATTCATCATCATCCAAAGTGCAATCTTTCTCTACTTCCAAGCAACCCTTAATGGGAATATCATCTATAAAGGGCATAGTAATATGTAGAATGAAGTTGTGCAAAACCAAAGTCATTGCACTCATCATGTGAGCTACAAAATCGATCGCACCTTATGGTAACATACACATCCTAACCAATCTAAGTGATGTTTTCATTGAGTAATGTCTCTACTTTCTAGTGCCAGTTGGAATTGGTCATAACCAGAATAGAGATCTCCCATAGAATAAATAGAATTGCCTATAAAAGCTTCCGCAAATTCATCCACAATTGGTCTTGTACCCATATTTCTAATGGTCACTTTATAAAGTGGCTAAAGATCTTGGATAAATCGAAGTTTTCCATTCTTCTTGGGCACAGTAAACCATCGGTTTGAATAGGGAGTTGAAGAAGATTCTAGAATATGCATATTGATTTTCTCTTTAAGCAATTTAATCAACTCTAGAAGATGAGCTTAAGGTATTGGGATAGAGCACAAATTCCAAGGAATATGGGGAATAGTGAAAATAATCATCAGAGAAACTATCTTAGATCTACACATCCTATCTCTGTAGGCTCAAGAGAAAATGCTCTTCCGTGTTGCTCAATAATCTTCAGAAAATATTCTTTTTCTGCCAGAAGAAGGAAATCACTAGCATCAAACTTGATTTTTTTTAATGCTTCTTTAGTAAATACATGTCCAATGTTTGTTGGATCTCTAAGGATCGGCTCATGACTTACATTCTTTATAATTTCATCACTAAATTTAGGGAGTGGCTGAGCTACTGGTTTAACCTTCTTGCTCAGTTTTATATATTGTTTCCACTATAGCTTCATATTCTTTATCAATATTTGAGATATATTCTTGAATTAATGCATACTCATCAAGTGAAGAATTATTTTGACAGCATATTTCTCATCATTAGAATTATTTTGACAACATATTTCTAGTGGAGAATATAGGAATTAGAATTATTTTGACAACATATTTCTAGTTCTTCAAGTGTTATGAAACAATGAGACATTTCAATAACATGCTCAATGTTCTCATCAGATAACAGATATCCTTTGTTTTTTAAATGTTTTTCATATGTTTTTATGAGTTTTTTAGGAATTTGTTTGAAATGCAAAATATTTGAAGTAGAATATGAAAAACAAACAAAAATCTTACCTAAATTATGTATAAGAGTTTGCGAGATATCGAACCAAAGTCCACCGTCATCTCGCTCAGCAGTTGCATTTACTTGAAATCCTGATCTAAATGTGACAAAGGGGTTTTCCTTAAGGACCTACGATTGTGAGGATGATTCACACAAATTTTCATAAATTGAATAGATTTTAGGCCATCACAAGAACAAATTCTAGCGAAAGCACTACCATCATCAAGTACTTTAGTTTCCATTATCTGTTCATAGATGAATGGTTGTCCCAAAATAATTGGGTATGAGCAATCATCATGAACGAAGAAGTTATGCTCCTCTCTAACATCTCCAATCATGATTCGAACATTTGCATATGCACCAGGTAAATATTCAGAAGCATTATTAGTTGCTTTCATCTTCCACCCATGGTCTCTGTCTATAGGCCATTTTCCCTCATTGTAAAACTCCCATGAGACAACATTTATTTCAAATCTTGAATCTATTAAAGCTATTTGTGATTATTATTATTTCCAATTTTAACAATGATTTTTATAGTTCCTCTAGCCCAATGTTTTTGCATAAAGTGACTATTTGGGAATCCATATCCTTTCTCTACATATCCAATCATTGGTCCCAAATAATTCTTATGCTCAAATGGATCATGATATTTAGATTCATTGACTTGAACAATACTAATTTTAGGCTCATCACTTTCTTTTCTCTCTTCCATTTCTATAGCCTCTATTTTATATTCCATTGGTTCTTTCCGTCTTTTTATTATACTCATAAAATCTTCTTTAACATCTGTGCATGAAAAAGCTAACCATTCTTCTAATGTCATAGTTGCTTGCTCTTTCATAATTTTCTCATACATTACTTTTTGAATGTCTATCTGTTTTTTTATTTGAGATATCAATCGGAAGGTAGGTGGTTTCTTTTTGGATCTTTCTTTGTTAACACCTTCCTCACGTATTGGTTGAGTCTCATTGGTTTTATCTTGACTTTTGTCTTCATTTGTTGCTTTCTTTTCTAGGTTTTCTACCACTTTCTTAACTTTTCCTTTGTTTTGAGGTTTGTTATCCTGCTCTTGTTGTTTAGTTTCTTCACTAGGCTCTGTTCTAGATGGTTCATTAATTGGTTCGTTAGACTCACTCTCCTTTCTAGCCCTAGTAGTATGTTTGGATTGCCCCTCTTCATTGCACTTTCTCTTTTCATCTATATTATTCTCGTGAGCATAAACAAAGAACATGTCAACTGGTTCATTCCAACATGTCTTTGCATGGATATCAGAGCTTCTAGCATACAAAGACTCAATTGTTAGTTTCCCCCTACTAGCAACATCATATACATGGTTCTGAAATTCACAATTTGAATCATCACTTTCAAGCCTACATGCATATGTGTTTTGACGTGTAGAGGCTTCAAAGAAATTCTTCATATCCCCTTTACCACAATTTGTTGCCAAAGGTCTTTTGGTCACATAATCACAAGTTTTTCGATCAACTTCAGTGACCCAATTTCTATCGTTGGTCTCCTTAAATAGATTACATGTCGAGTGTGGGTGGTCAACTTTATCACACCAGAGGCATCTATGGGCTTGATTAAATGTTCTCCTATTTGGCATTTGAGTCCTAGGATTTTGCTCTAGCTCTCTCGATCTCTCTTGTTCTCTTAGTCTAATTTCTTGCATACTTTTCATGGTTGCCATTTCAGTTGCTGAAGTCTCAATGTGTTTAGCTATTGACTCTATTGTAGTTTTCAAAACAACAATTTTTTATTCATCCCTACCAAGGCTTTGCAAATTATGATCATTTTCTACCTTGACTAGCATATCTCTTTCATTTATCCTAGGGGTTTGCATTTGATTGTGCTCTTGTCTTTGAGCTAGCCTATGGACAGATGCTCATACATTCTCCCAATGTCCAGTTAACCCACTATGACCGTCCTCGAGCATGGCTTCAAGCTCACGTCTAAGAGAGATGTCTAGCATGCTTAGAAAACTACACAATTTATCAAGCTCTAAGGGTGTTCAGTCCGTTTTAGGCATTTGGTTAAATTTAATATCAAATTCACTTAACCCTTGAGTTATATGTTTATCAACTTTAGTAGTTCCTACCCATCTCATAAATGTAGCCCTATTGTTCTTACTATAGTCCTCATGTAAGAACTCAGTAAGAAGTTGAGTTTTAAAGTTTGCCCAGGTCATAAAGTTAGGTGTGACTACTCTAAGTTGAATTCTTTCTCTAGTAAACCCGTGGGAAATACATATAAATGTATCCATTTTATGATCCTCAGGTAGACCATATTATTCAGTAAGCTGCTCGTAATACCTAAGATTACAAGTTATCAAAGCATAGGGGGAAACTTGAATTATGCTACCTTGACAAGGATAGACATTGCTTATGGAGTAAGTGTGCTAAGCTAGTTTATGCACAAGCCTAGGGCACCTCACTTGGAGGCTGCCAAAAAGATCTTGAAGTACCTTAAGGGTACACAACATCATGGTTTGTATTTTGTTGGTGTATTTTACCCAAGCCTACATGCTTGATATGCTTGTTATTATCCTCATTTGTAAGTCACATGAGTAGTCATGTGAACACCTCTTGTAAAAGAGTACATTTTATCTCTTGTAATTGAAAAAAGAAAAAGGAAAAGGATGGCTCACCTCATGCATGATGTAAAAGAAATTTTGTGGCTCTAACTACCAAAACCCACGACTTTTTGAGCTGAGGGAATATCTCCTAACTTTGGGGATCACTTTTAGGTGGAGCCATTCGAATTTGAATTCAAAACTCCCTCCAAGAATAGCTATAAAAGGAGCAAGAAGGAAGAGGCGATTAGCAAGCCTTGTACGTGACCACTTGATGTCATTTTGTAGAGATTGAAGAGCTTACTCCATAGCTCTATCATTCTACTCCCATTGTGCAAAGATTCATTGCCAATGTGGTTGTAATCATATGTGAATCTATACATTTATCATCATCTACTTCTCTGTTTTGTTCTCTGCTATACTCACTCAGAGTAGTAACTTGAGAGGGTCATATCTCGAGTTATACTACTCCTTTTTTAGTGATTGAATATGCATTGGATATCTCTTACTGTCTAGGTTCTGCATATCAATTTTCAAGGTCATTGGATTTATAGGTTGGGAGATATCTGCATTTTACTGCACACTCGTCTATCTCTGCAGAGCCCCGAGAATGGTGGGCATGTTCCAGACATTGATGAAACTTGTTCTCAGTGCTCAGTCCATCATTTGAAGTGTTTTAACTTGGATTGGGAAGCTTGCTAAGTCTATTTGCTATGACCAAAAGGAATGTTTCTAATTCCTACTAGGTTGAGAGCACTATTCATTTTTTCCAGCAGGTGTATGTCCAAAAATAGCAAGTTTTGGGAGCTAGTCATTTCGCAACTAGTCTGTCTTGACTTAAACTTTTGGGATACATGTTCCAAAGTGCTTGGCTGATATTTTGGTGGATTTAGGAAGCTTAAAGGGTCTACTAATCAACTCTAAAGTCTCAGTTGGCTGGTGTGAAGCTCGTTGTAGCAGCACCTACTCATCTTTGGATTGCATCCACCATCTCTCTTCACAGTGGTATCAGAGCATAGTCAAGCAACATGGGAGATGGATTTCCATCAACAATTGACAAATTGGATCAAAACAACTACCCGGCATGGTCTCTAAGGATGGAGGCTTACCTTCAAGGGAGGAATCTATATAGATTCATATTCGGAGATGAAGCAATGCCAACCATGAGGAACAAAGGGCAACCATCACATGAAGAAGTGGAAGGACTTTCGAATTGGTGTTCGAAGGATGCACTCACAAGGTCCTATATTCTAAACTCAATCTCTGATTTTCTTTTACCTCATGTCAAGGGATGCAAGACATCAAGAGAGACCTGGAATGCACTTGCTTCTTTCTTCTCTTCCAACACTCGAGCAAGGAAGAACCAATTGTGGATAGAGTTCACAACAATGAAGAAAAGCCTGAAGCAAAATGTGACTGATTATGTCACAAAGATGAAGGAGATTTCCGACCAACTTGGAAGCATTGGAGAGGTAATTGAAGAGGAGCAAATCATTAGACAAATGATAAATGGAATCAAAGCAGACGACAAGTGGGAGTCATTCACAACAACCATGGATTTATACATGGATATGGATGTACCCGACCTCAACACACTCATGGGCCAACTCTTCACTCATGAAGCAAAGATTAGCAAAGATGGTGAGTCCTCAAGAGGTAATCAAACTTCTGCCTTATATTCCGATAAAGCTAAGGTCAAGGACAAGTCAAAGAATAGGAAGAATGAAGATGAAGGTAGCTCTTTCCAAGCAAACTTTGCAGGTAGAGGAAGAGCTAGAGGAAGAGTCAGAGGTGGAAAGCAAAGCAGGGGGAGATTCCAATCATCTCAACCTTGCAACATATGTGGCTTATCTAATCATACTACTGAAGAATGTTTTAGGAACCCGAGGAACTCAAGAGGAAGAGGATTCAATAGAGGTGGCTATGGATCAAATAGAGGTAGATACAATGGAGGCTACAACAACAACAACTACTACAACAACAATTACAACAACAACAACTATCAAAGTGGCCATAGAGGAAGAAGAGATTACAATAACTATGCAGAGGACCAAAGTCAAGAAGATTCATTATTGATTATGAATCTATTAGCAAAGAAGGGTAAGGATGATGATCACATATTTTACATTGATTCGGGATGCTCGAACCATGTAGCAGGAAATGTGGCTTCACTTTCTTATTTGGAAGATCCTCATAACAAGCATGAAGTGCAGACAGGAGATGACCCAAAGCACTCAGTGGAGAAGATAGGTAATGTGAAGACATCAGATGGGAATATGAACCTCTTAAGCAAAGTCTTGTATGTCCCTACAATTACCAAAAATTTAATAAGTGTTGGACAGATTGTTGAAAAAGGATTGCAGGTTAGATTCAATCGATTTGGAGCATATGTTGAAGACCCAAGGCAAGGCTTTCGAAGGATTGCCAAAGGAGAAAAGACAGGAAGGCTCTTCACCTTTGAAGTGGAAGATACAAAGAACATAGCTTTGTTTAGCTATGGATCTCAAACTCTAATAGAGTTGGAGATATGGCACAAAAGGCTTGCTCACATTGGTGAGAGGACACTCAAACAGATTTGCAGGGACCAAAGTGTACTTGGTTTGCCTAATATCACAAGACAACACATGATTTATAAGTGTGAAGCTTGTCAACTCGGCAAGGCTCATAAACAACCTTTCAATAAGAAAGGATATATGTATCAAAATCCTTTGGATCTAGTGCACACGGATGTGTGGGGTCCAAGTAAGGAGTCATCAATATCAGGCTCAAGATATTATGTGTCTTTCATAGATGATTGTAGCAGGTGGACCATTCTGTTTTTCATGAAGCACAAGGATGAAGTGTTTAATTGCTTTAAGAAGTATATTGCTCTTGTTGAAAACCAAACAGGTAGGACGTTGAAACGACTCAGATCAGATGGTGGAGGAGAATACTTCTCTTCTGAATTTGATGCCTTCTTGCATGAAAGAGGCATTAAAAGGGAAGTCACTACAAGGTATACACCCGAACTCAATGGTGTAGCAGAGAGGAGGAACAGAGCTATTGTCGAAGCTGCAAGGTCCATGCTCAACGAAAAGGGATTGCCGAACTACCTATGGGCAGAGGCTGTGTCGACAACCACATATCTTATAAATAGACTTCCATCTAAGGCACTAGATGGAACCACTCCATATGAAGTGTGGAATGGAAGAACACCTAGTCTAGAGCATTGCAAAATCTTTGGATGCTTAGCCTATGCTCACATTCCTTCTTAGGTAAGAGGGAAATTGGATCCCAAGGTAGAGAAGTGCGTATTTATTGGTTATGACCAAAACCAAAAAGGATATAGATTGTACAATCCAACCAATAAAGGATTTTCTCTGAGTAGAGATGTAATTTTTGATGAAAAAAAATCATGGCTTGATGATGACAGGAAAGTGATGCTGCCTTATGACTTGGATGAAGATTTTCCATCACTTCAACCGAAGGAGCCGAAGCAGATTGAAGAAAGTGATTCGGAGATTGACCTAGAAGACTTGGAAAGACTAAAGCTATGGAAGAACAAAGATGCAGGATGCTACATATGGACCCGATAGCTCACATCAACCACTTAGAAGGTCTTCAAGGGAGAAGAAGAAACCAGAGAGGTTTGGTTATGATACTTCTTTGGTCACGAAGCACTCAATCTACATTGCAAAAGATTCAACCAATGAAGAGCCTACCACATTCGAAGAAGCACTAAGCAAGAAAGCTTGGAGAGATGCAATGGATGAAGAAATGGAAGCCTTGAAGGAGAATGACACTTGGGAGCTTGTACCTAACAAGCCATCTATGAAGATAATCGGATCTCGATGGATATACAAAATCAAGAGGAATCCAGATGGAAGTATAAATAGACACAAAGCAAGGTTAGTTGCTAAAGGGTTTTCTCAAACCCATGGTATTGATTATGAGAGACTTTCTCTCCTGTTGCAAAAATGCCTACAATTAGGGTTCTCATTAGTTTTGCTGCATCTAGAAATTGGAATCTTTATCAACTTGATGTAAAGAATGCTTTCTTGAATGGATGGATTTCTGAGGAAGTGTATATGGCACAACCTCCTGGATATGAGGATGCACATCATCCTAACTATGTATGCAAACTAAAGAAAGCTTTGTATGGATTGAAGTAAGCTCCAAGAGCTTGGAATTTCAGATTGGTGACTTATTTGCAGGACCAAGGATTCAAAGCTAGCAAGGCGGATACCTCTTTGTTCATAAAGAGGAATGGATCTAAAGTGATCTATTTATGTGTGTATGTTGATGATATTATTATCACAGGCAATGATCTTGAAGGAATCAAACAAGTAAAGGCTCAAATGAAGGAGGAGTTCAAAATAAGTGACCTCGGACCACTCACTTATTTTCTTGGATTGGAGTTGATCTACACAGATTCAGGTATATACATCACACAAAGGAAGTATGTCCATGACATGCTCGTCAAGTTCAAGATGGAAAATACCAAGTGTGCAGGTACACCTATGGAGCAAAATCATAAGCTTAGTGCTTATGAAGGAGAGCCAATTGAAGACATCACAAGCTATCAAAGCTTGGTTGAAAGTTTGAACTATACAACACTCACAAGGGTGGATATATGCTATAGTGTTAGCATATTGAGTCAGTTTATGCATAAGCCGAGAAGACCACATATGAAAGCGGCCAAGAGAGTCCTAAAGTACCTAAAAGGGACCATGAATGAAGGTTTATTCTATTCATATACTTCAGATATTGAGCTAAAGGTCTACTCAGATGCAGATTGGGCCGGATCTAGAGATGATAGAAGAAGCACATCCGGGTATATATCATTTGCAGGTTCAAAAATCATTTCTTGGTCATTGAAGAAGCAACCAACCGTGGCATTATCTTCTACTGAAGTAGAATATAGAGGTTTGGCTAATGCAACTCAAGAAATCATGTGGTTAAAGTCTTTGTACACAGATCTTGGACTTCATTCTTCAACACCTCATATTTTTGGTGACAACACAAGCTCACTACATCTAGCAGCTAATCCGGTATACCATGCTAGAACCAAGCATATTGAAGTCCACTACCATTATGTAAGGGAGAAGCTTATGAGAAAGGATATTCAACTATCCTATGTCTCTACAAATATGCAATGTGCAGACATGTTGACTAAAGCTCTTGATGGTACAAAGTTAAGTAGATTCAAGTTGATGATTGGCTTGCAGGAAATCAAGGACAATTGAAGACTTATTTGGAGGCCAAGCATGTTACGCTTGAGGGGGAGCTGTTGGTGCATTTTACCCAAGCCTACATGCTTGATATGCTTGATATTATCCTCATTTGTAAGTCACATGAGTAGTCATGTGAACACCTCTTGTAAAAGAGTACATTTTATCTCTTGTAATTGAAAAAAGAAAAAGGAAAAGGATGGCTTACCTCATGCATGATGTAAAAGCAATTTCGTGGCTCTAACTACCAAAACCCACGACTTTTTGAGTTGACGGAATATCTCCTAACTTTGGGGATCACTTTTAGGTGGAGCCATTCAAATTTGAATTCAAAACTCCCTCCAAGAATAGCTATAAAAGGAGCAAGAAGGAAGAGGCGATTAGCAAGCCTTGTACGTGACCACTTGATGTCATTTTGTAGAGATTGAAGAGCTTACTCCATAGCTCTATCATTCTACTCCCATTGTGCAAAGATTCATTGCCAATGTGGTTGTAATCATATGTGAATCTATACATTTATCATCATCTACTTCTCTGTTTTGTTCTCTGCTATACTCACTCAGAGTAGTAACTTTAGAGGGTCATATCACGAGTTATATTGATCTTTTTTCAATGATTTAATGTGCGTTGGATAGCTCTTACTGTCTAGTTTCTACATATCAATTTGCAAGGTCATTGGATTTATAGTTTTGGAGATATCTGCATTTTACTGCACACTGGTCTATCTCTGCAGAGCCCCAAGAATGGTGGGCATGTTCTAGAAATTGATGAAACTTGTTCTCAGTGCTCAGTCCATCATTTGAAGTGTTTTAACTTGGATTGGGAAGCTTGCTAAGTCTATTTGCTATGCCCAGAAGGAAGTTTTCTAGTTCTTACCAGGTTGAGAGCACTGTTCATTTTTTCTAGCAGGTGTATGTCCAAAAATAGCAAGTTTTGGGAGCTAGTCAGTTCGCAACTAGTCTGTCTTGACTTAAACTTTTGGGATACATGTTCCAAAGTACTTGGCTGATATTTTTGTGGATTTAGGAGGCTTAAAGGGTCTACTAATCAACTCTGAAGTCTCAGTTGGCTGGTGTGAAGCTGGTTGTAGCAGCACCTACTCATCTTTGGATTGCATCCACCATCTCTCTTCACATATTTCCCTTATACATCAGACTTGGACATTAAATTTATTCAGATGTAGATTGGGCAGAATGTAAAGATGATAGGAGGAGTACCTCATGGTACCTTTCATTTGCAGGTGATAAGCCAATATCATGGTCCTAAAAGAAGCAACCTATTGTTGCTTTATCTTGTACAGAGGAAGAGTATATAGGATTGGCCAATGCTACTCAAGAGGCCATATGGATCAGATTGTTGTATACAAAATTGGGCTTGCATAATACATCTCCAATGATCTTTGGAGATAATACAAGTTCATTACATCTTGCAGCTAATCCTATTTATCATGCTAGGACCAAGCACATAGAGGTTCATTACCATTATGTGAGAGAGAAGTTACTAAGCAAAGATATTCAACTAGCTTATGTATCAACTAACATGCAATGTGCAGATTTGTTGACTAAAGCATTAGATGGTACAAAACTTTGCAGGTTCAAAGCAATGATTGGATTGCAGGATGTTCATGAAGACTAGAAGTGAAGACCAAGCCAAAATGTTTGGCTTGAGGGGGAGCTATCGGTGCAAATCACAAGCCTACACATTTGGCTTGTAGCTCATACACATATGAAGCTCCATGGAAACCATTGCTAGTGGAGGATTACTTCTTTACTCTTGTAAAAGTCATTTTTTTACTTGAGAACATTTGTAACTACCTACAAAAAGTCGTGGACTTGATTAGTTGAAATGGAACAATCACATGAGAGAATATCTCCTAGAATAAGGGTACACTTTTTAGAGAGAGCCAAAATTTGAATTCAAATTCAAATTTGATTGGAACATTTATATAAACTCTTATGAAAATGTCGCAAAAAGTGTAGTCATTTCCCAAGCTCTCCATTGTGGAAGGACTACATTTTAGCCTACACCATTCATCATCATAAGGCTATGATTACCAAGCCTATGACATTGTACAACATTTTTCTTTAATACATTATACTTACATTGTTCATCTATGACATCTCTGTTATAGTCATTCTCTACTGTGAACTTGTGCTACTCATATCTCACTCATTTCTCCACCAAATAGAATGATCTATAGCTTGTTGGAACCACATCCAAGTTATCTACATGCTGGAAAAGTTTGAAGCAAGTCTATTCAGCCAATTGAGAGAAATCTGTATTGAAGCACTCACTGGTCAATACCTATAGAGGTCCTAAAAAATCGGGGGTAATGATAATTTTGCTAAATTGATTTCTATGTGAATAGTTGATAATTTCAAGTGATTCCACTTGGAATCATTAGCTTACCAAGCTAATTAGATATCCCTAAAAGGAATTTTTCCAATTCCTACTGTACTCATTGTACTGAGCATTACAAGTAGCAGGTGTATGATCCAAAATAGAAAGTTTTCTTGGATTCTTCTATTGAGAAGTAGTTTGTTTTGATCAAATCTTTTCATACATCATTTCCAAAGTACATAGGCACTTTTATGGTGTCATTGGAAAGCTAAGAGGGTCCACTTATCAACTCTAAAGCTATCAAGGGCTGGTACTAAGCAGGATTTGGTAGTGCCTACTCATCACTTGGATTGTCCATCCATCTTTCCCAATAGCATTGATATATCCAATGGCTTTGATGTGTTGGTAGTAGTAGCAACTAGGGTTGAAAAGAGGTTTGGCAGAACAAAGGAGTATAGCAATTCCAGCTCTGATGAATCCATTACAGAATCAAATTCTAGAAAATCTATGATCGATTCGAATTCGAAAAGTGAAGAAGAAGAAGTTCCTCTACGAAGACATCATAAATCAAAAGGGAAACAAGACAAGGAGGAAGCTCTAATTAGTCGTTTAAAGAAGCATGGGTAATCAATAATTGCCCCTAAATAAAAAAAGTTTCTATGAGGTATGTGAGAAACAAGGTCATACCATAAGTCAATGTTGGTATAATCCAAAGCATAGAGGTCAACAATCAAGGCAAGATAATAGAATTAATAATGAGGTTGCAGCAAATCAAGCCAATCCGATTCAGGGATGAGATGGTTTTCAGAGGTAGGAGCAAGGGAGATCTCCATGGAGAGATCAAGGAAATCACCAAGAAAATCAACAAGGATGACCAGCTAGAGTAATGCCATGTGGGTATTGCTCTACTCTAGATCATTGGATTGGTCCTAATTGCCCATTATGGGTTAAGCATAGAGAGAAAAGAGGTATACTAGTTATTTGGTATAACCAGAATAACCACTAAGGTGTGGAGCCTGAGTTCTTCTATGCACAACAAAAACATGTAGTGAGCCCTTGTATGTTCAACACTTGGACAAACAGCTGCACCTTAGATAGCTTGCTCTTCTCAATACACAAGTCAAATGGACTTGTGCCTTTAGTGAATGAAAGTAAACAAAGTGAGATTTCTAACAACCTATACATAACTTAATTTGGATAAGTTTTGACTAGGAAACATAACTAACAAATATCAACTACCTCTCCACACAAGTATGTTGAAGAAATGAACTTCACGCTCAGACTGATAACTCCTTGAATATATATCCTTTGAGGAAGATATTTCAGATAGAGAAAGTGCACACAAATAGCTTTCCAACAAGCTAAAAAGCAAGTAAGTTGGATGATATTTGGTCACGAAATTCAATTGACCAAAATAGACCACTTGAGCACACAAGTATAGTGAAAAACTAGACTTCACTCTCTGATAGATATCTCACAAATATAAATCCTTTGAATGTGATATTTGCGACAGAGAATGTACATGCAAAGAGCTTTCTGATAAGCCAAAAATCAAGCAATTTGGATACGTTTGTTGGAATTTGGGACCCCAGGATCATTCCAATCTAAAACCTTTTGAGCGTACACACTTAATTAACTAAGATGATAAGTGAGAGATAGAAAGAAAGAGATCTTGAGAATATATTAGGGAACATAAGCTGGATGCTTACTCACTAAAAAATAGATTTCCAAATTACAACATGGGAGTATTACTCAACCATATAAAGTGGTGCACTCACTAATGGAAGAATATCCAAGAAGATGACAATACAAAATTTAGATTATGTTGAAATAATCTAAGTGTGTGAAGTGAGTGAGCAACGAAGCTAACCTTATTCTCACAAAATAGTGTAACAAAATTGTAAATCAAGCAACCCTAATTTTGAGATTACGGTAGAGAAACCCTAAAAACAAATATAAGGTTAAGTCACAAAAGATAGTTACCACCACCTTGTAGAAGACTTCTTGCTCCAAGAGAGTAGCCTCTCCTTCACCAAATCTTCACCTCCAAAGCTTTAGAATCTTCAAACGCTAGCTTGAGATCTTTGAGTGATCACCTCCTCCAAGTGTGTGAGAATCCTCCTTGATCTCCTTGAGAGGATTGCTTGATGAGTGATGCTTGAACAATGAGCAAGGCTCTCTTTATATAGTCTTTGAATTACCATCCAAAAGCAAATACGAAAATCCATAAAGCTACGATCGTTGTAGCCAAACTTCATGCAATATTCAAAAATCAAACTCAAAAATAGTGCCCGCTATCCGTGAAAAGCTTTTTAATAAAGCAATCTAAAAAAAAAAAAACTCTCTTTGCGATGTGTCAATCACGGGACTTGAACCCATGCACACACATTGACATGACTTTGATCTAGCCACGCTGCCATGTTCTTTTGCTAGTAAAATGTATATAAAGAATATATACTATAACTATTTTCCAATAGTTTTGGACCATTGTTGGACATTGCTTCCAAAAATCCCTCCTTCAATGTCACAATGGTACAAGCTTTAGTAACCTACAAATCTTCTCATGACTATCTCTAGTCAATGCTTTGGTAAATATATCTGCAACATTCTCACTAGAAGGAACATAAACCAGCTTAATGTGCTTCTTAGCTATCTTCTCTCGAATATAGTGGTAGTGTACCTCTATATGCTTTGTCCTTGCATGATGCACTAGATACTTTGCTATAGCTATAGCACGCTGGCTATCTAAAAATATCTGAATGGGTTCATGTACTCTCACATCAAGATAATTGAAAACTTCTGCAACCAAACTGACTCTAGAGTAGCTGTAAATGCTGCATGATATTCAGCTTCACACGATGAAGTGGCAATAGTGGGTTATCTCTTCGAAAGCCATGAGATAAGATAATATCCAAGATACATACAAAATCGACTAGTACTTCTTCTTGTGTCTCTATTACTTGCCCAATCAAAATCTGAAAATCCTTTTAGTAATAAATGTGTAGATTTCAAAAATACCATCAAGCAACTAACTGCTTGACTATATAGAGTAGCATCAAATGGCTCTGCATCTGCTACCACTTGTAAAGACATGTTCTCATCCATAGGTGTTTGCATAGGTTTAGAATCACTCATTTGAAACCTCTCCAAAAGTTTCTCAATGTACTTCTACTATGTCATATAGATACACTAATCTTGAAACAGAAACTGAATCCCAAGATAATAATGCAAAATGCCTAAATCATTCACATCAAATGTTTGCTTCAATTGTTCTTTGAACATTTGCAAATCTTCATCTCTGGGACCTGTGACTATAATATCATCCACATAAATGATTGCTATAATCATTATACCTGGTTCAACTTTGACATAAAGAGTTGGAGCTGCATGTGAGTTATGGAAATCAATGGTCAAAAGATATGTATGTATCTTTTCTTACCATGCACTAGGTGCCTGTTTTAAACCATACAAAGCTTTTATAAGCTTACACACTAAGTGTTCTTTACCTGTCTCTTCAAAACCTTCTGGCTGCTAAATATACACATCCTCATGTAAATCACCATTTAGAAAAGCAGTCTTAATTTCAAGTTGATATATATGCCAACCAAAATGTGCTTCCAAAGCAAGTATCGACCTAATAACAATCATCCTAGACGTAGGAGCAAATGTCTCATCATAATCAATACCTTTTTGTTGTGCATATCCTTTGACAACTAACCTGGCCTTGTATCTATCAATAGTACCATCTGCTTGATTTTGAAGATCCATTTTACACCTATAGCCTTGTTTCCCTCTAGTAACTCACATAGCTACCAAGTTTGATTCTTATGAATAGAATCAATCTCTTCTTGCATAGCTTTTCTCCAAATAGGAATGTTAAGTGCATCTTTAACACATGCAGGTTCATCCTCAACTGTCGTATGTGCCAAATTATCATGAATCTCAAAGTCTTCAGCAAAACTTACATGATCTCTTTGTTGTTGTTGTCTAGTCTGACTTCTTGTTCTTATATGATCTTGTTGTTGTTGTCTAGTTTGACTCCTTGTTCTTCCAGTAAAAGTTTTTATACCACTATCTTTCCAAGTCTCATATAACCAAGTAGGTGTATATTTAAATAGTGGTGAAACTCTTTCTGACCCTTCAACTTCCACAGGTTCTAGAACTTGTCCTGCCAAGGTACTAGGACTTTCTGGAACTTTAACTTATTCCATTTCTCGAACCAAATTCTCATGTGGAACTGACTCTGTAGAAGGTTGTGAAATTCCTCTTTCTTCAACTTTTTCTTGAATCCTAGGAATTTTAACTCCCTCATGATATGGATGAACATGTACATCTAGAATCTTTCTAAAAAATCCATAGTCATTTTCACTAATGAACTTTGGAATTTCTGCTTCTTTATCATAAACTTTATTTTCAGCAATATAAGCATTATGTGAAAGAATAACTTCACCTGTCTCTGGAACATAAAACCTGTATCCTTTACTCTCAACAGGATATCCAATGAAAACATCTTTCTTTGCCTTTACATCTAGTTTGCCTCGGTCCTTTTACTCAACATGTACATAAGAAAGTGATCCAAACACTCTGAAGCAACTCACATTAGGTTTTCTACCATAATAAGCTTCAAAAGGTGTGATTACCTTTAATGGTTTTGTAGATGAACTGTTCAAAATGTGATTAGCTGTATGTACTGCATCAAACCAGAATTTTGGTGAAAGCTTCTTGGATGCCATCATGCTCTGCATGATCTCAACAAGTACTCTATTCTTTCTTTTTGCAACACCATTCTGATGAGGAGTATAAGCAATAGTAAGGTGTCGAGTAATACCTTTCTCATCAAGAAATGTCTAGAACTCTTTTGACAAGTATTCTCCACTTCTATCACTTATGAGAATCTGGATAGTTTCCTGACTTTCATTTTCAACCATAGCTACAAACTTCTTGAACATAGGAAAGACTTTTGACTTCAACTTAAGACCATAGATCCATGAGTATGTCGTAAAATCATCAACGAATAGATCAAAGTACCTGAAGCCCTGAATAGGGTCTGCTCTCATAGGTCCATTCACATCTGAATGAATAATCTGCAATTTCTTGGTAGTTGTAATATGACCATGTTTCTTGAAAGCTAGTTTATGCATCTTACCTTCAAGACAACCTTCACATACATCTGAATCATCTGGTAGCTTGAATGAGGGTAAACTCTCAACCATACCTCTGTCTTTGATACTTTTGAGAGCTTCAAAACTAATATGTCCAAATCTTTCATGCCGTAGCTTCATATCTTCCACCGGTGACGAAGATCTGACCACATATGCTTGATTGATTTTTGACAAAACAAAGATCCCTCCTCTATGTGCACCTTGCAATATACACTTATTGTCTTTGTGTGATAAGATCTTACAAAGATCTTTCTCAAATACAACTATAAAACCATCACCTAAAAATGCAGATATAGATAGCAGATTCTTCTTCATTACAGGTATATAAAGAACATCTGAAATCTGAAAAATAACCACCTTCTCTTGACTTTAGGGTTACTGTACCTATTCCCACAACATCCAAATCATTGCCATCTGCAATAGTAACTCTTCTACCTGAAGAATAGGAAAGAGAAGAAAACACATCTCTGCAACCTGTCATATGCTTTGTAGCACCTGAGTCAAATATCCAAGGACTTGCTAAAAGAACTTGTAAAGCTGCCTGATCAAAAGCTACTTCCTCAATGGTGATACAAGCATACGAATCACCTTGAGATTTCCCTTTTTTATCATCTTCTGCAACATTACCTGATGCCTTTTTCTTTTCTGCCGCAATCCTTTTATAACATGTTGCTTTCAAATGTCCAAGTTTCTTGCAGTAAAAACATATTACTTCCTTCTTCTTAGAAGACTTCTCTTTAGATGTAGTAGAAACAGAATCTGAAGTAGAAGGTGAGAGGGACCTACTTTCTATGGATTGTTTTTCCTTCTTCTCCTTCTTCTTCTTTTTCCCCTTTGATGAGGATAAAAGTGTTCTTCATTCTCTTCCATTCCCTTCAGCTGATCTTCATCTTGAAGTAACAAGAACTCTAGCTCTTCAAATGTAACCTCTCTATCTCTTGTGGTAAGGGTAAGAGTGGTTATAAAAGATCGATATGAAATAGGAAGTGAATTAATCAGCGTATTTACCATTTCTTCATCTGATATCTCAACTCCTACATGTAGAAGTTGATCTCTCAAGTCAACGAGTCTCGTAATGTGGGTTTGAATTGACTCACCAGCCTTCATCGTTGTATTTGCTAGTTGTCTCCTCAAGTGAGCTTTCCTAGCAGGATTTCTACTCTGAAAAAGATTCTCAAGCTTTAACCAAGCTTTTCTAGAACTTTTGCAAGATCTAATTTGTGGTAGAATATGCTTTTTAACACTCATTGCTATGAATGAAAGTGCTAAAGCATCTCTAGCATCCCACCTTGTCTGATCTTCAGTAGGAGGAACTGTAGGTAAATACCTTCTTGTGACTCTAGATGTCGAAGTGGTTACCTCTTCTTCAGTTGGTTCTGTAATAGTAATTCCAATACCTCTTGAAGCTGTTGTGGCTCCTACTTCACCTTTTCATCTTGGTCTTGTTAAGGATCCATTGACGATACTCCATAAATCCTTTGTCACTAATATATTCATCATCTTGAAACTCCACATGGGATAGTTAGAAGATCCATCCAACTTGTCTTCAATCTCAATTCTAATCTCACTCATCTTAACTAAGTGTGTATGTCAATTATGCTCTAATACCAGGTGTTGGAATTTGGGGCCCCAGGATCGTTCCAAACTAAAACCTTTTGAGCATACACACTTAATTAATTAAGATGATAAGTGAGAGATAGAAAGAAAGAGATCTTGCGACAAGATTAGGGAATGTAAACTGGATGCTTACTCACTAAAAAATAGATGTCCAAATTACAACATGGGAGTACTATGCAACCATATAAAGTGATGCACTCACTAATGGAAGAATATCCAAGAAGATGATGATACAAAATTTAGATTATGTTGAAATAATCTAAGTGTGTGAAGTGAATGAGCAACGGAGCTAACCTTATTCTCACAAAATAGTGTAACAAAATTGTAAATCAAGCAACCCTAATTTTGAGATTAGGGTAGAGAAACCCTAAAAACAAAATATAAGGTTAACTCACAAAAGATAGTTGCCACCACCTTGTAGAAGACTTCTTGCTCCAAGAGAGTAACCTCTCCTTCACTAAATCTTCACCTCCAAAGCTTCAAAATCTTTAGCCTCTAGCTTGATATCTTTGAGTGATCACCTCCTCAAAGTGTGTGAGACTCCTCCTTGATCTCCTTGAGAGGATTGCTTGATGAGTGATGCTTGAACAATGAGCAAGGCTCTCTTTATATAGTTTTTCAAAGTACCCTCCAAAAGCAAATACAAAAATCCATAAAGCTACCATCGTTGTAGCCAAACTTCACACAATATTCTAAAATCAAACTAAAAAACGGTGCCTGTTGTCTGCCAAAAGCTTTTTAATAAAGCAATCTTAAAAAAAACTCTCTTCGCGATGCGTTGATCATCACAATCTTCTTCAAGAATCTTTTCCTTTCATTTATCTTCATACCATGGTCTTAGTTCATCAAAGACCACATCTCATGAGACTCTTAATTCCTTCATTCTAGGGTTGTAACACTTGTATCCTTTTTTCTCTGTCAAGTAGCCAATGAAAATACATTTTTCTTACCTTGGTTCCATCTTTGTTCTAAATTCTTGTGGAATGTGAACAAAGCGAACACATCCAAACACTTTGAGGTGTGTAAGATTAGGTTTCTTACCAGAATATACCTCCTCTAGAGTCAAGTGATGTATTCTCAATGATGTGCACCTATTCATCAAGTAAATGGTAGTTGTGGTAGCTTTAGCCCAATAGTACAATGGTACCTTCGTCTCGTTGAGTATGCATCTTGCAATTTCAGCAATTTGCCTATTTTTCCTCTCAGCTACTCCATTTTGTTGTGGTGTATACCTACAAGTAAACTGCCTTTTGATCCCATTCTCTTGTACAAAATCTAAAAATTCTTTGGAGAAGTATTCTCCTCCACCATCGGACCTTAAGGTTTTGATAGATCTTCCTGTTTCTTTTTCAACTTCAACTTTGAATCTTTTGAATATAGAAAACACCTCTGATTTTTGCTTCATACAAAACAACCATACCTTTCTTGAATGATCATCAATGAAGGTGACAAAAAATCTATTACCAGCCATTGATGCCTCTTGTTTTGGTCCCCATACATCCGTATGTATCAATTCCAAGACATTTGGGGCCACATAATTGTTCCTCTTGAATGGCTTCCTCGTTTGCTTTCCTAGTTGACAAGCTTCAAATAACTCATGTAGTCCAATGCTATTAAATTTTGGAAGACCTCTTACCACTTCATGTTTGCTCATGTCCTTCAGCTTTGGAATGTTGATGTGTCCTATTCTTTTGTGCCATAAGTCCAACTCAGAAATTATCTTGTTCCCACATTGAACATACATGACCTTTCCATGTGGATGTTGGACGTCCAAAGTGAACATCCTTCCTTCTCTTCTACCTTGAGCAATGACCTTGAAGCCTTCCTTTGGATTCTTTATGAAGCACCCATTCTCATTGAATATGACATGATAACCCTTCTCTACCATTTTTCCTACTGAAATCAAGTTCTTTGAAATTGTAGGAACATGAAGAACATTAGATAGTACCTTTGCTCTACTTGTATCTCCAAGCCTTATATCTCCAATATGTTCAATCATGTGTTGAGTATCATCACCTGTTTCAACACATCCTTTTCCACTTGGTACCTATAGATTAGTGAATAAACTTCCTTGGCATGACATATGGTTACTACAACCTGAATCAATGTACCATTTTTTTCATCTTCACAAGAGCTTCTATACTCATGTCTCATCGCAAGTAGTGTGTCCTTGCTTCCTTCACTTGAGGTGCTTGCATAGTTGCTTTGGCTCCTTTGATTGCCTCCATTTGGTCTTCCATTCTTCAGCCAACAATCACTAGCATAGTGTCCTACTTTACCACAATGATAGCATGTTATACATTTATGAGAATTGTAGGAGCCTTGGCCTCTTCCTCTACTTCTACCTCAACCTCTTCCTTGTGTGTTGCCATTTGATGCATCCTTGTTGTCTTCCGAATTGTTTTGATTGTAGTTGGAGTTGTTGTGACCTCTTCCTTTTCCTCTTGAGCCTCCTCTTGAGTTCCTTCCTTTACCTCGACCTACATATACCATTTGGTTGTGGTTGTCCTTTCCTTTGGAGCCACCAAAGCTACGCTCTTCTATGACAAGATGAGGGATTAGTTGTTCAAAACCTGGATATGCATCTTTCAAGTTAATGAAAGTTATAAAAGGCTTCCATCTTTCATCTTTTCTCAATCCATTATGAGTATAACACACAAGATCTTCGTCTTCAACCGTTGTGCCAATAGAAGCTAAAGCATCACTTAGCTTCTTAACCTTCAAAGTATATTCAGCTATGGATTGACTTGAACTTTTCTTGATTGTGTTCAACTCATTCTTGAGTTGAAGTTTCCTAGCTTTGGTATTTTTTGAATACATCCTTTCAAGAGCTTTCCAAGCATCCTTATCTTTCTCTAGATATTGAATATGCCCTACCATGGCATTAGTAATGACTTGTGTAATGAGGAACATGACTCTTCTATTCCTCTCTTCCCATCTTTTGCTTGCCTCCTTTGGAATTTGATGGTCATAGCTTGATTGATTTGAGGTTGAGCATCATTGCCGCTCACAATACCCCACAAGCCTTTGCCCATTAGGTAGTTGTGTTGGAGCAAGTCTATGACAAGCCTAAGTATTGGCTTGAGTCCCACAAAGTCATAGAAAAATGTAAAGTTCACTTGTGAACTACCTCTTGTAACTTTTGAAGAGTTTACTTCATGTAAAAGTGAAAGAATCTTAAGTGGTTGAGTCCACTTGATCAAAAAGGGAAAGAGGAGCCACGAATTCGTGATTTGTGGTAGGTAGAGAATCAAATCAATCATTGATTGATTGGAGAGTGATTGAGGGAAGTTAGCCTCCCAAACTCAACTATAAATAGACCTATGTGAAGACCTCCAAGAGCTGAGCTTTATGCCATATCAAGGTGTGATTCCAAGGCAACCATATGTATCAGTAAGTCCATTGTATTGTACAAGCAATATACTTTCATTTTCATTATCATTTGGGTTCATATTTCCATGTTCTTGTAAAGTGTACTACTCACTATCATAACTCTCAGTTTTCTTAGTCAGATTGCAGAGATTGTTTCTCTGAGCTTGGTGCATCATTTTCAGTGATTTAACTTGTTAAAGTTAGCTCTACAAGTCTACTATTTGCTCACAAATTTTCATGTCATTTGAATGTTGCAATCTTCAGTTATATTTAGTTGAAGTCAACAGTGTCTGTTCATCTTCACTTCTCTGTCAGGTACCCGACTTTTTCACTCACCTTGTCAGAGCCATTTCACAGTTGTTACTTATTTAAATGCAATGCTTTAAAGCTTGTTGGATTCAACTTACTGTCTAGTTTAACCATAAAAATTTTCATAATCATTGGATTCCTACATTTTGAGTTATGTTCATTTTTCTGCTCACTAGTCTCAAACTGTAGCAGCCCGTGAAAATCGAGATGATGTCATCACTTGTTAAAACTCATTCTCAGTGTGTGGTTTATTATTTTTTATGAGATTACTCTTGAAAGTTAGCTCCTTAAGGTAACTAGACTTCCCCAAGAGGAATTAAGCTAATTGCTGCTGTGCTCAGAGAATTATGCAAAACACTGGACAGGTGTTTGAACCAAAATAGCAAGTTTTTCACCTCTGAGCTAACTCCAACTTATCTGTTTTGATCTATCTTTTTGAGAGTGATCTTCCAAGGTACATAGGGTGTCTAATACATCGATTGGCAAGCTAAAAGGGCCCACCATATACTCCTGGAGTTCATTTGGCTGGTGTAGATCAAGGATTTTGCAACACCTCTCCATCTTCAAGCACATACCTATCCATCTCTTCACAGTGGTATCAGAGCAAGGTTGGACAACATGGCAGATGGATTTCCTTCATCAATTGACAAATTGGATAGAGGTAACTACTCAGCTTGGTCATTAAGAATGGAAGCTTATCTCCAAGGTAGAAGTTTATATGGTTATGTGGCTGGAGATGAAGTTATGCCAAGTTTCAGGAACAAAAGTCAACCAACACAAGAACAGCAAGAAAGATTGAGCACATGGTGCTCCAAGGATGCACTTGCAAGGTCTTATCTCCTCAACTCTATCTCAGATTTTTTGTTGCCTCACATTAGAAGTTGTAAGACATCTCAGGAAGTGTGGGATGCACTTGAAGCTTTCTTTTCTTCAAGTACCAAAGCAAGGAAGCATCAACTATGGCCGGATTTCACAACTCTCAATAAGGCTTCCAAACAATGACTGATTTTGTCACAAAGCTCAAGGACATAGCAGATCAGTTGGGAATCATTGGAGAGGTAATAGATGAAGAGCAAATTGTAAGGTAGGTCATCAATGGCTTGAAGGCAGATGACAAGTGGGAAGCATTCACCACAGCTATGGATTTGTACATGGACATGCATGTACCTGATTTCAATACACTCATTGGACAACTACTTACTCAAGAGGCAAAGCTTATCAAAAATGGAGAAAGCTCTAAAGGTAATCAATCTTCAGCTTTATACACTGATAAAAGCAAGTCCAAAGATAACAAAGGAAAGGCAAAGAAAGTGGATGATGAAGTAGGTACATATCAAGCTAACTATGCAGGAAGAGGAAGACATGGCAGAGCTAGAGGAAGAGGAGGTACACAAGGCAAGGGGAGATCCCAAGGCTCCAACTCATGTTCTATTTGTGGATTAACTAATAATACAACTGAAAATTGCTTTAGGAATTCCAGGAATCAAAGAGGAGAGGATACAATAGAGGAAGTTATGGCTACTCAAGAGGAAGGTTCAACAATTACCATGGCAATTACAACAACTACAATCATTCAAACTATCAAGGAGGCTACAAAGGAAGGAGAGACTTCAATAACTACACAGAAGACTCAAATAAAGAGGATTCATTATTGATCATGAACATGGCTATGCCACAAGGTAAATCTGATGAGCATGTTTTCTACATAGATTCAGGTTGTTCAAATCATGTGGCAGGAAATGTGGCACTCCTATCAGATTTAGAAGATCCAAGGAATAAGCATGAGGTACAAACAAGAGATGATACAAAACATCCTGTGGAGAAAATAGGCAATGTCAAAGCACCTGATGGAAACATCAACCTACTCAGTAAGATACTCTATGTCCCTACCATTACAAAGAATTTGATAAGTGTTGGGCAGATAGTAGAGAAAGGGTTGCAAGTCAAGTTGACAAAGGCAAGAGCATTTGTTGAAGATCCAAGTCAAGGATTCAAAAAAATTGCAAAAGGTGAAAAGACAGGTAGATTGTTCACATTTGAATTACAGGACACTAGAAACATTGCTCTCTTTAATTATGGTAGTCAAACACTCACAGAATTGGAAGTATGGCACAAAAGGTTAGCACATATTGGTGAAAGGTCATTAAAGCATATTTGCAGGGACCAAAGTGTACTTGGACTCCCTAATTTGTCAAAACAACATATGATTTATAAGTGTAGTGCATGTCAATTTGGAAAGTCTCACAGGTTACCATTCATGAAGAAAGGTTATATGCATGGAGATCTCTTGGAGTTGGTTCATACAGATGTATGGGGACCTAGCAAGGAAGCTTAAATATCCGGATCAAGGTATTATGTCTCCTTTATTGATGATTGCAGCAGATGGACTATCCTATTCTTTATGAAACACAAAGATGAAGTTTTTTCATGTTTCAAAAGATATTTGGCTCTTGTGGAGAATCAAACAGGTAAATCACTAAAAAGGCTAAGGTCAAATGGAGGGGGAGAATACTTCTCCCATGAGTTTGATTCTTTTCTTCAAGAAAGAGGAATCAAAAGAGAGGTAACTACAAGGTACACTCCTGAGCAAAATGGACTGGCAGAAACGAGGAATAGGACAATTGTTGAAGCTACAAGGTCTATGTTAAATGAAAAGCATTTACCTAATTACTTATGGGCTGAGGCTGTATCTACAGCCACTTACTTGATTAACAGGTTGCCTTCAAAATCCCTTGATAGGATGACTCCATATGAGACTTGGAATGGAAGAAGACAAAGCTTAGATCATTGTAAAATTTTTGGATGTATTGCTTTTGCTCATGTTCCTTCACAGGTTAGAGGCAAGATGGATCCAAAAGCAGAAAGGTGTGTATTTATTGGATATGACAACAATCAAAAGGGCTACAGGTTATACAACCCTACCAACAAAGGATTCTTCGTAAGCAGAGATGTAGTTTTTGATGAGAACAATTCATTGTATGAAGATTCATGTAGGAAGGTCAATTTACCATACAATCTTGAAGAAGATTTTCCAAAGCTTGGTAGAGAACAACCAAAGATTGAAGAACAAGACACCTTGGAGGATGATGAAGAATCTGAGATGGAAAAGACCAAAGCATGGAAGTCTAAAGGTAAAGCAAAATTGCAGGAACTTGGACATGAGGCAGAATCATCACATCATGGCCTAAGAAGATCTATGAGGGAAAAGAAAAAACCAGAAAGGTATGGGTTTGACACCTCATTAGTAACTAAACATTCTATCTACATAGCACAGGACATAAACCAAGAGGAGCCATCATCATTTGAAGAGGCCAAAGCAAAAACAGAATGGAAGCATGCAATGAAGGAAGAGATTGAAGCACTTGAGGAAAACAACACTTGGGATTTGGTGCCCAAGACTTCATCCATGAAGGTAATAGGCTAAAGATGGGTCTATAAACTCAAGAAGAATTATGATGGTTCCATTAACAGGTATAAGGCAAGGCTTGTAGCAAAAGGCTTTGCACAAACTCAGGGAGTTGATTATGAGGAGACTTTCTCTCCTGTGGCAAAGATGCCTACTATTAGGGTTTTGCTTAGTATTGCCTCTTCCAAGAATTGGAAGATACTTCAACTAGATGTAAAGAATGCATTCTTGAATGGTTGTATAACAGAAGAGGTATATATGGCACAACCACTTGGTTTTGAGAATCAAGTTTATCCTGATTATGTGTGTAAACTTAACAAAGCATTGTATGGTCTCAAGCAAGCCCCAAGAGCTTGGAATTTCAGGCTTGTTTCATTCTTGCAAGACAAAGGCTTCAACCAAGCAAGGCAGATCCTTCACTCTTTATCAAAAAGAGTAATTATGAGATCATCTACCTATGTGTATATGTAGATGATATTATATTGACAGGAAATGATGCAGATGGTATGAAGAAGATCAAAGATCAGATGAGAGAAGAGTTCAAGATAAGTGATTTGGGTTCACTTACCTACTTCCTAGGTTTGGAAGTTGTCTACAAAGATCATGGTATGTTTCTCACTCAAAGAAAGTACATTAAGGACATGTTGGCAGAATTCAAGATGCAAGATTGTAAGATTGCAGGTTTTCCGATGGAGGTCAATCAAAAATTGAGCTCACATGAAGGTGAACTCATAGAGCATATCACATCATATCAAAGTCTAGTGGGTAATCTCAACTATGCCACATTGACAAGAGTAGATAGATGTTACAGTGTGAGTGTGCTAAGCCAATTTATGCACACACCAAGGAAACCACATATGGATGCTGCCAAAAGGATTCTCAAGTATCTCAAAGGAACCATAAATGAAGGACTTTATTATCCTTATGTATCTGATTTAGGTTTGAAGCTATTTTCTGATGCAGATTGGGCTTGCTCCAAGGAAGATAGAAGGAGCACTTCAGGTTATCTTACCTTTGCAGGTTCAAAGCTTATTTCATGGTCATCCAAGAAGCAACCCACAGTTGCTCTCTCTTCTACTGAAGCTGAATATAGAGGTCTTGCCATAGCTACACAAGAAGCTATGTGGATGAAGACATTGTTCAAAGATCTTGGATTGGAGTTTGGAACTCCAACTATTTTTGGTGACAATATGAGTTCTATTTACTTCGCTGCTAATCCTATTTTTCATGCAAGGACTAAACATATTGAAGTTCATTATCACTATGTACGAGAGAAGGTTCTAAGCAAAGAGATTCAAATATCATATGTGTCCACTCATCAACAATGTGCAGATATTCTAACCAAAGCATTGGATGGTACACAGCTTTACAAATTCAAGGCTATGATTGGTTTGCAGGTAATCTTGGAAGATTGAAGACCTCAAGCATACTTAGCTTGAGGGGGAGTTGTTGGAGCAAGTCTATGACAAGCCTAAGTATTGGCTTGAGTCCCACAAAGTCATAGAAAAAGCTTTAAAATGAAGACTATGTAAAGTTCACTTGTGAACTACCTCTTGTAACTTTTGAAGAGTTTACTGAATGTAAAAGTGAAAGAATCTTAAGTGGTTGAGTCCACTTGATCAAAAAGGGAAAGAGGAGCCACGAATTCATAATTTGTGGTAGGTAGAGAATCAAATCAATAATTGATTGATTGGAGAGTGATTGAGGGAAGTTAGCCTCCCAAACTCAACTATAAATAGATGGCAGTTTTAGTTGTGGTTAGAGAGACCTATGTGAAGACCTCCAAGAGCTGAGCTTTATGCCAAAGCAAGGTGTGATTCCAAGGCACACATATGTATCAGTAAGTCCATTGTATTGTACAAGAAATATACTTTCATTTTCATTATCATTTGGGTTCATATTTCCATGTTCTTGTAAAGTGTACTACTCACTGCTATATCTCTCAGTTTTCTCAGTCAGATTGCAGAGATTGTTTCTCTGAGCTTGGTGCATCATTTTCAGTGATTCAACTTAGTAAAGTTAGCTCTGTAAGTCTACTATATGCTCATAAAGTTTCATGTCATTTGCATGTTGCAATCGTTAGTTATAGTCAGTTGAAGTCAACAGTGTCTATTCATCTTCACTTCTCTGTCAGGTACCCGACTTTTTCACTCACCTTGTCAGAGCCATTTCTCAGTGGTTACTTATCCCAATGCAATGATTTAAAGCTTGTTGGATTCAGCTTACTGTCTAGTTTAACCATACAAATTTTCATAATCATTGGATGCCTAAATTTGGAGTTATGTTCATTTGTCTGCTCATTGGTCTCAAACTGTAGCAGCCCGTGAAAATCGGGATGATGTCATCACTTGTTAAAACTCATTCTCAGTGTATGGTTTATTATTTTTTATGAGATTACTCTTGAAAGTTAGCTCTTTAAGGTAACTAAACTTCCCCAAGAGGAATTAAGCTAATTGCTGCTGTGCTCAGAGAATTATGCAAAACACTGGACAGGTGTATGAACCAAAATAACAAGTTTTTCACCTCTGAGCTAACTCCAACTTATCTGTTTTGATCTATCTGTTTGAGAGTGATCTTCCAAGGTACATAGGGTGTCTAATACATCCATTGGCAAGCTAAAAGGGCCCACCATATACTCCTGGAGTTCAATTGGCTGGTGTAGATCAAGGATTTTGCAACACCTCTTCATCTTCAAGCACATACCTATCCATCTCTTCACAAGTTGGTCATTCTAAACTTCCACACGGGATAGTTATCCTTATCTAATTTCTGTACTAGTTGCCCCAAGCCAGCCATTGAAGACTATCCAAAACTTTGAGAGTTACCTCAAATAGTTATATTGTCCTTTGCTCTTGTGTTTGTGAAGCTCCCCCTTGTTTTGTAGATCCTCTTTTGCTTTGATTTAACTCCAGCTCTGTTGATGAAGCTTCAACACCAAGTTTTCTCTACTATCAACTCTGGAGAATGAGTTCTCCTATGCACAACGAAAATGTGTAGTGAACCCTTGTATGTCCAGCACTTGGAAAAACAGCTACACCTTAGATAGCTTGCTACTCTCAACACAAAACTCAAATGGACTTGTGCCTTTAGGCAATCAAAGTAGACAAATCAAGTTTCTAACCAACTAGACTTCATGCTCTAACAGATATCTCACAAAATATAAATCCTTTCAATGAGATATGTGAGACATAGAAAGTACATGCAAAGATTTTTCCAATAAGCCAAAATAAAGTGATTTGGATAAGTTTTGGTTGGCAAATTGAACCGACCAAAGTAGACTATGTGTCTACACAGGTATGCTGAAAACATGGACTTCACGCTTTGACTGATATCTCACAGAATATATAAGCTTTGAAGTTGAGATAAAGAAAGTAAACAAGGTAAGCTTTCCAATTAGTTTTTGAACACAAGATGGTTACATATACACTGAGATATGAGCTTCACAATAGCACCATGTACAAAATGACATGCAGTTGGAAGGAGTCTATGGGAAGACAAAATGACGAGATCCAACTATTGGGAGCTCTTGACTCTTTCTCTCATTGTTTATAACATGCTCCCACTCCACTTTTATAACCAATGAGCATGTGAAGAAGTTTGTGTCTCCTTCTTAACTCACCACTTTGCCCACTACATGCCACTTACTACAAGGCAGATATTGTATCTTTTACTCATCATGAATTTTGACTAGGCTTTTTGTTTTCTTTTTTTCTTTTCTCTTCTTTTCCTTTATCTTTATATTTTGTAAATTTATCCAAGCATAGCTCATGTGAAAATGATCTGGTACATTTATCTTCAACATAAGGGCCGCAACCACAACACGCCCAACAAGCTTCCCAAGCAAATGTCATTGTAAGCGATTTATCAGATGAAAAGCTCCAGAGTGATCTAGGTTCGAGTACATTAGAAATGAAACAAGGACCATGATGAAAAATGCAGTTGTGATTGTACAAAAGAAGGATGATAGGGTGGACACTAAGCAAGAGCGGAACAATGATTGGTTTGAGGTAATTATTAATTCTCCTGTGCAATTATCTTTGGATCAGTTATTATCTTTAGTGCCAGCTTTTAAGGAAAAGTTGTTGAAGAAGCTGGTTAGGCAACAATCAAAGCCACAAAGTACACCTAAAATTTCAACATTAGTTAATAATATTGATCTAGTAGATGTGGATTTTGTAGTACCAGTCATTCAAGCACAATATCAACAAAGAGTGTTTGATGAAGTTTTGTTGGACGGTGGTTCAGGTGTGAACATCTTACCGAAACATATTTTCAAAGAGTTGGGGAATGGGGTGTTAGCTCCAGAACCTTTTCAAGTCAAGATGGCGGATCAAACAAGAGTTCAACCTTTAAGAATTTTGAAGCAACATCTAATAGTAATTGCAGGGATGACATTTATGGTCAATTTTGTGGTAATTCAACTGTCAAAATCTACCTACCCATATGAGATGTTGTTAGGTAGACCATGGTTCAAGTTAGCCAAGGTAAAGCAAGATTGGGGTTTAAATGTGGTGGTTATCACAAAGGGGAAAAAGGAAGTTACAATACCAATCCAAGGCAAAATGAATATGTCAGTAAAACAAAAGCCTTTAATGGCCCAGACCATTAGTCTAGCCAACAAAATAGAGGATGATGAAGAAGAGGAATGTTTGAAGGAAAATCCAACTTTGGTTCTAGTGTTGGAAGTGGATGTAGAAGGAGTACTATCCAAGGAGGAGCAATTGCTAGAAAATAGGAGCGAGCTAGTTATAGGTGACAAAATCAAAGGTACAAAGCTGAGATAATTATTTGAGTAGAATCTAGAAATTCCCACTCAGTAGAAATTGGATCAAGAAGAAAAGGAGGTAATAAATTTGGCAAAAAAAATATATGAACAAAAGTATACATGGTCTGGTAGGGTGAAGGAAGATGAGCTTCAGGAAGTTAATTTAGGTATTGATGCTCAACCCAAAATGGTACGGGTAAGCAAAGAATTAGATGGCTAGTCTTTATAGGATCTGATTTGCCTATTGAAGGAGTACATTGATGTTTTTGCATGGGATTATTCTCAAGTGAAAGGGATAGAACCAAATTTACATCAACATTGGATTAATTTGAAGACAGATGCTGGTCCAGTGGTGCAGCAAAGATATAGGATGAATCCAAATTTAGCAAAATAGGTCAAAGAAGAAATTGACAAACTCTTGGCAGTTGGGTTCATAAAACTTGTAAATAAAGTAACATGGTTATCTCCATTATTATTGTTCCAAAAAAGAATGGAAAATTATGAATTTGTGTGGATTACCAAAAATTGAATGTATTTGTGATTACAGATCCTTTTCCAATGCCATTTTTTTGTGATGCAATATTAGATGTAGTAGTAGGGCATAAAATGTATAGCTTCTTACATAAAACAACATTTATTACAAAATTCGGGGCGTATGTGTTCACTGTTATGAGTTTTGGACTTGAGAATGGACCACCTTCATTTAATTATGTGGCACAAAAGTTTTTGAGCCCTATTTGGAGGACTTTATGCAAGTATTTGTTGATGATTTTTCAGTGTTTGGAAGGAAGTCGCAACACTTGCTACATCTCAGGTGTTGTTTTGACAGATGCAAAAAATTCATAATGGTGTTGAATCCATTTAAAAGTGCTATTGCAATAAAGAGTGCTATTTTGTTGGGTCATGTTATTTCAAGTAAGGGAATGGCTATTGATATCAAGAAAATTCAGGCTATCACGACAGCAAAAGACCCGTCTAATGTAAAGGAGCTAATGAGATTTGTGGGTCAGATTAAATGGCATGCTACATGTTTGAGACACTTGGCCAATATCTCATTACCCTTGACACATCTAACTAAGAAAGATGTTCCTTTTGTATGGGTTGATGCTCAAGAGAAAGATTTTCAGTTACTTAAACAGGTGGTTTCAGTAGCACCAATTTTGCAACCTCAGGTTTGGTCTTTACCTTCTCATATATTTGTAGATGCATCAAGTGTAGCAATTGGAGAAGTGTTGATGCAAAAAAAAGAAGAAGGGATGGTGTAGACCAATTTATTATGCTAGTAGAGTTTTGTGTTCAGCAGAACGGTATGTAGTCAATCTATGGTTCCATGCCCTAGGTGCTTGCTTCAATCCATAAAGAGATTTGTTCAATTTACACACATATGTTACCTTGCTTGGATCCTCATAGCTAGGAGGTTGAGACATATACACATCCTCTAAAATCCAGCCATTAAGAAATGCAGTTTTTACATCCAATTGGTACATGTTCCAATTCTTTGATGCAGCCACACTTACTAATACCCTGATGGTTGGCATTTTGGCCATAGGTGAGAAGGTTTCTTCATAATCAACTCCTTGGGTTTGGGCAAAACCCTTAGCCACAAGTCTAGCTTTGTACCTGCTTATTGATCCATCAAAATGTCTCTTGATCTTATAGATCCATCTAGAACCAATTACCTCAATAGACTCCTTCTTTGGCACATCAGAACTTTAATTCAAGAGGAAGAGGTGGCAGAAACCAAAAAGTTAATTTCAGAGGTAGAGGTAGTAGAGGTTACTTTGGAAGAAATGCAGGTAGAGGATTCCAAAGTCAATCCTACAACAATACCTACTACGATTATGCTTCAGATCAAAAGTAGGATTCAACGTTGATTATGAATGCAACTTGTGAAAGACAAAGTGAAGACCAAAGAGTCTTTTGCATTGACTTAGGGTGTAGCAATCACCTGAGTGGTAATATAGCCTTGATGACTGATTTGGAGAATAAGGTAACTAATCATGTAGTTCAAACAATTGATAATACAAAGCACAATGTGAAGTCAATTGGATCAGTGAAGGCCAAGGATGGAAGTACTCTTTTGAGTAAGGTTCTGTATGTTCCTACAATTCCAAAGAATCTGATAAGTGTAGGGCAAATTGTTGAAAAAGGTTATGAAGTAAGGTTCACTAATCATGGAGTTTTTGTAGAAGACCCTAACAATGGGTATAAACAAATTGTTTCAGGGAAGAAAGAAGGAAGACTCTTCACATTGAAGATTCAAGGTAATGTTGGTCATGCCTTGTTCACTTATGGAGGTCATAAGATCTCTAAGTTAGATCTTTGGCACAAAAGGCTTGGACATTTCAATGAAAGAGGTATTAAGGATATGGTTAACAATGGTTCAGTGCTTGGATTGCCTAATGTTGCAGGTCAACATATGACATACAGATGTGAGGCATGTCAATTAGATAAGGCTCATAAACAATCATATTCCACGCATGGTTTTATGTATTCAGAGAAGCTTGAGTTGGTACACCCAGATGTGTGGGGACCATCAAAGGATTTCAACATTAATGGTTCAAGATATTATGTGATTTATGTTGGTGCAAGTCAACCACCAATTGATGTTTTGGATAAAAGATTGAAGACAAAAGAAGAAGAAAAGATCAACAAATGAAGAGAGAAGATACAACATATTCAGGAAATGAAGACTTGTATACATATGTATATTAAACTATAACTAGCTCACTTATACTTTTGTTTTAGTCATGAGCTTGTACATATATGTCTGTCTATACGAGTAAAAAGTTGGGGCAACAATGAGAAAGCAAGAGATTAGAAGAATTATAAGTCATTAGACACTTAGAAGTGTTGTAGATTTCTCTCATCACTCAGATGTAAAACTTTCAAGAAATGAAGAAATGTTGCACCCGATATTTCTGAGTGTTCTCCTTCTGTGCTTAATCATTTCAAGAATTCTTTTGTACGTGTCTAACTGCATAGTTGATGAGTCTATGGTTAAAGTTTGAGAGCCTAATTGTAAACAAGATAAGAGAATTATGTGTAGGAACATTTATATGTGAAGAATTGTTGAGTGTCTTCTGAAACAAGCACAATCTCGATGGTCAAAGAAGTGATCAGTTCTCAGTGCACAGTGTAAAGTTTTGCACAAATGAGGAGTCAAAATCTAAGTTGGAAGGTAAGCCATCTATGGCTAAAAGCATTTGCTTAAACGAGTTCTATTTTGGGAGAACTATGTGTTAGAAGTTGCAGGTGTCTGAATCGACTAGTCAAGAGAGCAGTTTCAGACATAGGTAGATTGTTTCCTCATAATCTACTGAACATTTTGAGATGTTTTAACTTTGATAAGGTGCACAATCTTTAGGCAACACCTTGTGCAAAGTTTTATTAAAAACTTTACACATTTGATCAGTCAATGAGTGAATTATTTGCAGCAGACTTTGTACTTGCTTTAACAAGCAAGCTACTATTGCCTTAGATACTTGAAATCCAAGTTCTTTCAAGAGCTTCACAAGTCTATAATTCCATGCCCTTGGGACATACAAAGCTCTCTTGAGCTTACACACATGATCTGGATACCTTTTATCTCTGAATCCTTGAGGTTGCTCCATGAAAACATCATGTGAAATATAACCATTCAAAAAAGCATTCTTCACATCTAATTGACATAATTTCCAACCTTTACATGCAGCAATAGCTATGAGTGTCCTGATGGTTGTCATCTTTGCCACAGGACTATAGGTCTCATCATAATCAATACCATATGTTTGAGCAAACCCTTTCACAACAAGTCTAGCTTTATATCTAGACACACTTCCATCTGCAAACCTCTTAGTCTTGTAGACCCATTTGCATCCAATAATCTTCTGACTATTTGGTTTAGGAACCAAATCCCATGTCTGATTCTCCATTAATGCATCATATTCTTCCTGCATAGCTTTCTCCCAATTTTCCTTACCTTTTGCCTCTTCATACGTAGAAGGGTCTTCATCTTCCTTTATCATGTAAGCATAATCTTTGGTAGCCAAAAAAGAAGTATCATAGCTATACCTTGTAGGTTGCCACTTGTGTCTTGATGACCTTCTAAGTTCTCCACTCCTTGAGGTTTCTGGTTCTTCACACTCAGGATCAAATCTTGGCATTTCTTCAACTTCAACCTGCACTTCATTATTCTCCTCTTCATCAAATATTTGAACCTTTGATTTACCCTTCTTTTGACTCACAATTTCTTCATCACATGTATTAATATTGATTGTACCTACATACCAAGTACCTTGCTCATCAAATGTAACATCCTTAGACACAATGAATTGCTTTGTGGATGGACTCCACAATCTATATCCCATTTGCTTATCATCATAACCAATAAACACATACTTTTCAACTTTAGGTTCCAATTTGTGCCTTAATTGTGATGGCACATATGCATATGCCAAACACCCAAATACTTTGCAATGATCCAAGGTAGGTCTCTTACCCCACCATGCCTCATATGGTGTCATACCCTGCAAGGCTTTACATGGTAACCTATTGACCAAATAAGTAGCTGTATTTACAGCCTCAGCCCACAAATAATTAGGGCAATTTTTCTCCTTCATCATGGATCTTGCAAACTCAACAAGAGTTCTATTCCTCCTCTCTGCTACACCATTTTGTTGAGGAGAGTACCTGCAAGTGATTTCCCTTTTTATACCTGCATTCCACAAGTAATGACTGAACTCATTAGAGAAATACTCTCCCCCTCCATCTGACCTTAGTCTTTTCAATTTATGACCTGTAATTCTTTCTGCATATGCATGATAATGTTTGAATGTATTGAATACTTCTGACTTATCTTTGATCACATAGATAGTGATCCATCTGGTAGCATCATCAACATAAATCGCATAGTACCTTGAACCATTGATACTGAAATCCTTTGAAGGTCCCCACACATCTGTGTATACCAACTCAAGCTTCTCTGAATACATAAAACCATGCGTGGAGTAAGATTGTTTATGAGCTTTACCTAGTTGACATGCCTCACATCTGTATGTCATATGTTGACTTGTAACATTAGGCAATCCAAGCACTGAACCATTGTTAATCATATCTTTGATACCTCTTTCATTGAAGTGTCCAAGCCTCTTGTGCCAAAGATCTAACTCAGAGATCTTATGTCCTCCATAAGTGAACAAGGCATGACGAACATTACCTTGAATCTTTAATGTGAACAATCTTCCTTCTTTATTCCCTGAAACAATTTGTTTATACCCATTGCTAGGGTCTTCCACAAACACTCCTTCATTAGTGAACCTAACTTCATAAACCTTTTCAACAATTTGTCCTACACTTATCAGATTCTTAGGAATTGTAGGAACATACAAGACCTTACTCAATAAGGTGCTACCATCCTTGGCCTTTACTGATCCAATTGATTTCACATTGTGCTTTGTATTGTCACCTGTTTGAACAACATGATTAGATACCTTATTTTCCAAATCAGTCATCAAAGCTATGTTGCCACTCAGGTGATTGCTACACCTTGAGTCAATGTAGAAGACTCTTTGGTCTTCACTTTGCCTTTCACAAGTTGCATTCATTATCAATGTTGAATCCTCCTTCTGATCTGAAGCATAATTGTAGTAGGTATTGTTGTATTGTTGACTTTGGAATCCTCTACCTGCATTTCTTCCAAAGTAACCCCTACTACCTCTTCCTCTGAAGTTACCTCTTTGATTTCTGCCACCTCTTCCTCTTGAATTAAAATTCTGATTATTGTGAAGAGATGGATAGGTATGTGCTTGAAGATGAAGAGGTGTTGCAAAATCCTTGATCTACACCAGCCAAATGAACTCTAGGAGTATATGGTGGGGCCTTTTAGCTTGCAAATGGATGTATTAGACACCCTATGTACCTTGGAAGATCACTCTCAAAAAGATAGATCAAAACAGATAAGTTGGAGTTAGCTCAGAGGTGAAAACTTGCTATTCTTGGTTCATACACCTGTCCAATGTTTTACATAATTCTCTGAGCACAGCAACAATTAGCTTAATTCATCTTGGGGAAGTCTAGGTAGCTTAAAGAGCTAACTTTCAAGAGTAATCTAATCAAAAATAATAAACCACACACTGAGAATGAGTTTTAACAAGTGATGACATCATGTTGATTTTCACCGGCTGCTATAGTTTGAGACCAGTGAGTAGACAAATAAACATAACTCCAAATGTAGGAATCCAATGATTCTGAACATTTGTACGGTTATACTAGACAGTAAGCTGAAGCCAACAAGCTTTAAATCACTGAATTTGGATGAGTAACCACTCAGAAATGGCTCTGACAAGGTGAGTTAAAAAATCAGGTACCTGATAGAGAAGTGAAGATGAACAGACCCTGTTGACTTCAAATGAACATAACTGAATATTGCAACATTCAAATGACATGAAAATTTGGGAGCATATAGTAGAATTATAGAGCTAACTTTACCAAGTTAAATTACTGAAAATGATGCACCAAGCTCAGAGAAAACATCTCTGCAGTCTGACTGAGAAAACTGAGAGTAATGGCAGTGAGTAGTACACTTCACAAGAACATGGAAATATGAACTCAACTAATCATGAAAATGAAAGTATAATGCTTGTAAAATACAATGACTTATTGATACATGTGTGTGCCTTGTAATCACACCTTGATATGGCATAAAGCTCAGCTCTTGGAGGTCTTCACATAGGTCTCTCTAACCACGACTAAAAACTGCCATCTATTTATAGTTGAGTTTGGGAGGCTAACTTCCCTCAATCACTCTCCAATCAATCAATGATTGATTTGATTCTCTACCTACCACAAATCACAAATTCGTGGCTCCTCTTTCCATTCTTGATCAAGTGGACTCAACCACTTAAGATTCTTTCACTTTTACATTAAGTAAACTCTTCAAAAGTTACAAGAGGTAGTTCACAAGTGAACTTTACATAGTCTTCATTTTAAAGCTTCTTCTAAGACTTTGTGAGACTCAAGCCAATACTTAGGCTTGTCATAGACTTGCTCCAACAGCTCCCCCTCAAGCCAAGTATGCTTGAGATCTTCAATCTTCCAAGATTACCTATAAACCAATCATAGCCTTGAATTTGCAAAGCTTTGTACTATCAAATGCTTTGGTTAGAATATCTGCACATTGTTGGTGAGTGGACACATATGATATTTGAATCTCTTTGCTTAGAACCTTCTCTCATACATAGTGATAATGAACTTCAATATGTTTAGTCCTTGCATGAAAAATAGGATTAGCAGCCAAATGAATAGAACTCATATTGTCACTATAAATAGTTGGAGTTCCAAACTCCAATCCAAGATCTTTGAATAATGTCTTCATCCACATAGCTTCTTGAGTAGCTATGGCAAGACCTCTATATTCAGCTTCAGTAGAAGAGAGAGAAACTGTGGGTTGCTTCTTGGATGAGCATGAAATAAGCTTTGAACCTGCAAAGGTAAGATAACCTGATGTGCTCCTTCTATCATCTTTGGAGCCAGCCCAATCTGCATCAGAAAATAGCTTCAAACCTAAATCAGATACATAAGGATAATAAAGTCCTTCATTTATGGTTCCTTTGAGATACTTGAGAATCCTTTTGGCAGCATCCATATGTGGTTTCCTTGGTCTGTGCATAAATTGACTTAGCACACTCACACTGTAACATATATCTACTCTTGTCAATGTGGCATAGTTGAGACTACCCACTAGACTTTGATATGATGTGATGTCCTCTATGAGTTCACCTTCATGTGAGCTCAATTTGTGATTGACGTCCATTGGAGTACCTGCAATCTTACAATCTTGCATCTTGAATTTTGCCAATATGTCCTGAATGTACTTTCTTTGAGTGAGAAACAAACCATGATCTTTGTAGACAACTTCCAAACCTAGGAAGTAGGTAAGTGAACCCAAATCACTTATCTTGAACTCTTCTCTCATCTGATCTTTGATCTTCTTCATACCATCTGCATCATTTCCTGTCAATATAATATCATCTACATATACACATAGGTAGATGACCTCATAATTACTCTTTTTAATAAAGAGTGAAGGATCTGCCTTGCTTGGTTGAAAGCCTTTATCCTGCAAGAATGAAACAAGCCTGAAATTCCAAGCTCTTGGAGCTTGCTTGAGACCATACAATGCTTTGTTAAGTTTACACACATAATCAGGATAAACTTGATTCTCAAAACCAGGTGGTTGTGCCATATATACCTCTTCTGTTATCCAACCATTCAAGAATGCATTCTTTACATCTAGTTGAAGTATCTTCCAACTCTTGGAAGAGGCAATACTAAGCAAAACCCTAATAGTAGGCATCTTTGCCACAGGAGAGAAGGTCTCCTCATAATCAATTCCCTGAGTTTGTGCAAAGCCTTTTGCTACAAGCCTTGCCTTATACCTGTTAATGGAACCATCAGAATTCTTCTTGAGTTTATAGACCCATCTTGAGCCTATTACCTTCATGGATGAAGTCTTGGGCACCAAATCCCAAGTGTTGTTTTCCTCAAGTGCTTCAATCTCTTCCTTCATTTCATGCTTCCATTCTGTTTTTGCTTTGGCCTCTTCAAATGATGATGGCTTCTCTTGGTTTATGTCCTGTGCTATGTAGATAGAGTGTTTAGTTACTAATGAGGTGTCAAACCCATACCTTTCTGGTTTTTTCTTTTCTCTCATAGATCTTCTTAGGCCATGATGTGATGATTCTGCCTCATGTCCAAGTTCCTGCAATTTTGCTTTACCTTTAGACTTCCATGCTTTGATCTTTTCCATCTCAGATTCTTCATCATCCTCCGAGGTGTCTTGTTCTTCAATCTTTGGTTCTCTACCAAGCTTTGGAAAATCTTCTTCAAGATTATATGGCAAATTGACCTTCCTACATGAATCTTCATACCATGAATTGTTCTCATCAAAAACTACATCTCTGCTTACCAAGAATCCTTTTTTGGTAGGGTTGTATAACCTGTAGCCCTTTTGATTGTTGTCATATCCAATAAATACACACCTTTCTGCCTTTGGATCCATCTTGCCTCTAACCTGTGAAGGAACATGAGCAAAAGCAATACATCCAAAAATTTTACAATGATCTAAGCTTGGTCTTCTTCCATTCCAAGCCTCATATGGAGTCATCCCATCAAGGGATTTTGAAGGCAACCTGTTAATCAAGTAAGTGGTTGTGGATACAGCCTCAGCCCATAAGTAATTAGGTAAATGCTTTTCATTTAACATAGACCTTGTAGCTTCAACAATTTTCCTATTCCTCCTTTCTGCCACTCCATTTTGCTCAGGAGTGTACCTTGTAGTTACCTCTCTTTTGATTCCTCTTTCTTGAAGAAAAGAATCAAACTCATGGGAGAAGTATTCTCCCCCTCCATCTGACCTTAACCTTTTTAGTGATTTACTTTTTTGATTCTCCACAAGAGCCAAATATCTTTTGAAACATGAAAAAACTTCATCTTTGTGTTTCATAAAGAATAGGATAGTCCATCTGCTGCAATCATCAATAAAGGAGACATAATACCTTGATCCAGATATTGAAGCTTCCTTGCTAGGTCCCCATACAGCTGTATGAATCAACTCCAAGAGATCTCCATGCATATAACCTTTCTTCATGAATGGTAACCTGTGAGACTTTCCAAATTGACATGCACTACACTTATAAATCATATGTTGTTTTGACAAATTAGGGACTCCAAGTACACTTTGGTCCCTGCAAATTTTCTTTAATGACCTTTCACCAATATGTGCTAACCTTTTGTGCCATACTTCCAATTCTGTGAGTGTCTGACTACCATAATTAAAGAGAGCAATGTTTCTAGTGTCCTGTAATTCAAATGTGAACAATCTACCTGTCTTTTCACCTTTTGCAATTTTTCTGAATCCTTGACTTGGATCTTCAACAAATGCTCCTGCCTTTGTGAACCTAACTTGCAACCCTTTCTCTACTATCTGCCCAACACTTATCAAATTCTTTGTAATGGTAGGGACATAGAGTACCTTACTGAGTAGGTTGATGTTTCCATCAGGTGCTTTGACATTGCCTATTTTCTCCACAGGATGTTTTGTATCATCTCTTGTTTGTACCTCATGCTTTTTCCTTGGATCTTCTAAATCTGATAGGAGTGCCACATTTCCTGCCACATGATTTGAACAACCTGAATCTATGTAGAAAACATGCTCATCAGATTTACCTTGTGGCATAGCCATGTTCATGATCAATAATGAATCCTCTTTGTTTGAGTCTTCTATGTAGTTATTGTAGTCGCTCCTTCCTTTGTAGCCTCCTTGATAGTTTGAATGATTGTAGTTGTTGTAATTGCCATGGTAGTTGTTGAACCTTCCTCTTGAGTAGCCATAACTTCCTCTATTGTATCCTCTGCCTCTTTGATTCCTGGAATTCCTAAAGCAATTTTCAGTTGTATGATTAGTTAATCCACAAATAGAACATGAGTTGGAGTCTTGGGATCTCCCCCTGCCTTGTCTACCTCCTCTTCCTCTACCTCTTCCATGTCTTCCTCTACTTGCACAGTTAGCTTGATATGTACCTACTTCATCATCCACTTTCTTTGCCTTTCCTTTGTTATCTTTGGACTTGCTTTTATCAGTGTATAAAGTTGAAGATTGATTACCTTTAGAGCTTTCTCCATTTTTGATTAGCTTTGCCTCTTGAGTAAGTAGTTGTCCAATGAGTGTATTGAAATCAGGTACATGTATGTCCATGTACAAATCCATAGCTGTGGTGAATGCTTCCCACTTGTCATCTGCCTTCAAGCCATTGATGACCTACCTTACAATTTGCTCTTCATCTATTACCTCTCCAATGCTTCCCAACTGATCTGCTATGTCCTTGAGCTTTGTGACAAAATCAGTCACATTTTGTTTGGGAGACTTCTTGAGAGTTGTGAAATCCAGCCATAGTTGATGCTTCCTAGCTTTGGTACTTAAAGAAAAGAAAGCTTCAAGTGCATCCCACACTTCCTGAGATGTCTTACAACTTCTAATGTGAGGCAACAAAAAATCTGAGATAGAGTTGAGGAGATAAGACCTTGCAAGTGCATCCTTGGAGCACCATGTGCTCAATCTTTCTTGCTCTTCTTGTGTTGGTTGACTTTTGTTCCTGAAACTTGGCATAACTTCATCTCCAGCCACATAAACATATAAACTTCTACCTTGGAGATAAGCTTCCATTCTTAATGACCAAGCTGAGTAGTTACCTCTATCCAATTTGTCAATTGATGAAGGAAATCCATCTGCCATGTTGTCCAACCTTGCTCTGATACCACTGTCAAGAGATGGATAGGTATATGCTTGAAGATGAAGAGATGTTGCAAAATCCTTGATCTACACCAGCCAAATGAACTCTAGGAGTATATGGTGGGCCCTTTAGCTTGCAAATGGATGTATTAGACACCCTATGTACCTTGGAAGATCACTCTCAAAAAGATAGATCAAAACAGATAAGTTGGAGTTTGCTCAGAGGTGAAAACTTGCTATTCTTGGTTCATACACCTGTCCAGTGTTTTACATAATTCTCTGAGCACAGCAGCAATTAGCTTAATTCCTCTTGGGGAAGTCTAGGTAGCTTAAAGAGCTAACTTTCAAGAGTAATCTCATCAAAAATAATAAACCACACACTGAGAATGAGTTTTAAAAAGTGATGATATCATCCCGATTTTCACGGGCTGCTACAGTTTGAGACTAGTGAGCCAAAAAATGAACATAACTCCAAATGTAGGAATCCAATGATTATGAGAATTTGTATGGTTATACTAGACAAGAAGTTGAAGCCAACAAGCTTTAAATCACTGAATTTGGATAAGTAACTACTACGAAATGGCTCTAACAAGGTGAGTTAAAAAATCGGGTACCTGACAAAGAAGTGAAGATGAACAGACCCTATTGACTTCAAATGAACATAACTAACGATTGCAACATCCAAATGACATGAAAATTTGTGAGCATATAGTAGACTTATAGAGCTAACGTTACCAAGTGAAATTACTGAAACTGATGCAGCAAGCTTAGAGAAAACATCTCTACAATCTGACTGAGAAAACTGAGAGTAATGGGAGTGAGTAGTACACTTCACAAGAACATGGAAATATGAACTCAAATAATCATGAAAATGAAAGTATATTGTTTGTACAATACAATGAATTACTGATACATGTGTGTGCCTTGTAATCACACCTTGATATTGCATAAAGCTCAGCTCTTGGAGGTCTTCACATAGGTCTCTCTAACCACGACTAAAAACTGCCATCTATTTATAGTTGAGTTTGGGAGGCTAACTTCCCTCAATCACTCTCCAATCAATCAATGATTGATTTGATTCTCTACCTACCACAAATCACGAATTCGTGGCTCCTCTTTCCATTCTTGATCAGGTGGACTCAACCACTTAATATTCTTTCACTTTTACATTAAGTAAACTCTTCAAAAGTTACAAGAGGTAGTTCACAAGTGAACTTTACATAGTCTTCATTTTAAAGCTTCTTCTAAGACTTTGTGAGACTCAAGCCAATACTTAGGCTTGTCATAGACTTGCTCCAACAATTATATCCACCATTACTCTGATTATTATGCCAACAATCATTAGCTAAATGATTTGTCTTACCACAAATCCAACAAGCTTTGACTCCATCTTTATTATTCCTACCTCTTCGTCTACCTCTGCCACCTCCTCTTCCTCTTAGGAAGTTGGCTTGACTAGTTGTGCCTTCATCTTCATTTGCTTGTTGTTTTCCTTTGCTATTTTTCTTCTTATCCTTTGAGTACATTGCATGACCTGCACTCTTGTCACCTTCACCTTTGACATCCTGCTCAAAAGTTAACATATGTCCTAGCAACTGATTTAAGTCAGGAGTAAAATGATCAAGTGATAATTCAGTAGATAGAATGAATGGCTTCCATTTGTCATCACCTCTCAAACCTGTGAGGATTTGCCTTACCAATTTATCCTCCTCAATGTCTTCATCAACAGCTCCTAATGCATCTGCAATGTCCCTCATCCTTGTTACATAATCTGAAATGGATTGAGAGGCTTTCTTCTTGAATGTAGTAAATTCTGCCCACAAAGATGCCTTCCTTGACTTTGTGGTGTTTTGGAAATGCTCCTCCAAAGCATTCCATATATCACTTGCACTTTCAAGACCTCTAATGTGAGGTAGCAAGTAGTCATTGACTGCCATATAGATAATGCTCCTAGCTTGAGCATCTCTCTTCATCCAATTCTTCAAATTTGATAATTCCTCCCTAGTTGGAACACTAGGATCTCTGAATTGAGGCTTTTCTTCTTCACCTGTAATGTAAGCTATCAAGTCTTTGCTCATTAGATGAGCTTCCATCCTCATTGACCATGCAGGATAGTTCTCTCTATCCAATTTCTCTATCTGAAGAGAATCTCCCATCCTTTCTTCACCTGTATATTGAATTCTTCAATCTTCATAAAGTATAAGGTTACCTTTACTTCGAATGACACTCCTTTTGTCTTCCTTGGTGTCGTATGACCTGCTTCTCAAGCTTTGCCCTCAAGCTTTCACCTTTTGAACCTTCATATGTTGAATCTTCCTTTCCTCAATTTTGATACTTCGTGCTCTAATACCACTGATGGAGAGTGTTAATCTCCAAAAGAACAACCTACTCTTGAAATTAGACCACCTCTATATCAAGAGTAAGTCAAAAATTCCACCAATTTAGAGGATCAATACTCACTTATAAGGAATTTGGAAAATCTGTGAAGATGATGACTCTAGAGAAAGTCTGCTACACATTTCTTTCTCATTGACCTATCAATTATGTAAAGTTTTTTATGAAACTTTGCACAAGGTGTCACCTATAGATTGTACACCTTCTCCAAGTTGAATTACTCGAAAAGATTTAGTATAACTTGAGAAATGAACTCAACAAGTTACCTATGTCTAAAACTGTCTCCCTGTAGAATCGATTTTGACACCTGCAACTTCTAAGACATGGTTCTCTAAGAATAGAACCCGTTTAAGCAAATGCTTTTAGCCACAAGTAGCTTACCTTTGAACTTAAAGATTAATTACTTGCTTGCTTAAAACTTTAAACTGTGGAAGGAGAACTGATCAAATCATTGACTTCAAATTTTGCGCCTGTTTCAGGAACCAGTGAACACTTCTTCACATATGAATGTTCCTACACATAATTCTCACAGCCTGATCACAATTAGAAGCTAAAAATTTGTACAGAGGTCAATCAACTATGGACTTAGACTTGTACAAAATCATTTCACAAAAGATCTAACACAGAAGGAGAAACTGTAGAAATATCGGGCACAACATTTTCTTCATCTCTGAGAATTTTACATCTAAGTGATGAGAGAGTCTTAACTCACTTCTAGGATGTCTAAAATGACTCATACAACTTCTAATTACTCTATTCTCATGCTCTCTCATACTTGTCCCAACATTTTCCATAGTATTTATAGGAAAATATTTACAAACTTATGACTATTCAAAAGTATAAGTGACCTATATCTGAACTAATGTACATATATGTACATATCTTTCAACTCCTGAATGTAAACTTCTTCTATGCTTCAAAACTTGATCTTATCTTCATTCTTTGACTTCCAAAACTTCAATTGTTGATTGATCTGCACCAACACTTGACCTTAGCTTTATCAGAATATAAGGCAGAAGCTCGATTACCCCTTGAGGACTCACCACCTTTGCTAATCTTTTCTTCATGAGTGAAGAGTTGGCCCATGAGTGTGTTGAGGTCAGGTACATGCATATCCATGTATAAATCCATGGCTGTTGTGAATGACTCCCACTTGTCGTCTGCTTTGATTCCATTTATGATTTATCTAATGATTTGCTCCTCTTCAATTACCTCTCCAATGCTTCCAATTTGGTTGGAAATCTTCTTCAACTTTGTGACATAATTAGTCACACTTTGCTTCGAGCTTTTTTTCATTGTTGTGAACTCCATCCACAATTGGTTCTTCCTTGCTGGAGTGTTGGAAGAGAGGAAAGAAGCAAGTGCATTCCATGACTCTCTTGATGTCTTGCATCTCTTGACATGAGGTAAAAGAAAATGAGAGATTGACTTTAGAATATAGGACCTTGCAAGTGCATCCTTCGAACACCAATTTGAAAGTCCTTCCACTTCTTCATGTGATGGTTGCCCTTTGTTCCTTATGCTTCATCTTCGGATATGAATCCATATAGATTCCTCCCTTGAAGGTAAGCCTCTATCCTTAGAGACCATGCTGAGTAGTTGTTCCGATCCAATTTGTCAATTATTGATGGAAATCCATCTCCCATGATGCTTGACTATGCTCTGATACCACTCTGAAGAGAGATGGTGGATGCAATCCGAAGATGAGTTGGTGCTCCTACAACCGGCCTCACACCAGCCAACTGAGACTTCAAAGTTGATTAGTAGACCCTTTGAGCTTCCTAAATCCACCAAAATATCAGCCAAGTACTTTGGAACATGTATCCCAAAAGTTTAGGTCAAGACACACTAGTTGCGAAATGACTAGCTCCCAAAACTTGCTATTTTTGGACATACACCTACTGGAAAACTCAACAGTGCTCTCAACCTGGTAGGAATTAGATAAATTCCTTTTCTGCATGCCAAATAGACTTAGCAAGCTTGCCACTCCAAGTTAAAACACTTCAAATCAGCAACTGAGGACTGAGAACAACTTTTAACAAAGTCTGGAACATGCCTGCCATTCTCGGGGCTCTACAGACATAGACCAGCGAGCAGTAAAATGGAGATTTCTCCCATACTAAAAATCCAATGACCATGAAAATTTTTAGCAGAAACTAGACTTTGAGAGCTATCCAACGCACAGAAAACACTAAAAATAGATAAGTATAGCTCAAGTTATGAGCTTTTGAAGTTATTGCTCTGAGTGAGTATAGCAGAGACCAAAACAGAGAAGTAGATAATGATAAATGTATAGATTCACATATGATTACAACAACATTGGCAATGAATATTTGCATAATGGGAGTAGAATGATAGAGCTATGGAGTAAGCTCTTCAATCTCTACAAAATGACATGAAGTCATCACATACAAAGGCTTGCCCATGGCCTCTTCCTTCTTGCTCTTTTTATAGCTATTCTTGGAGGGAGTTTTGAATTCGAATTTGAATGGCTCCACCTAAAAGTGATCCCCAAAGTTAGGAGATATTCCCTCAGCTCAAAAATTCATGGTTTTAGGTAGTTAGAGCCATGACTTTGCTTTTACATCATGGATGAGGTAAGCCATCCTTTTCCTTTTTCTTTTTCACAATTACAAAAGATAAAATGTACTCTTTTACAAGAGGTGTTCACATGACTACACATGTAACTTACAAATGATCATAATATCAAGCATATCAAGCATGTAGGCTTGGGTAAAATGCACCAACAGCTCCCCCTCAAGCCTAACATGCTTGGCCTCCAAATATGTCTTCAATTATCCTTGATTTCCTGCAAGCCAATCATCAACTTGAATCTACTTAACTTTGTACCATCAAGAGCTTTAGTCAACATGTCTGCACATTGCATATCTGTAGAGACATAGGATAGTTGAATATCCTTGCTCATTAGCTTCTCCCTTACATAATGGTAGTGGACTTCAATATGCTTGGTTCTAGCATGGTATACCGGATTAGTTACTAGATGTAGTGAGCTTGTGTTGTCACAAAAAATGTGAGGTGTTGAAGAATGAAGTCCAACATCTGTGTACAAAGACTTTAACCACATGATTTCTTGAGTTGCATTAGCCAAACCTCTATATTCGGCTTCAGTAGAAGATAATGCCATGGTTGGTTGCTTCTTGGATGACCAAGAAATGATTTTTGAACCTGCAAATGATATATACCCGGATGTGCTTCTTCTATCATCTCTAGATCCGGCCCAATCTGCATCTGAGTAGACCTTTGGCTCAATATCTCAAGTAAATGAATAAAACAAACCTTCATTCATGGTCCCCTTTAGGGTACTTGAGGACTCTCTTGGCCGCTTCCATATGTGGTCTTCTCGGCTTATGCATAAACTGACTCAATGTGCTAACACTATAGCATATATCCACCCTTGTGAGTGTTGCATAGTTCAAATTTCCAACCAAGCTTTGATAGCTTGTGATGTCTTCAATTGGCTCTCCTTCATAAGCACTAAGCTTATTATTTTTCTCCATAGATGTACCTGCACACTTGGTATTTTCCATCTTGAACGAGCATGTCATGCACATACTTCATTTGTGTTATGTATATACCTGAACCTATGTAGACTAACTCCAATCCAAGGAAATAAGTGAGGGGTCCGAGGTCACTTATTTTGAACTCCTCCTTCATTTGAGTCTTTACCTGTTTGATTCCTTCAAGATCATTGCCTGTGATAATAATATCATCAACATACACACATAAATAGATCACTTCAGATCCATTCCTATTTATGAACAAAGAGGTAACCGCCTTGCTAGCTTTGAATCCTTGGTCCTACAAATAAGTCACCAATGTGAAATTCCAAGCTCTTGGAGCTTGCTTCAATCCATACAAAGCTTTCTTTAGTTTGCATACATAATTAGGATGATGTGCATCCTCATATCCAAGAGGTTGTGCCATATACACTTCCTCAAAAATCCATCCATTCAAGAAAGTATTCTTTACATCGAGTTGATAGAACTTCCGATTTCTAGATGCAGCAAAACTAATGAGAACCCTAATTGTAGGCACTTTTGCAATAGGAGAGAAAGACTCCTCATAATCAATACCATGGGTTTGAGAAAACCCTTTAGAAACTAACCTTGCTTTGTGTCTATTTATACTTCCATTTGGATTCCTCTTGATTTTGTATATCCATCGATATCCAATTACCTTCATAGATGGCTTGTTAGGTACAAGCTCCCAAGTGTCATTTTCCTTCAAGGCTTCCATTTCTTCATCCACTACATCTCTCCAACCTTTCTTGCTTTGTGCTTCTTCGAATGTGGTAGGTTCTTCATTGGTTGAATCCTTTGCAATGTAGATTGAGTGCTTGGTGACCAAACAAGTATCATAACCAAACCTTTCTGGTTTCTTCTTCTCCCTTGAAGACCTTCTAAGTGGTTGATGTGAGCGTTCGGGTTCATATGTGGCATCTTGCATCTTTGCTTTACCTTTGTTCTTCCATAGTTTAGTCTTTCCAAGTCTTCTAAGTCAATCTCGGAATCACTTTCTTCCATTTTCTTTGGCTCCTTTGGTTGAAGTGATGGAAAATCTTCATCCAAGTCATAAGGCAGCTTCACTTTCCTGTCATCATCAAACCATGATTTGTTTTCATCAAAAGCATCTCTACTCATAGAAAATCCTTTATTAGCTGGATTGTACAATCTATATCCTTTTTGGTTTTGGTCATAACCAATGAATATTCACTTCTTTCTTTTGGGATCCCATTTTCCTCTTACTTGAGAAGGAATGTGAGCATAGGCTAAGCATCCAAAAATTTTACAATGCTCTAGACTAGGTCTTCTTCCATTCCACACTTCATATGGAGTGGTTCCCTCTAGTGACTTAGATGGAAGTCTATTTATGAGATATATGGCTGTAGACACAGCCTCTGCCCATAGGTAGTTTGGCAATCCCTTTTCGTTGAGCATGGACCTTGCAACTTTGACAATAGCTCTGTTTCTCCTCTCTGCTATACCATTGAGTTCGGGTGTATACCTTGTAGTGACTTCCCTTTTAATGCCTCTTTCATGTAATAAGGCATCAAATTCAGAAGAGAAGTATTCTCCTCCACCATCTGATCTGAGTCTTTTCAAAGTCCTACCTGTTTGGTTTTCAACAAGAGCAACATACCTCTTAAAGCAATTAAAAACTTCATCCTTGTGCTTCATGAAAAACTGAATGGTCCACTTGCTACAATCATCTATGAAGGACACATAATATCTTGAACCTGATATAGATGGCTCCTTACTTGGACCCCACACATCCGTGTGCACTAGATCCAAAGGATTCTGATAAATATATCCTTTCTTATTGAAAGGTTGTCTATGAGCCTTGCCGAGTTGACAAGCTTCACACTTATGAATCATGTGTTGCCTTGTTATATTAGGCAAACCAAGTACACTTTGGTCCCTGCAAATTTGTTTAAGTGTCCTCTCACCAATGTGAGCAAGCCTTTTGTGCCATATCTCAAACTCTGTTAGAGTTTGAGATCCATAGCTAAACAAAGCTATGTTCTTTGTATCTTCCACTTCAAAAGTGAAAAGCCTTCCTGTCTTTTCTCCTTTGGCAATCTTTCTAAAGCCTTGCCTTGGGTTTTCAACATATGCTCCAAATCGGTTGAATCTAGCCTGCAATCCTTTTTCAACAATCTCAACACTTATTAAATTTTTGGTAATTGTAGGGACATACAAAACTTTGCTTAAGAGGTTCATATTCCCGTCTGATGTCTTCACATTACCTATCTTCTCCACTGAGTGCTTTGTGTCATCTCTTGTCTGCACTTCATGCTTGTTATGAGGATCTTCCAAATCAGAAAGTAAAGCCACATTTCCTGCTACATGGTTTGAGCATCCCGAATCAATGTAAAATATGTGATCATCATCCTTAACCTTCTTCACTGATAGATTCATAATCAATAATGAATCTTCTTGACTTTGGTCATCTCCATAGTTATTGTAGTCTCATCTTCCTCTATGGCCACTTTGATAGTTGTTGTTGTTTTAATTGTTGTTGTAATAGTTGTTGTTGTAGCCTCCATTGTATCTGCCTCTATTTGATCCATAGCCACCTCTATTAAATCCTCTTACTCTTGATTTCCTCGGGTTCCAGAAACATTCTTGTAGTATGATTGGATAAGCCACATATATTGCAAGGTTGAGATGATTGGAATCTCCCCCTGCCTTGCTTTCCACCTCTGCCTCTTCCTCTAGCTCTTCCTCTACCTGCAAAGTTTTCTTGGAAAGAGCTACCTTCATCTTCATTCTTCCTATTCTTTGACTTGTCCTTGACCTTAGCTTTATCAAAATATAAGGCAGAAGTTTGATTACCTCTTGAGGACTCACCACCTTTGCTAATCTTTGCTTCATGAGTGAAGAGTTGGCCCATGAGTGTGTTGAGGTCGGGTACATGCATATCCATGTATAAATCCATGACTATTGTGAATGACTCCCACTTGTCAGTTGCTTTGATTCCATTTATGATTTGTCTAATGATTTGCTCCTCTTCAATTACCTTTCCAATGCTTCCAAGTTGGTCGGAAATCTCCTTCATCTTTGTGACATAACCAGTCACACTTTGCTTCGAGCTTTTCTTCATTTTTGTGAACTCCATCCACAATTGGTTCTTCCTTGCTTGAGTGTTGGAAGAGAAAAAAGAAGCAAGTGCATTCCAAGTCTCTCTTGATGTCTTGCATCCCTTGACATGAGGTAAAAGAAAATCAGAGATTGAGTTTAGAATATAGAACCTTGCAAGTGCATCCTTCGAACACCAATTTGAAAGTCCTTCCACTTCTTCATGTGATGGTTGCCCTTTGTTCCTCATGGTTGGCATTGCTTCATCTCCGGATATGAATCCATATAGATTCCTGCCTTGAAGGTAAGCCTCCATCCTTAGAGACCATTTTGGGTAGTTGTTCCATTCCAATTTGTCAATTGTTGATGGAAATCCATCTCCCATGTTGCTTGACTATGCTCTGATACCACTCTGAAGAGAGATGGTGGATGCAATCCGAAGATGAGTTGGTGCTTCTACAACTAGCTTCACACCATCCAAGTGAGACTTCAGAGTTGATTAGTAGACCCTTTGAGCTTCCTAAATCCGCCACAATATCAGCCAAGTACTTTGGAACATGTATCCCAAAAGTTTAAGTCAAGACAGACTAGTTGCGAAATGACTAGCTCCCAAAACTTGCTATTTTGGGACATAGACCTGCTGGAAAAATTGAACAGTGCTCTCAACCTGGTAGAAATTAGATAAATTCCTTTTGTGCATGGCAAATAGACTTAGCAAGCTTGCTACTCCAAGTTAAAACACTTCAAATGAGCAATTGAGGACTGAGAAAAACTTTTAACAATGTTTGGAACATGCCTGCCATTCTCGGGGCTCTACAGACATAGGCCAGTGAGCAATAAAATGGACATTGCTCCCAAACTAAAAATCCAACTACCATGAAAATTTATAGCAGAGACTAGACTTTGAGAGCTATCCAACGCATGTTAAAACACTGAAAATAGATGAGTATAGCTCAAGTTATGAGCTTTTGAAGTTACTGCTATGAGTGAGTATAGCAGAGAACAAAACAGAGAAGTAGATAATGATAAATGTATAGATTCACATATGATTACAAACACAATGAATATTTGCACAATGGGAGTAGAATGATAGAGCTATGGAGTAAGCTCTCCAATCTCTGCAAAATTACATGAAGTGGTCACGTACAAAGGCTTGCTCATCGCCTCTTCCTTCTTGCTTTTTTTATAGCTATTCTTGGAGGGAGTTTTGAATTCGAATTTGAATGGCTCCACCTAAAAGTGATCCCCAAAGTTAGGAGATATTCCCTCAGCTCAAAATTCCCTTCTCAGATAAGAGGTAAGCTAGACCCTAAGGCAGAGAATTGCATCTTCATAGGGTATGACTTGAATAAGAAAGGGTATAGGTTCTACACTCCTTCAAACAAAGGATTTATGGTCAATAGAGATGTTGCCTTTGATGAGAATGACTCTTGGTTTGATAGTGAATGTAGGAAACGAAAGTTACCTTATGACTTGGAAGAGGAGTTTCCAAGCCTCACTAGGGAGGATCCTACTCATAATGGAGACATCAACTCAGATGATTAGGACATCATCAACCTAGAAGAGTTCAAGGCATGGAAGTCCAAAGGCAAAGTCAAGATGAAGAAGTTGGAGGATATACTTGAAACATCCAACCAAGCAATCAGAAGATCACAAAGGGAGATCAAGAAGCCGATCAGATATGGGTATGACACTTCCTTAGTTACTAAGCACTCTGTTTATCTTGCAAAAGACTTGTCATTTGAAGAGCCATCATCATATGAAGAGGCAAAGACCAAGGCAGAATGGAATGAAGCTATGGATGAGGAAATTGAAGCACTCAAGGAGAGTGATACTTGGGAACTAGTACCAAAGAAGGAGTCTATAAAGGTAATTGATCCTAGATGGATCTATGAGATCAAAAGGAATTCTGATGGATCAATAAGCACGTACAAAGCTAGACTTGTGGCTAAGGGTTTTGCACAAACCCAAGGAGTTGATTATGAAGAAACATTCTCACGTGTGGCCAAAATGCCAACAATCAAGGTACTGGTAAGTGTGGCTACATCAAAGAATTGGAACATGTATCAGTTGGATGTAAAAAATGCATTTTCAAATGGATCAATTTCAGAGGAAGTGTACATGTCTCAACCTGCCTATGAGGACCCAAGCAAGGTAACATATGTATGTAAATTGAACAAAGCTCTTTATGGATTGAAGCAGCCACCTAGGGCATGGAACCATAGGTTGACTACATATCTTCAGGATCAAGGATTTATCATGAGCAAAGCAGATACATCTCTGTTTGTGAAAAGAAATAATTTAGAGGTAATATACCTATGTGTATATGTTGATGATATTATACTCACAGGTAATGATGCCAATGGCATCAAGCAGATCAAGAATCAGATGATGCAGGAGTTCAAAATTAGTGACCTTGGATCACTAAAATATTTTCTTGGACTTGAGTTAGTATGTACTAACTCTGGAATTTATATTACTCAGAGAAATTATATACAGGACATGTTGAAGAAAATTCATTTGCAGGATGCCAAAGTTGCAAGTACTCCAATGGAGGTAAACCTAAAATTAAGTGCTCATGAAGGTAATGTGCTTGAGAACATTGCAGGTTACCAAAGCATAGTGGGAAGCTTGAACTATGCTACATTGACAGGGATTGATATTGCTTATGGAGTAAGTGTTCTAAGTTAGTTTATGCACAAACCTAGGGCACCTCATTTGGAAGCTGCCAAAAGGATTTTGAAGTACCTTAAGGGCACTCAAAATCAAGGGTTATATTTTCCTTATATATCAGACTTGGACATCAAGATATATTCAGATGCAGCTTGGGCAAGATGCAAAGATGATAGAAGGAGTACCTCAGGATACCTATCCTTTGGAGGTGATAAACCTATATCATGGTCTTCAAAGAAGCTACTGTTGCTTTATCTTCTACAGAAGCAGAGAATAGAGGATTGGCCAATGCTACTCAAGAGGTCATATGGATCAGATTGTTATACACATATTTGGGCTTGCATATTACATCTCCAATGATTTTTGGAGATATACAAACTCATTACATCTTGCAGCAAATCCTATTTATCATGCTAGGACCAATGATATAGAGGTCCACTATCACTATGTGAGAGAGAAGTTATTGAGCAAGGAAATTTAGTTAGCTTATGTATCAACTAATATGCAATGTGCAGATGTATTGACTAAAGCATTAGATGGTACAAAACTTTTCATGTTTAAGTCAATGATTGGATTGCAAGACACTCATGAAGATTGAAGAAGAATATCAAGCCAAAATTTTTGGCTTGAGGGGGAGCTGTTGGTGCAAAGTTCAAGCCTACACATTTGGCTAGAAGTTCATGAACAATTGAAGCTCCATGGAAACCATTGCTAGGAAGTTTTTTATCCTTTACCATTTGCAAAAGCTTATTTAACTTGAAAGAATATTTGTAACTATCTACAAACTTGTGGAGTTTGGTAGATGAAAAGTCACGACTTTATGTTAGAGAGAATAACTCCTAGATTGGTGGATTACTTTTAGAGAGAGACAAAAGTTGAATTCAAATTCAAAATTTGAATGTAGCACTTATAAAAAGTAACATGTAAATATCGCAATCAGAAGTGACTCCATTCCCGAGTTCTCCATTGCCATTTTTGTAAGAGAGTGAGGTCTACATTGTAGCCTACACTAATACACTACTCACCATCATTAGGCTATGATTGTCAAGCCTATGATCTTGTACAACATTGTTCATTAATACAATAGACCTACATTGCTCATCTATGATCTCTCTGTTATAGTCATTCATAACAGTCAACTTGTACTGCTCATATCTCAGTCATTTCTCCACCATTTTCAATGTTCTATAGGTTGTTGGATTCGACTCCAAGTTCTATACATGCTCACTAATGTTGAAGACAATCTATTCATCAGATTTGGAGAAAAGCACATGGAAGCACTCACTGGTCAAACTCTACAGAGGTCCTAAAAATCGAGGGTAATGATTCAATTGCTAAGTTGATTTCTCTGTGTATAGTGCATCATTTTAAGTGATTCTACTTGGAATCATAGCTTACTAAGCTAGTTAGATAGCTCTTAAAGGAATGTTTCTAATTCCTACTATACTGGAAGCACTGAGCATAACAAGCAGCATGTGTGTGAACAAAAATAGAAGGTTTTCATTAGTCTTTCAACTTGGAAATAATATGTTTTGATTCAATCTTTTCTCACATCATTTCCAAAGTACATAGGCACTTATTTAGTGTCATTGGAAAGCTAAGAGGGCCTACAACTCAACTATGAAGCATCAAGGGGCTAGTACAAAGAAATATTTGGCAGTACCTACTCATTTCTTGGAGTGTCCATCCCTCTTTCCCAACATTGATAATGTTAGCAATCCAAAACAAGACATCCATATGTCAAAATCTAGCAAGTAGATAGCTGATCTTAGGGTTTTTGCATGTTTTGGATGCAATGGAAGCATCAATTTCTCCAAATTCTAAACCAATCATGATATATAGCAATTCACATGGAATCTGAGGTTCATAATGGTTTCCTTTGTCCATGGCATCACCTCCTCCTAAAGCGATGAGTTCCACAAGGAGCAATCCTGTTCTCTGGTCTAGGCTTAATTGGATTTTTCTTATGAAATTGTCAAAACTTGATTGGTGTTCCCTAAAGGTTATTTGTAGGTTCCCAACTACGATTGTTGATGTCATATTCTTTCCAATGAACAAGGTACTCCATTATTGCTTAGGATATTCGCGAATCTAGGAAATGCTTGGCTTCAAATTCTTCATGATCATCAATCTCGGTAGGTGTTTCAAGAGTAGGTCTCTCCCCCTCAATGGTGAAATCTGATATAGTTCCAACATGGACCCATGGAAAATTCGATGTATTCCTATGGTACTTGGTAATTGATTCTTAAAAGTGACTAGGTTAATCTCAATCAAAATGGTGAATGGACCAAATCTTTGTTAGTATAGCTTTGCATAAGGCCACGAAGTCTACAAATTGTCTTTGAGTAACCAAAATTCATCCCCAATATGATAGGATGGATCCTAAACATGATGCTAAAATGCATAATTCTTATATTGTTCTTGAGCTCTATGGATGTCTTGCTTGAGTTCTTGGTGAATATCCATGAAGTATTGGGCCTTATCTCTAGCAATTGGGTCCTTGATATGATTTGAGAGTTGCATATCCATCTTTGGGTGTTGCCCATGATGTCCAAAGACGGGAGTCTACTTGGTAGATGTATGGACATTGTTGTTATAGGGAAACTCTACAAAGGGTAAAAGTTCAAACCAATAATTTTGATGATAGTTGATGGTGAGATGGAGATATTGTTCTAGGACTTGATTCACCCATTCTATTTGTCCATCAGTCTTTGGATGATTAGTTCTATACCATTTAACTTGAACACCAAGGAGCTTGCAAAGATTGTTCCAAAAGTTGGATATGAAATGTGGAACTCAATCACTGACAATATCATCAAGCAATCCATGAAGCCTAAAGATGTATCTAAGCTACAACAAGAGTAGCATCATACTTATCTAACATTTGAGGCCACCAAAAATCCCTTGATATGAGTCCTATTGTTTTATTCACTCCAAAATGTCCTACTGCAAGGTTATCATGAAGTTGTTCAAGTACTCGGATCTAATTGGATTCTGGGATTTCCTAGAGGGATGAATAATAGGTTCTTATAGAATAGTAACCCATCATTTTCATGGAACTCGTTTACTACATGAACTTTCCCTTCTTGAATTTTTTTCTTGACATTACAAAACAATTCATCATGTGATAAAGTCTCACAAATCAAATGGGTCAAGGCTGAATCTTCTTGATGGTTTGAAGATGGATACTACTTGGGGATGTTAAGGCTTGATTAATACATTCTCTGTTGATATATTTAGGTAGTGATGTATGTGAACACTCTAGGACCTCCGGGCACTTTTTCCCTCTTTAGGAATTTTTTTCCCTCGGGTTGTATATACACCTATTGTCCTAACAGGCTACTTATCTTTGTACTTTCTAGTGGTAATACATTCAGTATTGTGTGTTGTGCTCCAAGTTTCTTCTTCTTCCTTGTGTTGTTGGCGTGCTTCCGCAGACGTCTAACTCCAACAATTGGTACCACAGTTGGCCACTACTTCATCTAGGGCGTCATTGATACCTCTCTGGTTGTAGTCTTAGAATCGCACGAAATTTGGTGAGCTATGCTCAAGGTGTTTCAGAGATCAAAACAGCTTCACTATTTCATGCCAAAATCACAATCTGAGCTCGTTTCGGCCTCCAAATGCACCATCGTAGTGGTTGTGCATGCTATTTCATCTTTTTGTGCCAAATATATATACCACTTTTGGGTCGCCAGTATAAGCATCGCAAAGTCTACTACAGGTTTAGTAGAACTCGTTATGGTAGTTCTGTCCAACTTTTCAGATACAATCATTTTTCTACATCAGGGTATTTTAGTTAGTGGCCATGGCTAAAAGCAATGATGTATTTTGTAAGTTGGTTATTGAGGATAAGTTTGATGGTACAAATTACCCATTGTGGTCTTATATGATGCGTCATGTATTAGTCGCAAAAGGACTATGGAATATTGTGTTGGGTGTTGAAAGACGTCCTATTACACGTGCAAATATAGGTACTCCAAATACAGGCATTGAAGCTGATGCAGACGGTGTTGGAGATGGTGATATATTGCAGAAAGCTATTCGTGCTGTTGTTTCTATTGCAGCTACTGTAGAGCAAATTTTTTGGGATGGACGAGATGCTCAGGCACATGCATTGATAGCTTTGTCTATCAAACATGCCATTATTCCTCACATTTGCTCTTGTAGAACAGCTAAGGATGCTTGGGATACACTTAACACATTGTACCAATCTAGGAATGAGGCTTGTGTTGCTTACCTCCAAAAACAATTGGAGAGTGAGCACATGAATGAAGGTGATTATATGGACAATTTTCTGACAAAGATCAAGGAATTTGAAGGAACAGACGATTTTTGTAGATGAAGTCCATCCTGAGAGCTCACTTGTGCAGACTATTCTGAATGGTCTTCCGGAATCATATCAGAGTTTTGCTTCTACTCTTTGTTTGATGATGAAAGGCAATGCAAATGCCTTAACATTTGAAGAGTTAGTTTTTGTTAATGGGCATTTACTATTGTTTGAAGTTTTGACCCATCTTCTCATGATCAGTGCGTGTCTGCACTAGAATCAGATGTTTGCCCAGTACTTTGATAGTGGGGTGACCAAACATATTACCTCGTAGCATAGTTTCTTCTCTTCACTTGAGCCTACCCCTACAGGGAATACTGTTACATGCACCAACAACTCCTCTTATCCTATTATGGGAGTTGGTAAGATCATTTTGACTACTACTGATGGTAGTTCTTTCACTTTTTCAGATGCTTTGTTTGTGCATGGGATCAAGAAAAATCTGTTATCAATTTTTATATTAGCCAAGATTGGCTTGGTTGTGAAATTTGTTGATGACAGATGTACAATTCATGATCTGTCAAATGGCGACATCATTATTGCTTTTGGCGTTTTATGTCATGGCTTGTATAATCTCATAGACTATGAAAGATCTATAAATGATTCGGCATGTGCAGTACATGATTCTTAGGCTATGTCAGATGCAAAGCTTTGGCATGCACACTTTGTTCATCTGAATCTTGCTAGTTTGCTATGCCTGCAGAAATCTGAAATGGTGTCCTCTATGCCCAAAATTGAGGCACCCAGAAAACATATTTGTGAAGGCTGTATTTTGGGAAAAATGCACCGTTCCTCCTTTCCAAAAGTTGGTTCAGTTTGGGCTACTCAAAAATTGCAGCTTGTAGATAGTGATGCGTGTGGTCCTATGCAAACAGCTTCTTTTGGGAACTATCTTTACTTTGTGACTTTCATCGATAATTTTTCTAGGCATGCATGGGTATATCCATTGAAGGCAGAGTCCGAAGTGTTTATGTGCTTCAAACAGTTTCTGGTTTTGGCTGAAAATATGTCAGCATGTAAAATGGCACCCTCCATTCTCATCGAGGGGGGAATATATGTCTTCTGACTTTAATGCATTTCTTGCTGAACGTGGTATAAAACATCATTGTACGATGCCATATACACCTCAATAGAATGGAGTTGTTGAATGGAAGAACAGGTCACTCATGGAGATGGCGAGGTGTATGGTCAAGAGTCAGGCTTTACCACATAGTTTCTGGCTTGAGGTTGTCATGTGTGCAGCATTTGTACTTAATAGGTGCCCACTAAAGCGTTGTAGTCTATCACTCCATATGAGGCTTGGCATGGTTGCAAGCCATTTGTTGCTCATCTGCATGTTTTTGGTTGTTTAGCATATGCATTAATGCTTGAACAACATTGCAGAAAATTGGATGGCTATCATCTGTATCATCCACAGACTAAATGCATATTGGTTAGCCGTGATGTTGTTTTTGTGGAAGATGCTATTCAGCCCTTACTTTCATGTACTAAGGAGACATCTATTAGCTCCAAAGACATGTATGACACTTTGTTGTCTCTTTTTACAGGTGGACTAAGGAGACATCTATTAGCTCCAAAGACATGTATGACACTTTGTTGTCTCTTTTTACAGGTGGATAGTCTAGTGCTATTCCTAATGAGGCATTTTCTCAGCCATTATAGGTTTCATGTGATGATGCAGATCATTCCATTTCTGATGCAGATTTACATGATGCACTTGATGATGAGAGAGATGATATTGAGCAGGCAAAAATTATGCCAAAATGGCTAGTGCAGACTTTGCGTGATAGCAAATTAGATGCATCTCTATCATATCATACTCGTTCACATAGTGCCTCTTTTGCATCAGATTGCTATGTTATGGCTGCCTCTAGTCTCTGTGATGAGACTGAACCTATTTTGTTTGATGAAGTACAAAATTTTGAACATTGGATGGATGCAATGCAATCTGAATATGATGCTATCATGAAAAATTATGGTCTTTATGTGACTTTCCTCCTGGCAAGAAGGCCATTGGCACTAAGTGGGTATACAAGTTGAAGCATAAACCTGATGGAACAGTTGATAGGTATAAGGCTAGGCTTGTTGCAAAGGGTTATGCGCAAGAAAGGGGCATTGATTTTGATGAAACCTTTGCTCCTACTTGCCGAATGACTATTGTTCGTAGCATTCGTGCACTTGCAGCTCATCATGGTTGGAATGTACATCAGTTGGACATTAAAACAATATTTTCAAATGGTGACTTGCATGAAGAAGTGTATGTTTTTCATCCTCGTGGCTTTGTGCAAAAAGGGCATGAAAACCATGTGTGCAGGTTAAAGAAGGCATTATATGGTTTAACGCAAGCACCACGTGCTTGGTATGAAAAGATACATGCTAATTACACATGGTTTTGAGAATAGTCCAACTGAAAGCACCTTATATGTTAAGTGTGCTAATGATGTGCTTCTGATCATTGTGGTGTATGTTGATGACATGCTACTCACTAATCCTCATGACATGCATATTGTTGATTTTAAGATTGATTTGCATGCCTCATTTGAGATGTCTAATTTGGGGCATTTGCACCACTATTTGGGCATTCAGTTTATGCAAGTTGGTGGTGGAATAGCTTTGTGTCAAATGAAATATATTGACACCTTATTGCAATGTTTTAGCCTTAAAGACTGTAAGCCTATTGCCACTCCTATGGAGACAGGTTTACGATTGAGTCTTCATGATGTTGGAGATGCATTTGATGTCATTCTCTATTAGTAGGCAGTTGGATGCTTGATTTCCTTATGCATTACTTGGTTAGATATTCAGTTTGGTGTCTCACAGATGAGGAGGTTTATGCATTGCCCAAGTGTCAAGCATTGGCAAGCGGTTAAGTGCATCTTTCGCTACTTGAGTGGTACCCGGCTACTTGGATTGTTTAATCCCAAGGGGGGATCACTACCGCCAGATTTGCATGCTTTTTCTGATAGTGATTGGGCTGGTTGCTATGACACTCATGTGTCCACCAATGGTAAATTTTTCTTCATGCTCAATAGCTCATGTATATCTTGGTTGAGCAAGAAGCAACCTATTGTGGCCACTTCCAATTGTGAGGCTGAGTAAAGGGCAGCTTTCACAGCGAGTGTTGAGTGTTTGTGGCTCAGACACCTTATAGTTGATTTGGGTGTTGGTCAGTCTGGTTCTCTGCTGCGGAGATCAACTTGACATATGTGCCCACGCAGGAGAACATTGCAGACCTTTTTATGAAGGCTCTGCCTAGGGAGAAGTTTGAAGCTTTCTGCAAAGCTTTGGGCTTACTTCCTTTTGTGGTAGAAGGTTCTTCAATCATCTATTAAACCCCGTCTAAATTGGCTTATGAATTAATCCTCATGCCAAGTGATATTACATATCGATTGCCTAAATTTTTATGCATATGTAGAGGCAGGTTGGTTACCTTGACATAGCTTCCAGAGTTTCTTTTCTACCACTAGACTCATGTCTATATGTCCAAACGTGGTGGTGAGCTCTCGAAAAAAACCCCTCATAGTCATGAAGTATTGCCATGTCCTTCTCCAAGATTGAGGTGAACCATGAGAATATTTTCCCACATAGCAAGGCTCCAATAAAGCAGACCTTGGATGCATCATCAAGGTATCTATCGAGCTACATATGGATGTACAGTTTGACTTGTAGTAGGAACCCGTGGAGCATTGTGCGATCATCATCAAACTTTTTTCACATGCAAATCTTGGATTCCTTCGTGAAGGATAAACTAGGTTGTTGGTTCACTTGAATGTTTTCTTGATTTCTTTGGAGATTCCTTATTTGTTCTTGTAATTCTTGGATGAGTGCACCTATATGCATAGGATGTCCCATCTCGACTTGCGTTTGTCGATGAGTTAGGACCTAGAGTTGTTGTTGGAGACTCTAAAGTGATGCCACAATCCCTTCAAAATCCTACCCACCCCTTCACTCAATTGAAGCTGAGCAGTTAGCTCCTCAATAATCCTTGAAAGAATAGAAGTGCATTTTCCAATGCCTTCACCTTTTAAGCCAAGGAAATGAGCCTTGCTACGAGATGTAGTGCCTACGTAGACTCCCATGCAATACTTGCATTGCCATGTATTCTTACCAAACTCTTTCACATGGCTGCAAAATGCATTAAGATTTCTTCTCATGATGATAAAACTCAAAGGATAAAGGGTGTATTCTTATGACTATACTTCAAAATACTCAAGAGGGCATTGGGCTGAAAATTAAGATCTTTCTCAAAAGAGAGGGTTGAGTCCTCTCTCTCTCTCTCTCTCTCTCTCTCTCTCTCTCTCTCTCTCTCTCTCTCTCTCTATATATATATATATATATATATATATATATATATATATATATATATATATATATATATATATATATATATATATATATATATATATATATATATATATATATATATATATATATATATATATATATATATATAGTTGAACTTTCAAGGTAAGCTCAAGACTCCGGGGGCAATCATAAGGTCTCTCTCTCTCTCTCTCTCTCCCCTCTCTCTCTCTCTCATAATACCCATGCATGAAGAAGAGCTCAAGATACTTGCATGCATCAAAAAACTACATATGCATGTTTTCAACCACAAAATGGAGTTTTGCATAAAAATCATCCTCCACAATTTAAATTGTGTATATGATTTTTAGGATCTTTATTTTATTAAAATTATGTGATTTTTTAAACTAAGACAACTATCATGTTGTCAAGTACAAAGTTGAATAAAGAGGCATTATTCAATCCAGTTATGATGCTTTGCAGATTAAGTACATGACAAAAGACATGAGATTCTATATCAATGAAAAAGTGATCATCTATTCTTTCAATATCAACAAATAGAAATAGATGCATATTTATACTAGAGAATAGATGGCAAAGCATATTGAAGTTCACTATCACTTTGTTTGTGAAAATTTCATTCATAGAAAATAAAAGTAGATGCATATTTATACTAGAGAATAGATGGCAGGTATCTTTACAAAATCTCTTCAAGGCGGATATCACTTTGTTTGTGAAAATATCATTCATAGAAAACAAAAATAGATGCATATTTGTACTAGAGAATAGATGGCATATATCTTTACAAAATCCAACTTAATCTACGTCAAGGATGCTTTAAGAATAAGAACGTTTTATTTTGTATAAAGCTTTCATTTCAAGTTAATTTCATCTAGTATGAATCGATGTATCAATTTCATGCTTGTAACTTAAAAAGACCTATGTATGAATCTATGTGGGAATGTAGCTGAAAAAGACCTATGTAAAAGTTTTTTGAAATGAATCTACTTTAGAGATGCTTTAGGAATTATAAAAACTTTACTTTATATGTAGCTTTCATTTCATGTTAATTTCATCTATTATGAACATCTGTATTAATTTCATGTTTGTAATCAAGGTCACTCTTAGCTTAAAAGGGAGATTTGATGATGTGGCAATGTAGTTTTAAAAAGTGTTGGGATAAATGGATGGACACTCCAAGAAATGAGTAGGTACTACCAAATCCTGCTTTGTACCAGCCCCTTGTAGCTTCAGAGCTTATTTGTGGGCCCTCTTAGCTTTCCAAAGACACTATACAAGTTCCTATGTACTTTGGAAGTGATGCAAGAAAAGATTGAATCAAAATAGACTACTTCCAAGTTGAAGGTTCAATGAAAACCTTCTATTGTTTATCACACATCTGTTGCTTGTTATGCTCAGTGCTACCAGTATAGTAGGAATTAGAAAAATTCCTTCTAGAGGTATCTAATTAGCTTAGTAATCTAATGATTCCAATTGAAATCATTCAAAATGATGCACTATACACAGAGCAATTAATTTAGCAATTGAATCATTACCCTCGATTTTTTAGGACCTCTGCAGAGTTTGACCAGTGAGTGCCTCGACGCGCTTTTCTCCAACTTGGCTAAATATAACTCCTTCAAAATTTGTGAGCATATAGAGAAATTGGAGCTGATTCCAACAAGCTATAGAAGATTGAAAATGGTGGAGAAATAACTGAGATATGAGCAGTACAAGTTGATAGTTATGAATGACTATGATAGAGAGATCATATATGAGCAATGTAGATCTATTGTATTAATTGTTATTTTGTACAAGATCATAGGCTTGACAATCATAGCCTAATGATGATGAGTAGTGTAGGCTACAATGTAGACCTCACTTCCTTACAAAATGTCAATGGAGAACTTGGGAAATGATACACTTCTACACGCAACATTTTCAAGCTACATTTTATAGGTGCTTCATTCAAATCTGAATTTGAATTCAACTTTTGGCTCTCTCTAAAAGTAGTCCTTCAATCTAGGAAATATTAACTCAATGAAGTAGTTACTTTTCTATCTAACAAGTCCATGAGTTTTTTGGTAGGTGATCACAAATATTCTCTCAAGTAAAAAAAAGACTTATACAAATGGTAAAGATAAAAATTTTCCTAGCAATGGTTTCCATGGAGCTTCATATGTTTATGAACTTCAAGCCAAATGTGTGGGCTTGAAATTTGCACCAACAGCTCCCCCTCAAGCCAAACATTTTGGCGTTGTCTTCATCTTCAGTCTTCATGAATATTCTGCAATCTAATCATTGATTTAAACGTGCAAAGTTTTGTACCATCTAATGCTTTAGTCAATAAGTCTGCACATTGCATATTTGTTGACACGTATACCAATTGAATCTCCTTGCTCAATAGCTTCTCTCTCACATAATGATAGTGGACCTCTATATGCTTGGTCCTAGCATGATAAATGGGATTTGCTGCAAAGTGTAATGAACTTGTATTATCTCCAAAAATTATTGGAGATGTAGTGTGGAAACCTAAATCTGTGTATAACAATCTGATCCATATGGCCTCTTGAGTAGCATTGGACAATCCTCTATACTCTGCCTCTGTAGAAGATAAAGCAATAGTAGGTTGCTTCTTTGAAGACCATGATATAGGTTTGTTACCTTTAAAAGATAGGTATCCTGAGATACTTCTTCTATCATCTTTGCATCCTGCCCAATCTGCATCTGAATATATCTTGATGTCCAAGTTTGATGTATAAGGGAAATACAATCCATGATTTTGAGTGCCCTTAAGGTACTTCAAAATCCTTTTGGCAGCTTCCAAGTGAGGTGCCCTAGGTTTGTTCATAAATTGACTTAGAACGCTTACTCCATAAGCAATATCAATCCTTGTCAAAGTAGCATAGTTCAAGCTTCCCACTATGCTTTAGTAACCTGCAATGTTCTCAAGCATATCACCTTCATGAGCACTTAATTTTAGGTTACCTCCATTGGAGTACTTGCAACTTTGGCATCCTGCAAATGAAACTTCTTCAACATGTCCTGTATATACTTCCTCTGATTAATATAAATTCCAGAGTTAGTATAGACTAACTCAAGTCCAAGAAAGTATTTTAGTGATCCAAGGTCACTAATTTTGAACTCCTTCATCATCTGATTCTTGATCTGCTTGATGCCATTATCATCATTACCTATGAGTATGATATCATCAACATATACACATAGGTATATTACCTCTGAATTACTTCTCTTGATGAAGAGAGAAGTATCTGCTTTACTCATGATAAAACCTTAATCTTGAAGATATGTAGTCAATCTATGGTTCCATGCCCTAGGTACTTGCTTCAATCCATAAAGATCCTTGTTCAGTTTACATACATATGTTACTTTGTTTGGGTCCTCATAGCCAAGAGGTTGAGACATGTACACCTCCTCTAAAATCCAGCCATTTCGAAATGCATTTTTTACATCTAGCTGATACATGTTCCAATTCTTTGATGCAACCACACTTACCAATACCCTGATGGTTGGCATTTTGGCCACAGGTGAGAAGGTTTCTTCATAATCAATTTCTTGGGTTTGTGCAAAACCCTTAGCCACAAGTCTAGCTTTGTACCTGCTTATTGATCCATCAGAATTCCTTTTTATCTTATAGATCCATCTAGAATCAATTACCTTCATAGACTCCTTCTTTCATACTAGTTGCCAAGTATCACTCTCCTTGAGTGCTTCAATTTCCGCATCCATAGCTTCCTTCCATTCTGCCTTGGTCTTTGCCTCTTCATATGATGATGGCTCTTCAAATGAGAAGTATTTTGCAAGATAAACAGAGTGCTTAGTAACTAGGGAAGTGTCATACCCATATCAGATTGGTTTCTTGCTCTCCCTTTGTGATCTTCTGATTTCTTGGCTAGATGATTCAGGTATATCATCTAGTTTCTTCATCTTGACTTTGCCTTTGGACTTCCATGTCTTGAACTCTTCTAGGTTGATGATGTCCTCATCATCTGAGTTGATATCTCCATTCTGAGTAGGCTCCTCTTTAGTGAGGCCTGGAGAATCCTCTTCCAAGTCATAAGATAGCTTTACTTTCCTGCATTCACTATCAATCCAAGAGTCATTCTCATCAAAGACAACATCTCTACTGACCATGAATCCCTTGTTTGAACGGTTGTAGAACCCGTATCCTTTCTGATTCAAATCATACCCTATGAAGATGCACTTATCTACCTTAGGGTCTAGCTTACCTCTTATCTGAGAAGGGATATGCACATAAGCTACACATCCAAAGATCTTGCAATGATCAAGTGAAGGTCTTCTACCATGCCATGCTTCATATGGGGTCATCCCATCAAGAGATTTGGATGGCAACCTGTTTACAAGATAAGTGACAGTAGACACACTCTCTACCCACAAGTAGTTAGGTAATTTTTTCTCATTTAACATTGACCTAGCTGTTTCAACAATTAATCTATTTCTCCTCTCTGCCACCCCATTTTGCTCAAGGGTATACCTTGTTGTAATTTCTCTCTTGATTCCTCTATCCTGCAAGAATATATCAAACTCATTTGCGAAGTACTCACCTCCTCCATTTGACCTTAGTCTCTTTAGGTTTCTCCCTATTTGGTTCTCAACAAGTGCAAGACATTTTTTTAAAGCAACTGAATACTTCATCTTTGTGCTTCATAAAGTACAATACAATCCACCTACTGTAATCATCAATGAAAGATACATAATACCTTGATCCAGAAATTGAGGGATCCTTACTTGGTCCCCATACATATGTATGGACAAGCTCTAGGTAGTCCTCATGCATGTAGCCTTTCCTTGAGAAGGATAACCTGTGAGATTTTCCAAACTGACAAGCGCCACATTTATAAATCATGTGTTTCTTGGATACATTAGGTATCCCAAGCACACATTGATCTCTACATATTTGTTTCAAGGTTCTTTCACCAACATGCCCTAATCTCTTATGCCAAATTTCAAGCTCTGAAAGTGTTTGCTCTTTATAACTATAAAGTGCAAGTTCAAAAGTAAACAATCTACCTGTCTTTTCTCCTTTGGCTATTCTTTTGAAACCATGCTGGGGATCCTCCACAAATGCTCCATATTGGTTGAACCTGACCTGCAAACCCTTTTCCACAATCTATCCAACACTCATCAAATTCTTGGTAACTGTAGGTACATATAAAACCTTGCTCAACAGATTCTTGTTTCCATCTAAGGTCTTAACATTTCCTACTTTAATCATTGAGTGCTTGGTGTCATCATTTGTTTGTACCTGATGCTTACCCTTTGGTTCCTCAAGGTCAGAGAGAAGAGTAACATTGCCTGCCACATGGTTTGAGCATCCTGAGTCAATGTAGAAGAGATGGTCATCATTTATACCTGGTTTTGAAGTCATGTTCATAATCAGAAGAGAATCTTCTTGCTCCTCTGTATAGTTGTTGTAATCTTCCCTTGATTTGTATCCTCCTTGGTAATTGCTATTGTAGTTGTTGTTGTAGCCTTGGTGGTGATTATATCTTCCTCTTGATTGTGTATATCCACCTCTTTGATATCCTCTACCTCTCTGATTCTTGAAGTGCCTGAAACACTCATCTATAGTATGATTTGACAATTCACAAATATTACATGGTGAGGAGTTATAAGGTCTCCCCCTACCTTGCTTACCTCCTGTACCCCTTCCCCTTGAAGTTCTACGTCTCCCTGCATAGTTGGCTTGGGAGGTAGTTCCTTCATCTTCAACCTTTTTGTTCTTCCCTTTCTCTTTGGACTTATTTTTATCAGTGTATAGGGCAAAAGAGCTATTACCTCTTGATGAATCTCCATTCTTGTTGAGCTTGGCTTCATGGGTGAATAGTTGCCCCATGAGAGTGGTAAGATTTGGAATATGCATGTCCATGTACAAGTCCATGGCAGTTGTGAAGCTCTCCCATTTGTCATCAGCTTTGATACCATTGATTACTTGTCTTACAATTTGATGCTCTTCAATTTCTTCTCCTATGCTTGCCAAATTGATCTGCTACATCTTTGACTTTGATCACATACTCTGAGATCCCTTGCTTAGGTTGCTTTCTTTGAGTGGTAAACTCAATCCACAATTGGTTCTTCCTAGCCCTTGTGTTGGAAGAGAAATAAGAAGACAATGTTTCCCAACTCTCTTGGGATGTCTTAGAGTTCCTAATATGTGGAAGAAGAAAATCAGAGATTGAGTTAAGTAAGCAAGACCTTGCTAATGCATCCTTGGCACACCATGTGTTGAGTCTTTCATGCTCCTCTCTTGTAGGTTGTCCTTTGCTTCTGAATATGGGCATCTCCTCATCTTCTGAGATATATCCATAAAGGCTTCTTCCTTGCAAGTATGTCTTCATCCTTAAGGACCATGCTTGATAGTTGTTCCTATCCACTTTATCAATGAAAGAAGGAAAACCATCTCCCATTTTACCTTAGCTCTGATACCACTATTAGGATAGATCGATGGACACTCCAAGAAATGAGTAGGTAGTGCCAAATCCTGCTTTGTACCAGCCCCTTGTAGCTTCAGAGCTGAGTTGTGAGCCCTCTTAGCTTTCCAAAGATACTATACAAGTTCTATGTACTTTGGAAGTGATGTAAGAAAAGATTGAATCAAAACAGACTACTTCTAAGTTGAAGGTTCAATGAAAACCTTCTATTTTTTATCACACACATGTTGCTTGTTATGCTCAGTGCTACCAGTACAGTAGGAATTAGAAAAATTACTTTTAGAGGTATCTAACTAGCTTAGTAAGCTAATGATTCCAAGTAAAATCACTCAAAATGATGCACTATACACAGAGCAATCAATTTAGCAATTGAATCATTACTCCCAATTTTTTAGGACCTCTGCAGAGTTTGACCAGTGAGTCCTTCAACATGCATTTCTCCAACTTGACTAAATAGGACTGCTTCAAACTTTGTGAGCATGTAGAGAACTTGGAGCGGATTCCAACAAGCTATAGAACATTGAAAATGGTGGAGAAATGACTGAGATATGACCAGTACAAGTTGACAGTTATGAATGACTATGATAGAGAGATCATATATGAGCAATGTAGATCTATTGTATTAATGAACAATGTTTTACAAGATCATAGGCTTGACAATCATAGCCTAATGATGGTCAATAGTGTAGGCTACAATGTAGACCTCACTTCCTCACAAAATGTCAATGGAGAACTCGGGAAATGATACACTTCTACATGCGACTTTTTCAAGCTACATTTAATAGGTGCTTCATTCAAATTTGAATTTGAATTCAACTTTTGGCTCTCTCTACAAGTAGTCCTTCAATCTACGAAATATTCCCTCAATGAAGTGGTTACTTTTCTATCTAAAAAGTCCACGAGTTTTTTGGTAGGTGATCACAAATATTCTCTCAAGTAAAAAAAAAGACTTTTACAAATGGTAAAGATAAAAATCTTCCTAGCAATGGTTTCCATGGAGCTTTATATGTTTATGAACTTCAAGCCAAATGTGTGGCTTGAACTTTGCACCAACAAAAAGCATATGTAAATGTCTTTTGAAATGATAAAATGCATTTGAGGTGTGCCTTTGGTCGCTTGAACTCTGTATCTCTTCTCGCTTCATATGAACTAATGTATCCACAAAAAATATCTGCCATAGCTACATGCTCCAATATAGGAGAAATTAAGTGTCCTTACCTATTAATATTATGGAGAACATTAATTTCGTGTTTTGAACATGCTCAAAAGCATGTGTTTTCCTTTCTCTTATGAAATATATATACACATCAATCTCTCTAATGATATCCCTTTCTCTTGTAAATAGACTATGGGTACAATCAATGTCATCAATGGGATTGGTTTGTTCCTCATTGTTATGTGATAGTGAGGATGAATCAAATGTAATCCTACTCACCCTTTCACTCAATTGAAGTTGATCAGTTAGCTCCTTGGAAGAATAGAAGTGCATGGATAAAGGTGTATGCTTATAACTATACTTCTATAATACTCAAGAACCAAACTCAAGAGGAAAATAAGCTGAAAATTGAGATCTTTATCAAAAGAGAGGGCTAAGCTCTCTCTCTCTCTATCTATCTATCTATCTATCTATCTATCTATCTATCTATCTATCTATCTATTTATCTATCTATCTATCTATCTCTCTCTCTATATCTCTCTCTCTATCAAGTTGAACTTTCAAGGTAAGCTCAAGACTCAAGGGGCAAGCATAAGCTCTCTCTCTCTCTCTCTCTCTCTCTCTCTCTCTCTCTCTCTCTCTCTCTCTCTCTCTCTCTCTCTCTCTCTCTCTCTCTCTCTCTCTCTCTCTCTCTCTTTGGTCAACTCACCCATGAAGAAGAGCTCAAGATACTTGCACGCATCAAAAGACTACATACAACAAAATGGAACCCTGAACGTTTTTGGTGAATTTTTGCAAAAAAAGTATTCTCCACGATTTAATATACAAGTTTTAGGATTTTTATTTTATAAAAATTGTGTGATATTTTTAACTATGCCAACTACCATGTTGTCAAGTACAAAACTTGAATAAAGAGGCATTACTCAAACCATTTGTGATGCTTTGTGGATTAAGTACATGACAAAGGACATGAGATTCTACACCAATGAAAAAGTGACCATCTATTCTTACAATATCAACAACATTATGCTGTCAAAGAATCATGCAAAATCAAAGCATATTGAAGTTAACTATCACTTTATTCGTGAAAATGTCATTTCACCAAAAATAAAAATAGATTCATATTTATAATAGAATATAGATGGCAGATATCTTCACAAAATCTCTTCCTAAAGCCAAGTTTATCTACGTCAAGGATGCTTTAAGAATAAGAAAGCTTTAATTTGTATATAGCTTTCATTTCAAGTTAATTTCATCTAGTATGAACATATATATCAATTTCATGTTTGTAACCAAGGTCATTCTGAGCTTAAGGGGAGATTTGATGATGTGGGAATGTAGTTTGAAAAAACTTATGTAAAAGTTTTCCGAAATGAATCTACTTTAGAGATGCTTTAGGAATCAGAAAACTTTAATTTGTATATAGCTTTCATTTCATGTTAATTTCATCTCGTATTAACATATGTATTGACATTCTTAGCAATGTAGACTTAAAAAAACATATGTAAAAGTCTTTTGAAATGATAAAATGCATTTGACGTGTGCCTTCGGTCACTTGGACTCTGTATGAACTAATCTCTCCACAAAAAGTATCTGCCATAGCTACACGCTCCAATACAGGAGAAATTAAGTGTGCTTACCTATTAATATTATGGAGAACATTAGATTCGTGTTCTGAACATGTTCAAAAGCATGTGTTTCCCTTTCTCTTGAAAGATATATACACATCAATCTCTCTAATGAAACTGTCAGAAACCTCGTAGGTTTCCTTCTTTGAAACTCGTTAACTTGCGAATAATGCATTCTGTATGTAAATGAGCTTTTCTTTTTACCAATTATCAATGCAATTGCAAAAACTAAGCCTGGCCACATCTGTAGAGTTAGAACTAGTATCGTGTAGATATCTGCATTATTAAAAAATTTAGATGATCGCATCTATAACGTTAGAACCGTTACTTGTATTGAAGCTATCTGCCTTACAGAAACTAAGCTTGATTGGAGCTGTAATGTTAGACCAAGTACGAGTATTGATATGAGCTGCCTCAAAATACTGTTGTTCATGTTTTCAAACATCATATGATCAAAGTCAGTCCATCTGGTACAGTAAAGGGAGCTTGATCTTACTGCAACCACGATGAAGCACGGCAGAAGTGATAATGAGTGGTTCATGATTAGGGAAAGTTATTCATGACTAACAGAACTAAGGTCTATCCAACATAACAACACGGATTGAAGGACCAGGTGTATTAACACATGCGAACCCGGGCAGGCAGGCATCCAAGCCCATGTGGCCAAGTGGTTTGATGCCTTGAGTCTCTGGGAGGTAGTCCTGAGTTCAAGTCTTGACATGTATCTATGAGTTAGGCTCACAGATGGTGCCTCTAACTTTACGAGGTTGGGTGTGTGAGTGTGTTTTCAATTCAATATTGTACTCTCATATATATATATATATATATATATATATATATATATATATATATATATATATATATATATATATATATATATATATATATATATATATATATATATATATATATTCACAGATAAGCGGGTCATAAATGACACAACTTCTACTCCTGTTCTACAAAGTCTCCCTAAAAAGATGAGGACCATACTCATACATACTTCTAACATATGTCAGATGTGTCTTTCAAGTTATGGGTAAGATTTACAATACAGCGTTCGCTGTCCTCAATTTATTTGATCAAAAGGCTAAGATGAAGTGGAAAACCATTTCAATAAATGGACTCAGCGAATAACCTGATTTGGCAGACAGTTTCAAAGTGCACTTCATGAAAGGGGACTTCAGAACCAGCTGAGCTTTTCATCTGTTGATCCACAAATATAGAGCTCGAGCACCATGGCTTATGCTGTTAAAAAACGAAAATATCACAATAGACAATCCTTTGTAGTTTGGACCATCCAGCACCAGCTGATCTTACATGTGTTGATCCACAAACATAGAGCTCGAGCACCATGGCTTATGCTGTTAAAAAACGAAAATATCACAATAGAAAATCCTTTGTAGTTTGGACTATCCAGCACCAGCTGAGCTTACATCTGTTGATCCACAAACATAGAGCTCGAGCACCATGGCTTATGCTGTTAAAAAAGGAAAATATCACAATAGACAATCCTTTGTAGTTTGGACCATCCAGCACCAGCTGAGCTTACATCTGTTGATCCACAAACATAGAGCTCGAGCACCATGCCCTATGCTGTTAGAGAAGGAAAATATCACAATAGACAATCCTTTGTAGTTTGGACCATCCATTCTGTACGCATACATAACACGGGCTGATTTGCACGCGTACTTGACATGGACTATTGGAGATGCATGTCCTACATATCGAATTTCATGCAGTGCAACTAAGAAAGTAAAACCAGAAGGATCACACGGATTGTCGCCATACCTTCAAGGGCAATCTTCTATCACTTTAAATGTCCCAAAATTCGTACCTCTCACGATGAAGACAGAAAGAGCCTTTCCAGCTAACAGCAACGACTGGTCAGGCATACAAACCGTTAATTATGATGCAGAACAATATGTAGTCCCCTTTATGAGATGAGTATCATAGATACAACTGCTTCCAGGTGAAATCTGCTAGTCATATATGTCCCATCCAATAGGGGTTTTGGCATGATCCTGCATGTGAAACCTCAGAGGAGTGTCCATGTAACTGTTGAAATCGGCCTGTTCATTTTTCTGTCCCTACGGTGACCTGCAAATTATTCTCGTCGGGCTTTACATCATAACAACACGGTGTCTCCTCGTATTGTTCTATCAGCTTATACTTTTCACCTATTTCTCTTAAAAGCTCAAACACTTCGAACATTGTTGGTCGTTCTTTGGGAGATGCTGGGAGCACGCACCTACAAGCGATCCCCAAAAATTGAGCAAGCTCGTCCCCAGGTGCTTCGCTGCTTAACGAAGAATCTATGGCTTCCTTCACCCGCCCATTTGTCGATAGATATCCAATCCATTCTGCCAGGTTGCCCTTGAAGTCCCCTTCTCCATAGACCTCCATTGCTTTCTGGCCTGTAATGAGCTCAAGGAGTACCACCCCAAAGCTATAGACATCACCTTTCATAGTGGCAACCAGTGTTCTGACGTACTCTGGAGCCACATAACCTACATCGCCGAAGTCACCATTTACGAACGTGCTGATGTGGGTATCTACAGGGTTCATCAGGCGAGCAAGCCCAAAATCAGTTATCATTGGCTCAAATTCCTCATCTAAAAGTATACATGAGGCGCTTATGTTCCGATGTATGACCCTAGGGTTACAATTATGATGCAGCCATGAAAAACCTCGTGCTGCTCCAATTGCAACTTTAAGTCGCATTGTCCAACGCAGCCTGCAATCCTGTGGCACCTCATGAAGTGCTGTTCTTAGACTACCATGCGCCATATGCTTATATACAAGTAGTTTCTCTCCGTCCGCCATACAATACCCAAGCAAAGGCACAAGATTCCTGTGCTTTAACTGTCCAAGCGTGTTCATCTCTGATTTGAAATGTTTTTCTGTCTGCGATGATACCTGAAGCCTCTTAATGGCCATCACAGAACCATCTGACAAGCATGCCTTATACAATGTACCCGTCCTACCAGAAGCAATTATGTTCTCCTTGCTGAAATCGTTCGTTGCAGCCATTAAATCTGAAAGCCGAAGCCTGACTAGGGGCTTCTCAAACATCGACACTGTGACTGATCTCGGTGCTCTGATGCGCCTTGCCCATTTGTGAACGTCACGGAAATAAGAATTTGTTTTGGTTTTTGGGCGGAAGAAATGACGCCATACTACGGCCCCCACAATTATACCCAGGACTAGAAGGATCGTCACAGCACCGCCGATAATCATCGGTAGCTTCGACTTACGCGCTTGCTTACCACAGGCTTTTAATGGAGGACCACAAAGTCCTGGGTTGTTCGCAAAAGCAGCCGCGCTGAATGAAGCCAAGCCAACTGAGCTACGGTTTGTGAAACTGGATGGAATGAAGCCACTTAGAGAGTTGAACGAGATATCAAGATCAGTGAGCCTGCTGAGCAGACCTATGCCCCAAGGGATTGGTCCTTTGAACTGGTTATCCTGAAGATGAAGCTCATGCAAGTATTTACAATTCCCAAGGTCATCCGGAAGAGCGCCTGAAAATTTGTTAGACGACAGATCTAATATTGTTAGGAAAGCCATCTGTTTACATATATTGGATGGTAGAGGTCCAAAGAAACCGTTACTAGACAAATCGAGAGCTGTTAACGAAGCACATTTGCTCAAACCAGACGGAAAAGGTCCCGACAGGCCAGCTTCCGAAACTTTCAAGCTTAGCACTCTATTTTCTTGATTGTTCCAGCACTGTATGCCATTGAATATGCAAATTCCGCCATGAGTTAAGTTTTTGAAGTTCCAGTTCTTTAGGTAACCGTGGAGATCTTTCACGGACATTTTGAACTCTCGAAGACAAGCCACATCATCTGCGACTACTACATTTACGTCTGCTAGCCACACTGCCATGGCTGTAAGCAGAAGAGCTGCGTGAAAAGCCCCCATAGATTTCTTTTCATAAGCAACCAAGATAGGAGTAGACTTTATTAAACTGCATGCCTCGCTCCCATGATTGTATCACCATGGAAAACAAACTAAAGCGTTGGAAACAATATGTTTATCTGTTTACAATTCCTAAGAGGTTGGCCTGAATGAAAGCTGGAAACTAACTAAAGTCGACGGAAAACGGTTTAAGCGAAAAGACAGCGCTAGAACCCGCAGATCCGAGCAAGAGAAGCTTAATTCGAAGGATTGAATGAAGCCAACATCCAGCGTTTAGAACCCTGCATAAAAGGACGCTCCTCACTTTGTATCGGGAAGATCTGCATCTTGTATCATCCTCTAGGAAGGCACAACGCAAGCTTGTGGAAAATTTCCTCGGAGCAATAACTTCAACGTATGGAGCCCGTAGCTGAAAATCGACGCGGAAGAGTGCCGTAGAGGAACATGAACAGCAATAGCAACAGAAGTTTGGTTCACGACAATAATTTTGTAGCTCTTGGAGTCCCGGCCGCTGTATTTTACTAAGCTAGAATCAGTTCAGCAAATCAGATGGAATCCTTTGGTTGTACTGGTAAGAAGCCATAGTTACTTGAATCCCAAAATGCAGAGCAAGAAAGGCCGCCGATGGCACTACTGGTTAAGATCTAACGCAGGAGATAGCACGGCATCTACCATAGCCAAGCACTGGAAGAAAGAGGCGGAGAAGTGAGGACGTGGGACATGTGCTAAGGCCGTGCAGAATAGGGTGGTCAGGCAAGGAGTGTAGGGGTCTTGCAGTCAAAAGTACTGTGACCTTCTGCTGTTGCGATCTCTTTTCTGAAAGATAACATCCCAATGAAAGCTCCGAAAACCCGCCCAGAAAGACCAAACCTTTCTGCGCAACAGTGTGCGACGTGCGTGCGGATGCTGTCTGAATAAGTACGACTACATCCATGGCGGCAAGAGAAACGGATGCGGTCCAATTCTTGTAGAAATCTGTGGGTCATGGTCAGCCTCAGGGTTTCCAAGTAAGCTTATGCCACATGGTGCTGTCACTGATGTAAAGTTTGCCATCTTTTTGTTTTTGGTTAAAGGAAATTCGATCTTTGAGATCTAGTGTCTTTGAGCGCTTGAATTTTTTTTAATAGAGCCTCCGTTTAAGTATATTCCCCCGAGCTTTAACTTTGAAATCGCAACCCTACAAGTAAAGAGGATAATGTTCATGAAGTCTCCCGTATTTCATAAAGTAGGCGTTAGATTACCCGAAGGCAACACAAGAGAGTGTTGGAGATAGACGTCTGCGGAAGCACGCGAACAGCACAAAGAAGAAGAAGAAGCTTGGAGCACAACACACAAGACTGAATGTATTACTAGAGAATGTACAAAGATAAGTAACCCATTAGGGCAATAGGCGTATATACAAGCCAGGGGAAAAAAACCTCCTAAAGAGGGAAAAAAGTGCCCCGGTGGTCCTAGAGTGTTCACACACATCACTACCTAAATATATCAACAAATCCCCCCTGGGAGTGATGCGGTGAACAAGGAGCTGGCACTCATGTATAAGGAAGTGCCAAGCTATGTGGAAATCACTCCACAAAAGGAAGTAAGCCCAAAGCTTTGCGGAAAGCTTCAAACTTCTCCCTAGGCAGAGCCTTCGTGAAAAGGTCTGCAATGTTCTCCTGCGTGGGCACATATGCCAAGCTGATCTCCCCAGCAGAGAACCTCTCCCTGACATAGTGATAATGCACCTCAATGTGCTTAGTGCGAGCATGGAACACAGGGTTCCTCGCAACTGCCAATGCGCTCTGACTGTCAGTGAAGATGGTGGTGGCAGAAGACTGGCCAACACCCAAATCAGCCATAAGGCGTCTGAGCCACACACACTCAACAGTCGCTGTGAAAGCTGCCCTATACTCAACCTCACAACTGGAAGTGGCCACAGTAGGCTGCTTCTTGCTCAACCAAGATATACATGAGCTACCAAGCATGAAGCAAAAACCACTGGTGGACACACGAGTGTCATAGCAACCAGCCCAATCTGAGTCAGAAAAAGCATGCAAATCTGGCGGTAGTGATCCCCCCTTGGGATAAAGCAACCCAAGTAGCCGAGTACCACTCAAGTAGCGAAAGATGCGCTTAACCGCTTTCCAATGCGTGACTCCTGGGCAATGCATAAACCTGCTCATCTGTGAGATAGCAAACTGAATATCTGGCCGAGTAATGCATAAGTAAATCAAGCATCCAACAGCCTGCTGATAGAGAACAGCATCAAATGCATCTCCAGCATCATGAAGACTCAATCGTAAACCTGTCTCCATAGGAGTGGCAATAGGCTTACAGTCTTCAAGGCCAAAACGCTGCAATAATGTGTCAATATATTTCGTTCGACACAAAGCCATTCCACCATCAACGTGCATAAACTGAATGCCCAAATAGTGATGCAAATGCCCCAAATCAGACATCTCAAATGAGGCATGCAAATCAGCCTTAAAATAAGCAATATGTGTCTCAATAGGACCAGTGAGCAGCATGTCATCAACATAGACAACAATGATCAGAAGCACATCATTAGCACGCTTAACATATAAGGTGCTTTGAGTTGGACTGTTCTCAAAACCATGTGCAATCAGATAGGCATCTATCTTCTCATACCAAGCACGTGGTGCTTGCTTTAAACCATATAATGCCTTCTTTAACCTGCACACCTGGTTTTCATGCCCTTTCTGCACAAAGCCAAGGGGCTGAAAAACATACACTTCTTCATGCAAGTCACCATTCAGAAATGATGTTTTAATGTCCAACTGATGTACATTCCAACCATGATGGGCTGCAAGTGCACAAATGCTGCAAACAGTAGTCATACGGCATGTAGGTGCAAAGGTCTCATCAAAATCAATGCCTCTTTCCTGTGCATAACCCTTTGCAATAAGCCTAGCCTTATACCTGTCAACTGTACCATCAGGTTTACGCTTCAGCTTGTATACCCACTTAGTGCCAATGGCCTTCTTGCTAGGAGGCAAGTCACATAAAGACCATGTACCATTCTTCATTATAGCATCATATTCAGATTGCATAGCAGCCATCGAATTTTCTGAATTTTGTGCTTCATCAAAAGAAACAGGCTCATTCTCATCACAGAGACTAGATGCAGCCATAGCATAGCAATCTGATGCAAAGGAGGCACTATGAGAGCCTGAACGAGTACGATATGACAAAGGTGCATCTAATTTGCTGTCACGCAAAGTCTGCACCAGCCATTTTGGCATAGTTTTTGCCTGCTCAATATCAGCTCTCTCATCAACAAGTGCATCATGTAAATCTGCATCAGAAATGGAATGATCTACATCATCATATGAAACCTGCAAAGGCTGAGAAGTTGCCTCATTAGGACCAGCACTAGCCTGTCCACCTGTAAAAAGAGGCATCAAAGTATCATACATGTCTTTGGAGCTAACAGATGTCTTCTTAGTACATGAAAGCAATGGCTGAATAGCACATTCCCTCAAGGAATGACCTTAGCTCGACAACGCAGTCTAGAGCAGGAAGCTCAAGACTATTCACTTATTGGCGATAATTTATACAAAAGAGGACGTGATGGATATCTAAGACAGTGCGTTCATGAAAGCGATTATCTGAGCATACTAGAGACTGCACACCAAGGTGTTGCAGGAGGTCATTTTGGACCCGATAGGATAGTCAAAGCCATCCTCTTTGCAGGATTATGGTGGCCCACTCTTCACATGGATGCTCATACCTATGTAAAGAGATGTGATGTGTGCCAAAGAACTTAGTTTCCTACTCGCAGAGATGAAATGCCATTGAAACCCATGATGGGCGGACGTGCATTTTCAAAGTGGGGTATAGACTTTGTAGGACCCATTAACCCCCCTGCAAAAGGTACACATGCGGAATATATTATTGTTGCCACAGATTATCTTACGAAATGGGTAGAGGCAAAAGCCACAAAAAAGAATGATGCTCACACGACTGCAAAATTCTTATTTGAAAATGTCTTTACAAGATATGGACTGCCTATAGAGTTAGTGAGCGATCGAGGCACTCACTTTCTAAACCAAGTCATTGAACATTTGTTACAGGATTTTATGGTGATTCACAAGAAATCTGCACCATATCATCCTCAGGCCAATGGTCAGGCTGAAAGCACTAACAAGATACTTTGTAACGTACTGACGAAACTCGTAAACAACAAACGTTCAGATTGGGACAAACAGTTACACCACGCTGTTTGGGCATATCGAGTGGCCTACAAGACCGTACTCAATGCAACTCCCTTTCAGATGGTTTTTGGTCAGAATGCAGTGCTTCCTTTGGACTTCTTGATACCGACCCTTAAGGTTGCACAAGAACATCAGTGGACCGGCCATGAATTATCAACGAGAATAATGGACTTGGAACGATTAGGAGAAACCAGGCTGAAAGCAGCAGCAGGAATATACGCAGCGAAGAAGCGACAGAAAGCATATTTTGATGCACATGTGAAAGATAAAGGCCTAAAAGAAGGAGATTTAGTTCTAGTGTATACGCTGAAACAGCACGCACGGAAGTTAGAAAAGAGAGGTTGTGGACCTATGATCATTAACAGACTCTCGACTAGTGGAGCAGTACAGTTAGCCACCTTAGAAGGAGATATAATGCCTAATTACATTAGTGGCTGTAGAGTCAAGCTATATCAAGAACCTCTTACTGAAGATATGCTTAGACGACTCACGTTGGCAAAGAAGCGTAAGGAGGAAGAAAATAGAATACGAGCTGAAGCTCAGGCAGAAGCCATAGAACGCATTAAGCGCATGAAGCTAAGAAGACAAGGACTAGGGAGAGAACATTATAACCATCTGGAAACATCACCCAGATATCCCATGGCCATGTGTCAAGTAAAGTCAACCACTCATCCTAGCATAGTGGACAGGAGACCATTCATTGAAGTTAGGCTAGAGCACGGTAACCATAGCCAAGAACTCAGGGCTTTGATTGACTCAGGTGCTGCGACTAGTGCGATTAGATGGTCCCACTATAAGGCTTCAGGAATAGAAATGCGGCCAATTGAGGCATATCTCATAGGCCTAGGAGGCATGGAAACCCCTTGCATGGGTGAGGTGGACCTTCCTATCCTCATTAAGGATTTGACGATGACGGCGAAGCTACTAGTGTGCCATGATGACGACCTGATAGAACCCCTAATCCTTGGCCAAGATTGGCTATACGATCACTCAGTGGACCTAAATCTTAGATTAGGCTCCTTACAGATTGGAACCTTAGAACAGAAGCGAGTGATACCGCTTGACTTCCCTAACGGCATTCCGCTTGACGGTTGTGACCCTAGACCCTATGAAATGCATGCGACGGAAGACCGAAAGATCTTTAAGCAGACCAGTCACGTTACGTCTACACCCACCCACTCGGGCTTGGCAATAGACAGTTGTCAATCAGAAGGACGACAGGAGATCTTCCCTGGGACTTCCTGCAAACTAGAAGAGACAGTTACCCAACAGCAAGGGCAGATGGGCACAATCAGAGGTCAGGTGGGTTGCATCAGCGAACAAATGAGCACGACACCCTGCGGTGCTCATCCTTCCAAACTTGTTGCGGACTGGCCTAGAGTAAAGATAAATAAGGCATCACTTCCTAATGGGAAGGTCACGCAAGTGTTGGATCTCCCTTCTTCTCCAAAGCAGAGTGTCCATCCGACCTCTCAACCCCAACAACAACAGAGTCAACCACGACAAAGGAACCCAGACCGACAGCAGTATCAGAAGACACAACAAGGAAAGCAGTCTAGGCCACCCAAAGGAAGCGGCACCAGACAAATATGGGTGCCAAAAGGGCAAAGAGCACTGAAGAACTCCAACCAAACAGAAATCGACAAGAAAAAGGCAGTACAGAAACAGAATCGATATCCACCATCCCCTCGACCTTCTTCTACAGGTCCGAGCATTCGACAAATGTGGATCGCCAAGAAGTACCTTACCCATAGACCCACGCCCATGCAGATTTGGGTACCCAAACCATGTATCATAGCTCAACCCATAAGCCATGTAATATATAACCCCCATAACTCATCTCATCCCTCGATACCACCAAACCCGACACCACCTTTTACCCCTCAGCAGAAACCCACCACCCACTCCAAGATCTTTAGGAAATGGATACCGAAACGTGTCCAACCGTCTTCCCCTAACCCATTGTCTAACTACCCCCCGACTAACATACAACCTTGTACTAAATCACTAACCTTTAAACCTTGTATAAATTCACACACCATCATCACACACCACTCGTAATCTCATCTCATCAAGAAATGTATGCATGATCTGAAACGTATAGGTGTCTAGAGACCTGCACTAGTGCTGCAAGAAACATTGCATCCATCACATCACAGCACTTGGCTACACGGGTTACGCATCAGTTATGGAAAGGGATTGCGGTCTCACTTTAATGGGATCATAATTAATTTCCATGCTAATGTGTTAATCTTTTGTAGCAGATCTTTCTCACTAGCGCACCAATCACCATGCAAACCGACGAAGGAACATCAGGAGCAGGCCCCAGTGTAGCGGCTGTGCCCCTCAACGTGCTACGAGCAGAGTCCCACCCGACTGCTCCACCACCGGAATTTCAGGGATTTCCAGGGCCCATGCCTATCGACAACCCACCCATGGGCTACACCGAAAAGATACACAGGAACTCTCATTGGTTTCAGGGCCTTGCAGGACCCCTTGCGGACGCGGACTTTATATTCGAATCCTCTCTGACTTTTGATGACCGCACGTGGGGAAAGTACCAGTTTTTCTCCAGAGAGTTCGAAGCCCTACAAAGCACCCAGGATTTAACTCATGTTTGGGCCAGAGCAGGCTTCACAGAGTATTTCAGTGATCCTCTGCCCAAACCGGATTTTTACAGGTGCTATTACTTAATCACTACCTTACTGGCATCAGAGAATAAGGACATCCCAGGAACCTTCATATTGCCTACTCTAGTGGATGATCCACCTTACAAAAGATTTTATCTCTCTAAGGACTTAATCAGAGCAGCCATCAAAATCCATGGCACCCACACACCCACAGATCGAGAGAGATTAATTCCAGAACCGATGAAACGTGGGGATGTCACTAAGTGGGAGGAGATTTCGGCCATTACACCTGAGCTGTCAAAGCCACTAAGGATATGCATGCAACATTTCGCATTTCCAGCTCAGGACAGATTTACCATGCCCCATAAACGAATCTGGTTCGGTTTGTATTTGGCATGTACGGGACCTCAAACAGTTGATCTGGCAAGCTGGATCATAGATCAAATGTATCTGGCACAGCACAGATGGGAGCGCAAGAAGGTGCTTAACGGATGTTGTGCGCTCACTAGAATTGTGTATATGTGTTTGGCTTATGACTTGCCCATCGAGCGTGCATTAACAGGAGAGGAATTGAAGGCATTCAAGGGCACAACGAAGAAAGCCAGGAAGCCCAGTAGGACACGGGCAGGTAAGCGCATGCGAGGCACCATCCCTTGCCTTCAAGTGCCAGAGTCGCCATCACCACAACCTTCTCCCGAGCGACCACAGACAGAAGCGGCTCCCACTATACAACCCATTCGCATAAGGTTGTCCAGACCAGTGGTTCCGGAGGCCACCACTAGTACCGCTGCACCTCAGGCAGCTGCCACCTCAGAACCCACCACCACAACAGCAGAAGCTCCCACCACTATTGGTGCGGAAGCGTTTTCTTTCCCGATACCACATATGGAGGCCGACCCCATAAACACGACATTTGATTTTGAGATGCCCGATGCATTCTCAAACGAATTCCAGTATTCAGAAGCGCAACTGTTCTCCCAGGAATATGAACGCCCCAGCTACCCTACCACGCCGCGAGATTTGCCACAGGGACAAGCTGTGTCGAGCTCTAAAGAAGAGAGAACCGAAACAGATGACGAGGAAGGCGACGATGAAGCCAGCCAGGGCTCACATGACGAACAGACAGAGGGCCAAGGCCAACAAACCGACACACACGGCGACACCAGCACATATGAAGATGAGACATTCGAAGCCGCAGCGTACACACTGGCTATAAAGAAATTATATCGTACCATGGAGAAAGTCTGGGCACGAAAGAAGTTAACTGAAGAGGAGAGCCAGGCATTAATTGAACAGGAACTCATCTCCGGAGGATTCGAAGACGCATATATCAGAGGGTTCAGAGAGTTAGTCAAATCAGTAGGCTCCCATGAAGCACTCAGGTTTTTACAAAGAAAGCAACTACCACAGTTTGATCCCCGCCGAGTGCGACTACTTTCAAAGCCCGGAGAGTATATTCGTGTACCAACAGGAGCTCAATCCTCAGCACAAGCCAGGGAGGCACGCCTCGCCCCAGAAAGTTCATTGACCGCAGAAACCATCCTTGTAGATTCGCCACCCCATACCACCGTTGTACATACCACTACTATCCTCGAAATAACATCCACCCCTTCGACTCCTCTCTCACCTCATCTTTCACCAACCCATCCCGTATCACCCGCACACCCACCTGCTTTCCCCACATCCACACCTGTACAAAGCAACATAGCCACAACCTCTTCCTTACCCATTCATACCACCATGCCCACACCCAACCCTCCGCATCCATATGTTAACCCCTTCACCCCTTCATCCTCCCCAACGTTTCCCCCACCTCTAAGACCCCCATTCCCCTTCCTAACCCCACTAACCTTCTCATCAGTCTCACCTCCCCAACCTACCATAACCCCTATTTCCCCGTTTCACCAAGCTGCTCCTACCATCCCCCCTGTAAACTACTCTACATTTGTAAATCCCGTATTCACACCTACACAACCACCCACAATCACACCACTTTTCACAGTCACAACACTAAACACGTCCAATGGCATGGACATATCACCATCCACCTCACCACCACCCACTCCACTCACAACACCCTCATATTTAGGCACGTCACAATTTTCCACAATCACCACTGCATCCACTGTCCCAACCCCATTTCCCATTCCCACTGCATCTACTCCCACTGCATCCTCATTTAGCACTTCACTACTACTATCGCCCACCATAGACACCGCATTTCAACACATGTTCACATGCATGACGCAAGTCCGCGATGAGTTTGCATCACTCGGCACCAACTATCAACAACTGCAGAAAACGACGAACGAATTACAAACGCAGCTTAATTCGTTATCAATTGAGAACGCCTCACTGAACAGCCGATACCAAGATTTACGAGAGGCCTATCACAAGTTAGAACTAGAAAGTGAGGAGAAAACCAAAGAGGCCACCGCGGATTTGGATAACCTACTTAGAGCCCAGACTGTCCGCAATGCAACGCTTACTAGAAATATGGGCTTACTAAGAAGACACTTAGCCGCAGCAAAAGAGGAGAACCAGAGACTCCAAGAGCAAAATAGAGAGAACTTGGAAGCGGCTTTAGATAATCCAGAACAGCCACTAAGTCCGAGCAGATTCAAGGCAATCCCATCTGAGTCGATGCGGATGTTGCTAGACGACCATGTTAGATTGCTCGAGGACTATGATCGTATGAACGAAGAACATCAAAAGTTAAAGGAAGATCACAAACTGCTGCAGCTCAGAGAACCAGCAACACAACAAGTACACGTAGCAGAAGAATTACCAGCGCCTGCGGACCCTGCCCCTGAAATTTTAGAGGAACTTAACGCACTCCGGGCCCAGGTAACAAATCTTGAATCGAGAATTGCAGTCTATGAAGCACCACCAAGGCCAGACTCCCCACCTGAGCTACCAGCTGAGGAAGAAACTGTCACTATCCCGGTGGAGGAGACATTTGAAGAGGCATACGAACCGATACCCATCCCAGGCGGACGTGTCACGACCGAAGGCCAGATGACCTATGAATTACCTACCCCCGCGTGGATGAAGACAGTGGAAGAACTCGGAACGACACACTCGGCCAGAGTAGAGGCACAGCTACATGCCATGGCCATAATTGAAGAGAAAATTTTACAGTCACCATTCTTTGCTCAATTGGCCCCGCGACGATACATATCTGGGCATGAGCTCCAATATAAACCGTACTTCATGTTAATGGCTGAATACCAGTTAACCATAGAGAAAGAAACAGGTATGAAACCAACGCATGCCACTCAATTCGAGCCAGAGGACTTGCCATCAAGGGCGCAGAGGTGAAATCCTTCAACCAGACTGGCGAAGAGATTTATTGCAAAACTATCCCGAGATGATGAGCACATGGGTAAAAGCGCCGCTGCATTTAAAATTTAACCCATGCTGGGGACCAGTCCCACGACGCCGCTCTTGGACTGCCTTCGCCATTAAAGTACAGAACAATAAGCAGTGCCAAGACTGGCTGAACTATCCCTATTTCAGGCCACCAATCGAGTTACCCACAGTAGGCTACATGATGGCGACGATCCGCCACTGGCTCCCTAGATTAAAACATATGGATGATGTTGCCGCGCACATGACTGTCAAAATCTTTGACATGATGCAGATGGTCTTTAAAGTCTTCCGACGCATCAAGGCTCCCCATGTAAACACCCCGGGCTTTGAGCATGGCAATTTTGATTTAGTCTATGATATGAGCACAACGCCATTGCTACGGGTGTGTTACGCCTGGCACTGCAGGATCAAATATCTACCGGCATGTTACAAGCAGACATTCGAAGAAATGTTCACCACCGGCTTTTGGGAGTACCATTCAGAGGTATTTATAAGCAGGCCCACACACTTATTGCAATTATTCGCCTGTGAACGAATGGTGTACTCCACACATTATCAGCTCCCACCACCAGACGAGCCACAACCTATCGACTGGGAGAAACTCGAGGCTGATCTAGCCCGAGGTATTCGTATATCAGAGCACACCCTCGCTCAAGACCTCCTACAGAATTACATCCGGCAGACCTCACAACAAGGTTCTGTCAGGGACGACAGAAGCGAGAGGGAGGGGGGTGTTGGAAGTAGCCAGAGGCACAGACGCCACGGAAGCATGTGAAGACAAAGCAGGGAGCCAGGAGGATCAATTTTTCAAACAAATATATTTCTTATTAATTCTCCAAACATTCAACAGTGATTATTATCACTAATTGTAACATATGTATCATAGAAAACCACATTTTGTAATCCATAGCTCCATTTTGTGCAAGCCGAGGAGTCCTCGAGCTTGAGGAGCTTAGGTAGAATACTCGTACCAAATTTCGTTATTTTTAGACATCGTTTACCCTTCCAAATAGCCTCTAGGACCTAATTTTTAACTAGGCCGGTCACTAGATGTGAAACCGGTCAAAACTAGTCTAGAAACTATAAAAAGAGCCAGAGAGCTCATTTTTGAGGTTGGTTCATTTTGGTTAGTGTGAGTATAGAGCTACTTTGAGCTTGTAAGAGTATTCTGGAGCAATAGAGCTAATTTCCCACCTTCCATTGTGTCTTGCTTGTCTCTTCATTGTGTGTGTGTATGTGTGTGTGCATCTTTGTGCTTCTCACCTTCACTCTCACATCATCTCACGTTCACGATCTTCATATCACTCCTACCTCTCCCACGGATTGACATTAAGGAGGTGAAGCTTCTTAACGTGGTTCTCACCATTGTGCTAGAGCTTCTCCCCGGCAACGGCGCCAAATTTGGTGTTGCTCTAGCACAATGGTGAGAACCACGTTAAGAAGCTTCACCTCCTTAATGTCAATCCGTGGGAGAGGTAGGAGTGATATGAAGATCGTGAACGTGAGATGATGTGAGAGTGAAGGTGAGAAGCACAAAGATGCACACACACATACACACACACAATGAAGAGACAAGCAAGACACAATGGAAGGTGGGAAATTAGCTCTATTGCTCCAGAATACTCTTACAAGCTCAAAGTAGCTCTATACTCACACTAACCAAAATGAACCAACCTCAAAAATGAGCTCTCTAGCTCTTTTTATAGTTTCTAGACTAGTTTTGACCGGTTTCACATCTAGTGACCGGCCTAGTTAAAAATTAGGTCCTAGAGGCTATTTGGAAGGGTAAACGATGTCTAAAAATAACGAAATTTGGTACGAGTATTCTACCTAAGCTCCTCAAGCTCGAGGACTCCTCGGCTTGCACAAAATGGAGCTATGGATTACAAAATGTGGTTTTCTATGATACATATGTTACAATTAGTGATAATAATCACTGTTGAATGTTTGGAGAATTAATAAGAAATATATTTGTTTGAAAAATTGATCCTCCTGGCTCCCTGCTTTGTCTTCACATGCTTCCGTGGCGTCTGTGCCTCTGGCTACTTCCAACAAGGCATCAAAGTATCATACATGTCTTTGGAGCTAACAGATGTCTTCTTAGTACATGAAAGCAATGGCTGAATAGCATCTTCCACAAAGACAACATCACGGCTAACCAGAATGCGTTTAGTCTGTGGATGATACAGCCTCGATAGCCTTTACTTTCAGAACTGTACCCAACAAAAATACATTTTACTGCCTTATCATCCAATTTTCTGCGATGTTGTTCAGGCACTAATGCATATGCCAAACAACCAAAAACACGCAGATGAGCAACAGATGGCTTGCGGTCATGCCAAGCCTCATATGGAGTGATAGACTGCAATGCTTTAGTGGGACACCTGTTCAGTACATATGCTGCACACATGACAGCCTCAAGCTAGAAACTATGTGGTAAAGCCTGACTTTTGACCATGCACCTCGCCATCTCTGATGGAGAGTGTTAATCTCCAAAAGAACTACCTACTCTTGAATTTAGAACACCTCTATATCAAGAGTAAGTCAAAAACCTTCACCAATTTAAGAGATTAATAACTAAATATCAATTTCTTGACTAAACTGTGAAGAAGGAAATTCCTCAGAAAGTCTACTGCATAGATCTTGCTCATTGACTGAGTAAATGTGTAAAGTTTTTGATGAAACTTTGCACAAGGTGTCACCTAAAGATTGCGCACCTTCTCCAAGTCAAATTACTTCAAAAGGTTTAGTAGATCTTGAGAAATCTACTTACCAAGTCAGCTATGTCTAAATCTGCACTTCTGAGAAGTCGATTTGGACACCCCTAACTTCTTAACTTTAATTCTCTCAGTATAGAACCCGTTTAAGCAAATGCTTCTAGCCACGAGTAGATTATCTTCCAACTTAAAGATTAAGTGCTTACTTGCACAAAACTTTAAACTGTGGAGTGAGAAATGATCAAATCATTAAGATCAAAATTTGCGCCTGTTTCAGGAACTAGTGAGTACTTTCTCACATGTAAATGTTCCTACACACAATTCTCTTAGCCTGATCACAATTAGACTCTCAAACTCTAGCCATAGATTGATTAACTATGGCCTTAGATATCTCCAAAAGGAATTCACAAAAGATCTATCACACACAGAGAAAACACAGAAACATCGGGCGCAATTTTTCCTTCTATTTCTCAGAAGTTTACAACTGAGTGAGAGAGAAACTTCAACTCACTTCTCATGTGTCTAATGACACTTACAACTTCTCAATACACTATTCTCATGATCTCCTATTATCTCCTCCTTATGCCCCGACATTTTTCCAAAATATTTATAGGCAAATATGTACAAGTTTTTGACTATTCAAAATTCTAAGTGAACTATATCTTCACTAATGTACATATGTGTACATATCATTCATCCTGTGAATGTATCCATCTTCTTTGCTTCAAAACTTGATCTCATCTCCATCCTTTGTCCTTCAAATCTTCAATTGGTGATTGGTTTGCACCAACAGCTCCCCCTCAATCATCAATTGAGGTTTCTCTTATCTTCTTTATACCTGCCATGTCTTTAAACTTCTGTAGCTTTGGTCCATCCAAGCTCTTTGTAAGCATATCAGCTATCTGATCTTTTGTTGAAGTATGTATGACTTCAATCTCCTTATCCATCACCTTCTCCCTTAGAAAGTGATACTGTATCTCAATGTGTTTAGTCGTGGCATGAAAAACAGGATTAGCAGCTAGATATAATGAACTCATGTTATCACCATAAATGATAGGTATGCTCTGTATAGTGTCAAAACTCTTCATGAGAGTCTTAAGCCAAATCACTTCTTTTGCAGCTTCAACCATGCCTTTGTACTCAGCTTCTATAGATGACAAAGCAACTGTATGTTGCTTCTTTGAGCACCAGGAGATTAGCTTATCTCCTACATAACACATGTATCCATAGGTTGACCTTCTATCATCCGGATTACCTGCCCAATCTGCATCACTATAGATCTTGATATTTGTATCTAATGTAAACCCATAATACAAACCTTCTTTGAGTGTACCCTTAATGTATCTCAACACTCTTTGACCTGCAATCCAATGCTCTTTCCTAGGACAATGCATGAATTGAGACAAAACTCCAACTGCATATGATAAATCAGGTCTAGTTAAAGTAGCATAGATAAGACTACCAACCAAACTCTGATATTGTCTCATGTCCTTGAATTCTTCACCTCCAAATCTGCTTAATTTGTGATTCACCTCCATTGGAGTAGGTGCTACCCTGCAATCATTCATTTTAAACTTGATTAACAAGTTCTTCAAATACCTTTCTTGGGTCACAAATACTCCATGTTGAGTATATGTAATCTCCATGCCCAAGAAGTATGACAAGTCTCCCAAGTCACTTATTTTGAACTCCTTTTCCATTTGCTTCTTTAGTCTTTGTATTCCTTCCTCATCTGTACCTGTAAGGATTATATCATCAACATATATGCACATGTATATGAAACCATTATCACTTGCTTTGATAAGCAAGCTACTATCTGCTTTAGACACCTGAAATCCAAGTTCTTTCAAGAACTTTACAAGTCTATAATTCCATGCCCTTGGGGCCTGCTTCAAGCCATACAAAGCTCTCTTGAGCTTGCACACATGATCTGGATACCTTTTATCTCTGAACCCTTGAGGTTGCTCCATGAACACATCATCTGAAATATAACCATTCAAAAAAGCATTTTTTACATCAAGTTGACATAACTTCCAACCTTTACATGCAGCAATAGCTATAAGTGTCCTAATAGTTGTCATCTTTGCCACAGGACTATAAGTCTCATCATAATCAACACCATATGTCTGAGCAAACCCTTTGACAACAAGTCTAGCTTTGTACCTAGACACACTTCCATCTGCAAATCTTTTTGTCTTATAAACCCACTTACATCCAATGATCTTCTGGCTATTTGGTTTTGGAACCAAATCCCATGTTTGATTCTCCAACAATGCATCATATTCTTCCTGCATAGCTTTCTCCCAATTTTCTTTACCTTTTGCCTCTTCATATGTAGAAGGGTCTTCATCTGCTTTAATCATGTAAGCATAATCTTTGGTAGCAAAAAATGAAGTATCATAGCTTTACCTTGTAGGTTGCCATTTGTTCCTTGTAGACCTCCTAAGTTCTCCACTTCTTGAGGTTTCTGGTTCTTCATGTTCAGGATCAAATCTTGGTGTTTCTTCCACTTCAACCTGCACTTCATTATTCTCTTGCTCATCAAATATCTGAACCTTTGATTTACCTTTCCTTTGGGTCACAATTTCTTCATCATCTGTATTAATATTGATAGTACCTGCATACCAAGTACCTTGCTCATCAAATGTAACATCTTTTGATACAAGAAAATGTTTTGTGGATGGATTCCACAACCTGTATCCCATCTGCTTATCATCATAACCAATAAACACATATTTTTCAGCTTTAGGTTCCAATTTGTGCCTTAATTGTGATGGCACATATGCATAGGCCAAACATCAAAATACTTTGCAATGATCTAGTGTAGGTCTTTTACCCCACCATGCCTCATAAGGTGTCATTCCCTGCAAAGCTTTACAAGGTAGCCTATTAACCAAATAAGTAGCTATATTTACAACCTCAGCCCACAAATAATTTGGGCAATTTTTCTCCTTCATCATGGACCTTGCAAACTCAACAAGAGTTCTATTTCTCCTTTTTGCTACACCATTTTGTTGAGGAGAGTACCTGCAAGTAACTTCCCTTTTTATACCTGCATCCCACAAGTAATCACTGAATTCATTACAGAAATACTCTTCCCCTCCATCTGACCTTAATCTCTTTAATTTTTGACCTGTAATTCTTTCTGCATATGCATGATAGTGTTTAAATGTATTAAACACTTCTGACTTATCTTTGATCACATAAATAGTGATCCATCTAGTAGCATCATCAACATAAATTACATAATACCTTGACCCATTGATACTGAAGTCCTTTGATGGTCCCTACACATCTATGTGTACCAATTCAAGTTTCTTTGAATACATAAACCCATGCTTAGAGTAGGGTTGCTTATGAGCTTTACCTAATTGACATGCCTCACATCTGTATGTCATATGTTGATCTGCAACATTAGGCAAACCAAGCACTGAACCATTGTTAATCATGTCTTTAATACCTCTTTCATTGAAATGTCCAAGCCTCTTGTGCCAAAGATCTAACTCAGAGATCTTATGTCCTCCATTAGTGAACAAGGCATGACCAACATTACCTTGAATCTTCAATGTGAACAATCTTCCTTCTTTCTTCCCTGAAACAATTTGTTTATACCCATTGCTAGGGTCTTCCACAAACACTCCTTCATTAGTGAACCTTACTTCATAACCTTTTTCCACAATTTGTCCTACACTTATCAAATTCTTAGGAATTGTAGGAACATACAAGACCTTACTCAATAAGGGGCTACCATCCTTGGCCTTCACTGATCCAATTGACTTCACATTGTGCTTTGTGTTGTCACCTGTTTGAACAACATGATTAGATACCTTATTCTCCAAATCAGTCATCAAGGCTATATTACCACTCAGGTGATTGCTACACCCTGAGTCAATGTAGAAGACTCTTTGATCTTCACTCTGCCTCTCACAAGTTGCATTCATTATCAATGTTGAATCTTCTTTTTGATCTGAAGCATAGTTGTAGTAGGTGTTGTTATATTGTTGACTTTGAAATCCTCTACCTGCATTTCTTCCAAAGTAACCCCTACTACCTCTGCCTCTGAAATTACCTCTTTGATTTCTGCCACCTCTTCCTCTTGCATTATAGTTTTGGCTATATCCATTATTACTCTGAGTATTGTGCCAACAATCATTAGCTAAGTGATTTGTCTTACCACAAATCCAACAAGCTTTGCCTCCATCTTTGTTGTTTCTGCCTCTTCCTCTACCTTTGCCACCTCCTCTTCCTCTTAGGAAGTTGGCTTGACTAGTTGTTCCTTCATCTTCATTTGCTTGTTGCTTTCATTTGCTATTCTTCTTCTCGTCCTTTGAGTACATTGCATGACCTGCACTCTTGTCACCATCTCCTTTAACATCCTGCTCAAATGTTAGCATATGTCCTAGCAACTGATTTAAATCAGGAGTGAAATGATCAAGTGATAACTCTGTAGACAAAATGAATGGCTTCCATTTGTCATCACCTCTTAAACCTGTAAGGATTTTCCTTACCAATTTATCCTCCTCAATGTCTTCATCAACAGCTCCTAAAGCATCTGCAATATCTTTCATTCTTGTCACATAGTCTGAAATTGATTGAGAAGCCTTCTTCTTAAAGGTGGTAAACTCTGCCCATAAGGATGCCTTCCTTGACTTAGTAGTATTCTGGAAATGCTCCTCCAAAGCATTCCAAATATCAGTTGCACTTTCAAGACCTCGAATATGAGGTAACAAATAATCATTGACTGCCATATAGATAATGCTCCTGGCTTGAGCATCTTTCTTCATCCAATTTTTCAAATCTGCTAACTCTTCCCTAGTTGGAACACTAGGATCTCTGAACTGTGGCTTCTCTTCTTCTCCTGTGATGTAAGGTATTAATCTTTGCTCATAAGATGAGCTTCCATCCTCATTGACCATGCAGGATAGTTTTCCCTATCCAATTTCTCTATCTGTAGAGAATCTCCCATCTTGTGTCCACCTGTGTATTGAAATCTTCAAGCTTTATGAATAATATATGTACCTTTGCTTCAAATTAGAGTCCTTTTGTCTTTCTTGATGTCGTATGGTCTCCTCCTCAAGCTTTGCCTTCAAGCTTTCACCTTTTAGTTCTTCAGTTGTTGAATTTCTTGAATCTGCAGCAGTCGGGATCCTCCTTTCCTTGATTCTGATGTTTCCTGCTCTGATACCACTGATGGAGAGTGTTAATCTCCAAAAGAACTACCTACTCTTGAATTTAGAACACCTCTATATCAAGAGTAAGTCAAAAACCTTCACCAATTTAAGAGATTAATAACTAAATATCAATTTCTTGACTAAACTGTGAAGAAGGAAATTCCTCAGAAAGTCTGCTGCATAGATCTTGCTCATTGACTGAGTAAATGTGTAAATTTTTTAATGAAACTTTGCACAAGGTGTCGCCTAAAGATTGCGCACCTTCTCCAAGTCAAATTACTTCAAAAGGTTTAGTAGATCTTGAGAAATCTACTTACCAAATCAGCTATTTCTAAATCTGCACTTCTGAGAAGTCTATTTGGACACCCCTAACTTCTTAACTTTAATTCTCTCAGTATAGAACCTGTTTAAGCAAATGCTTCTAGCCACGAGTAGCTTATCTTCCAACTTAAAGATTAAGTGCTTACTTGCACAAAACTTTAAACTCTGGAGTGAGAAATGATCAAATCATTAAGATCGAAATTTGCGCCTGTTTCAGGAACTAGTGAGTACTTTCTCACATGTAAATGTTCCTACACACAATTCTCTTAGCCTGATCACAATTAGACTCTCAAACTCTAGCCATAGATTGATTAACTATGGACTTAGATAGCTCCAAAAGGAATTCACAAAAGATCTATCACACACAGAGAAAACACAGAAACATCGGGCACAATTTTTCCTTCTATTTCTCAGAAGTTTACAACTGAGTGAGAGAGAAACTTCAACTCACTTCTCATGTGTCTAATGACACTTACAACTTCTCAATACACTATTCTCATGATCTCCTATTATCTCCTCCTTATGCCCCGACATTTTTCCAAAATATTTATAGGCAAATATGTACAAGTTTTTGACTATTCAAAACTCTAAGTGAACTATATCTTCACTAATGTACATATGTGTACATATCATTCATCCTGTGAATGTATCCATCTTCTTTGCTTCAAAACTTGATCTCATCTCCATCCTTTGTCCTTCAAATCTTCAATTGGTGATTGGTCTGCACCAACAATCTCCATGAGTGACCTGTTCTTTCCTTCAGCAACTCCATTCTGTTGAGGTGTATACGGCACTGTACACTGGTGTTTTATCCCACGTTCAGCCAGAAATGCATTAAAATCTGAAGACATATATTCCCCCCCTCGATCAGAACGGAGGGTGCCCATTTTACATGCTGACAGATTTTTAGCTAAAACCAAAAACTGTTTGAAGCACATGAGCACTTCGGACTTTGCTTTGAGTGGATATACCCATGCATGCCTGGAAAAATCATCAATGAAAGTCACAAAGTAAAGGTAATTTCCAAAAGAGGGTGTCTGCATAGGACCACAGACATCACTATGTACAAGCTGCAATTTCTGCGTAGCCCGAACTGAACCATCTTTTGGAAAGGAAGAATGCTGCATTTTGCCCAAAATACAGCCTTCACAAACATGTTTTCCAGGTGCCTCAAGTTTGGGCAAAGAGGACACCATTTCAGATTTCTGCAGGCGTAACAAACTAGCAAAATTCAGATGACCAAAGCGTGCATGCCAAAGCTTTGCATCTGACATAGCCTGAGAATCATTAACTGCACATGCCGAATCATTCACAGATCTTTCATAGTCTATGAGCTTATACAGCCCACGACATAAAATACCAGAAGCAATAATCACATCGCCATTTGAGAGATCATGAACTGTACACCTGTCATCAACGAATTTCACAACCAAGCCAATCTTGGCTAATGCAGAAACTGATAACAGGTTCTTTTTGATCCCTGGCACAAATAAAGCATCTGACAAAGTGAAAGAACTACCATCAGCAGTAGTCAGAATGATCTTACCAACTCCCATAACAGGATAAGAGGAGTTATTGGCGCATGTGACAGTATTCCCTGTAGGGGCAGGCTCGAGTGAAGAGAAGAAACTACGCTGCGAGGTAATATGTTTGGTCGCCCCACTGTCAAAGTACCAAACATCTGAGTCTACTGCAGACATGCACTGATCATGTGAAGATGGGTCAAAACTGCAGACAGTAGTAAACGCCCATTCTTCTTCCTGCACAAGATTTGCAGACTCTGTTTTTGGTGTAGAGGCCTCTGCAACAACCATTCCAGCCTCTTTCTTCTTTGCCTCTTTAGCAGCCAGTTTTGGACAGTTCTTTATAATATGATCATTTCCTTTACAGTACTTGCAGAACAATTTCTACTTTTCTGATTTCTTTTCATCTTTATCCTGGTTCTTCGATTGTGCAGCATTTGCAGATTTCTGCTTACTAGTAGAAGAGCTCCATTTTCCTTTGCCCTTCTGACTAGCCAGGAAAGCTTGATCTGCAACACGCATAATGGACCTGTTCTGCCTGGACTGATCTTCCTGCAACAGAACAGAGACTAATTCCTCAAATGACAAGGCATTCGGATTGCCTTTCATCATCAACCGAAGAGTAGAGGCAAAACTCTGATATGAATCAGGAAGACCATTCAGAACGGTCTGCACAAGTGAGCTATCTAGTATAACCTCATCAGCAGAAATCAATTGTTCCTTCAGGTCTTTGATCTTTGTAAGAAAACTGTCCATAGAATCACCTTCATTCATGTGCTCACTCTCCAACTGTTTTCGGAGGTAAGCAACACGAGCCTCATTCCTAGCCTGGTACAAAGTGGTAAGTGTATCCCAAGCATCCTTTGCTATTCTACAAGAGCGAATGTGAGGAATAATGGCACGTTTGACAGACAAGGCTATCAATGCATATGCCTAGGCATCTCTGCCATCCCAACGAATCTGCTCTGCAGTAGGTGCAACAGAAACAGCAGCACGAACAGGAATCTGCGGAATATCATCTTCGACACCATCTTCATCAGCTCCAACACCTGTATTTGCAGTACCTGTCGTTATAGGTGTAACAGGACGTCTTTCAACACCCTACACAATGTTCCACAATCCTTTTGCAACCAGTACATGTCGCATCATATAAGCCCATAATGGGTAGTTGGTACCATCCAACTTATCCTCAACAGCCAACATACGAAATACATCACTGCTTTCAGCCATGGCCAATGACTAAAATACCTTGATGCAGAAAATTGAGTGTATCTCAAAAAGTTGAACAGAACTACCCAGACGAGTTCTGCTAGACCTATAGCAGACTTCGAGACGCTTAAACTGGCGAACAGAAACTGGTATATACCTTTGGCACAAAAGGATGAAATAGCCTGCACAAGCGCTGCGATAGTGCGTTCGGAGTTTGCACCCTGAGTATGCTCACCAAATTTCGTGCGAATCTGAGACTGCAAACGGAGGAGTGTCGATGGCGCCCTAGAAGAAGCGACGACCTGCTCTGATACCAATTGTTGGAGATAGACGTCTACGGAAGCACGCGAACAGCACAAAGAAGAAGAAGAAGCTTGGATCACAACACACAAGACTGAATGTATTACTAGAGAATGTACAAAGATAAGTAGCCCATTAGGGCAATAGGCGTATATACAAGCCAGGGGAAAAAAACCTCCTAAAGAGGGAAAAAAGTGCCCCGCCGGTCCTAGAGTGTTCACACACATCACTACCTAAATATATCAACAGAGAGGACTACCGAAAGGCAACTGGTTTCAACTAGATACAATGTGCTTACATTGGCCTTAAATCTGCAAGATATTTTGCCATAAATGAGGATCGAACTTTTGTCCCCGCCTCAAGAGGCGGAAGGCCCATCTGGCCAAGCGAAAAGAAATCATTTTTTTTTTTTTATTAATAAAAGGAAGTTCGGCCTTGCCTATTCTCCCGGACTTTAATTAAAGTACATACCATGACGGCAAGAGAAATGGATGCGGTCTAGTTCTTGTAGAAATTTGTGGCCGGTCATGCTTGGCGTGAGGGGTTTCTGAGTAAGCTTATGCCATATGGTGTTGTCACTTACGTAAAGTTTTCTTTTTTTTTTTTGTTTTATTTAAAAGAAGTTTGATCTTTGAGATTTAGTGTCTTTGAGCACTTGAATTTTTTCTAAATGGAGGTTCAACCAAAGCCTACTCTTCCGAGTTTTAACTTTGAAATCGTAATTATACAAGTGAATGAGCATAGTACCCATGGAATCCTCCCTATCCCACAAAGCAAGGGTTAGACTACCCAAAGGCAGAGAGAATGGCCCGAAGGCAACTGATTTCAATGGGATACAATGTGGTTACACTGGCCTTAGACCCACAAGGTGTCCTGTCGTGAATGGGAATTGAACCTTCACCCTCGCATTAAGAGGCAGTAGGCCCATCCAGCTAAGCTAACACGCGTGTTAATTAATTAGAAAGTACAATGAAAAATAGGGCTTGAATTAGTTAGAAAGTACAATGAAAGATGGTATAGCATACATGAGACTCTCGGAGCCCCACAAAAAAAAAGTTTGAATATCCAGCAACCATTAACATTCACAGCTTTGCCTTGGAAGAGCCCCCTCAAGAGTAGGATCTTAAGTCAAGAAGTTGGGAGGAAAAAAGAAGACCACAAGAAGAAAAAAGATCGGGTCCCTCCCCTCAAAGAGGGCAACCATCAATAATGAAATTCACATCATTAAACGTGAGGGGTCTGTCTGACCCGTCAAGAGCGGCGATTCTTGGCCAGTGGTTCAAAGACAAGTGCATCAACCCTGACTTTATTTGCTTACAAGAAATTAAGATTGACTGGGAGGATCTCCAGAAACGGCTTAAATGCATTTGTCCGAATCACCTTTGGTTCTCCACTTCTCACCCTACTAGGGGGACAGGGGGTGTTGCTATCGGTATTAGTCACTCCTTGTCTGGAAATGTGACCTCGACTTTTGAAGGTCGAAATCATCGTTGGATTGCTACCTCTATCGGGTTCCCTTTCCAGTTCACTGTGGTCTCAATTTATGCCCCTAATGGAGAAGCAGACAGAATGGATACTTGGGCTTCCCTCGACTCCCTTTCACATAATGTTCTGATTTGTGGGGACTTCAACATGGTTGAGTTTCCTGAGGACCGATGGAATAAAAAAGGAAAAATTATTGAGGGTCAGGAGAAAGGGATATGGGATAAAATCAAGCTCCATCTTGACCTGGTTGGGTGAAAGACATGAAGGGGTTCTCTTGGTCAAATCTCCAATCGGGGGACTCTTTGAGGAAAGCAAGACTTGATAGATGTTACATCGATCAAAACACCATCCTTTAGTGGGGTATTCCTTCGATTTCCCAACACATGGACCTGACTATCTCGGACCACTACCCAATTACTCTGTCTTTCAAACCGATTCCCATGGTCCAGAAAGCCCCTTGATTTCATGCTTGTCAGACATCGTTTTCCCTCCCCTCTATCCACCAAGAAATTTCTGAAGTGTGGGCTGAAGCTTTGCCTACTATGATGAATCGGCTAAGTGTTGGAGAAGCATAGTGGAAAGGAGTCAAAAAATTCTGATCAGGACTGAAAAGGCTATAAGAGATATCCGAAAAAAAAGAAGAGAAACGGTGTACCAGAGGCTCTCACAGCTTGAAGAAGAGGTGAACAAAGGTAAGTTACATTACCAACAAGGTCTTTTGAAAATCAGGGGAAGACTAACATTAGAGGAGGAGGTTCAAAGGAAAAATCTTCAAATTGTCTTCAAAGATTGGTGGGCGGGGAAGGCCGACAAACCATCGAAAGAGATGTGTAACATCCTCAAAAGGAAACAACCTAGGGAATCCATCCCCCTATTAGTCGATAACAATGGAACCGAATGTTGCACGGAAGCTGAGAATGGATCTATCATCGTCGAGCACTTTACCAATCTTCTCGGGGTCTCGACTCCTCCTTCCCCCCATAGGCGTGACTCCATGGCAACCATCTCAAGGGTTGCTCAACCTGGAATCCCACAGAGCTTGATTGCTCTACTGGATACTAACATTTTCGAGAATGAAATTATCGAGGTTATTGATGCCCTTCCCAATGGGAAAAGTCTGGGTCCGGATGGCCTCACCAATGAGTTTTTCAGGTCCTTCAAACATGTGGTGGCCACCCCATTGCGTCTTGTGTGGAAAGAGACTCTCTCCTTCGGTGCCCTCCTTGAGTGTCTTAATAATGGTGTCATCAAGTTAATCCACAAAAGGGGAGATAAGAACAAAATTGAAAACTGGCGTCCGATTACCATGCTCCAAACAGGATACAAGATAATTGCAAAAGTTATCGCCAACAGAATCTCTTGTCATTTAAAGTCATGGTTGTGTGAGGACCAGAAAAGTTTTATCAAAGGTAGATCTATACTTGAAGCAATTGTTGATATTTCGGAAGGCCTTGCTTTTGCTGAGGAGTCTGCTCAAGATCTAGTATTCATTAAGATCGACTTCGACAAAGCATATGACAGATTGGAGTGGGACTTTATTCTTCAATCATTGAAAGACCTTGGGTGCAGCCAAAAGTTCACGAAGATGGTTTCCACTCTTCTTGGAAATGCTTCAACTAGAATAAATATCAACGGTAAGCTCTCTGAGCCCATTCCTTTAAAAATATCAATTAGGCAAGGCTGCCCTCTGGCTCCTTTACTCTTCGCGATCGCCTCGAATGGACTCAGTCGCCTATTAAAGCATCGCATGGACGCTGGAAATCTCAAGGGTCTTTCCCTACCTCTAAACCACAGCCAAATGATTGCGAGACTTCTGAATGCTTTTGTGCATAACGATAGAAATAGTATTGAGGTGATTTGGTGGTGCCTCGACACCTTTTGTGTGGCGTCAGGTTCAAAAATCAACCATGCTAAAACTACTTTTAGAGCAATCAGTGGACCTACTCCCCAATTGTTGGTGGATCAGGGGTGTCAAGTTATCCCTAGAGGTCAAGTCTTCCGTCTCCTTGGCATTCCGATGGGATTCGACATCTCAATGGACCAACGCTGGAATTGGGTGCTATCCAAGCTGCTGGATAGCAAGTTGAATCATTGGAAAGGTATGCAAGTCAACTTGGCAGGACGTGCTATGGTTGTTAACACATTTATGTTGTCTACAATTATTTACTTTATCTGGTGTTGGAGACGTAAGGAGAAAGACTTGGCCAAAGTGGAAAGAATCTGCAGAAACTTCCTTTGGACTAGGGACCCAAATAGGAGGGGGATTCCCAAAATCAAATGGGAAACTTGCATTAGCCCTAAAGACTCAGGGGGCTTGGGAATTTTAGATATCGTTGGGTTGGCTGACAAGCAGGCGGCAAAGTGGCTTATCAAGGCTTGGAGTAATAGGGAGTCCTCTTGGGCTAAATTGATCTTCAGAAAAACCGAAGACCTTACCTTAGTTGGCCATCCTCGTTGGAAGGACATAGGGATTCTCACGCTTTTGTTCTCCCCCCACCCGGTGTCCCCTAAAGGCTCTAGCCTCATGTGTTCTTTATGGAAGAATTGGAACAAGGTCAAACAGTTCATCAAAATCAGTGATGAGTGGAAGTGGGCGGCTGGGATACGACAAAATGACTCTATCTGGTTCCCGATCCACGGCATTAGGGGGGTGGAGTCTTGGAACCTCCAAACTGCAAACCTTGAGGGATGGACTCTTCTTCAAAGCAGGTGTTTAGCATGGGACCGCTCAACTACCCGCCTTCTCTGCAGTCAGGAGCTTCCTTACCTGGAGGGCCTCAAATGGAGCAATGGTAAGAAGCTATCCAAAACCCCCAACTTCAAAGAGAACTTAGATGTTCACCACACTCTTAACAAGAGATGGTGCCTTTCTTGGACCAAACTACGATGGGAACTAAAATTCATGTTTATTTGGCACCCTCTTATTGAGGTCAAAAAGTCCATTCTCATGTGGCACATCTTACATAAAGGTATCTGGTCCAATGCAAGGGCTAACAAAATCTGTGGTGTGCCACCATGGTGCAAGCGTTGTCATCGATGCATTGAAGATTTAGTTCACTTGTTCTTTGACTGCCCCAAGTCTCGTGTTATCTGGCGTTATGTGACCCGAGTATTGAGACTCACGAACAAAATCAATTGGCAACAGGTGATGTTGGGTGAGGCGGTTGGCTGCTCATCGAGGCTATGGAATGCCATCAGGGGTGAGACTCTCGGGAAGATTTGGAGGGAGCGATGTGCTGTCAATTTTGGCCAAACTCCTAAGGAATGGTCGATCGAGAAATCCTTGTTTCTTCTTGGTAAAAGAATCTCCCGAGATAAGAGATCTCCGCCATTTAGACATCACTGTATTTATCTCATCAAAAACAACAAGTTGAAACCTAAATGGGTCCCACATGAGGGTGATGATGATTTTATCCGCCTCATTTGTAATGCCCTCTAGGCTGCCATACTCCTCCCCTGCTTTGTGGGATTTGGGGGGTTCCATGGGCACTAGTCCCATCCACTTGTAATTTTTCTTCTTTATTTTAATTAAAGTCCGGGAGATTAGGCTAAAGGCAAACTTCCTTTTATTTAAAAAAAAAAGGTAGAAATTAGAAAGGGATCGTGGTTAAAGTCCCTTCTCTTTTTTTTTTTTTTAAATGGAGGTTCAGCCGAAGCCTACTCCCCCGGACTTTAACTTTGAAATTGCAACTGTACAAGTGAATGGGCATAGTACCCGCGGGACCCCCCGTATCCCACAAAGCAGGGGTTAGACAAGATTACAACTGAATGAGACATGGTTACAATTGGGTTTAACTGGCCTAAGCCATAACATGTCCAGCCTGGGACTTGAACCCTGGACCTCCGCCTCAAGAGGCCAAAGCTCAACCAACTGTCCTACAGGACGTGGACATGTTATCTTGTATCGAATACGACCCTTATCATTACTGATATTGTCCATCGAGATCACTCGAAAACCAACGATTCCCTCTTAGGAGAGGTAGTTCATCATCCTATGTATCATGATAAAGAGTGTCCTCACTAAGCCAACGGGATTTGAACCCACAACCCCTGAATGCAATGAGCAACGGATAGTGTGCTATGAGTAAGCAAATGTCACATGGATCATCATAGCCCTGAAGTTTTCTTTATATTATTTTTTTTAATTCCCTATGCAACCCTTGGAGGAGAACATGGAAATACGCCCTACCCTTGGATTTCACTCCTACCTCCTCCTAAGCTCATATAGCTTGCTGGGGTGGCAGTTTGCACCTTTTATTTAAGAGGCAATGAGCGCGGAAACGTTGGAATTTGTTTTGGAGAAGGGGGCACGTCTTGTCATATGAATAGTGAATGGCTTTGGACGTTGCAAAGGACGTTGCAAAAAGCTTTGCAAACACTCAGTCGCTTGGCTCGCTTTACATTTGCTCGAGAATTGGGTTTGTCTTTATTGATAGATAGGCCATCACGAGGGAAGAAAACGTTGAAAGGGTTGGAACGGATATATGCGTATGTATACGTACATAAATGATATATATATATATATATATATATATATATATATATATATATATATATATATATATATCCACACGGAATCTTTTTTAACATCTAACTTATGAATAAATTGGAACTCTCTCTTCATTATTTTTCTCTATTTTTTTGTTCTTATCTCCTCTTTTTTTCACTAATTTTTCTTGGAATTCAATGTAATTTTAGAAAAGTGCATATACACTCTCCTTCCCACATTCGCAAACTACTTCTTTCTTTATCATCACCTCAATCCTACATCTCTCAATTGTATTCCAAATTGTTAAACAACTCTAGTTCAATATGATGAATCTTTTGTTGGAAGTCTTGAAATCTTGGTTCCAACACATGAAACCTCTCCACAATTAATGTACGCACAATTCTAAGTTTGAAAAAGTTTATATCCACATTTTCCTAAGTTTTTCCATATTCATCTCCTTGAGTAGTGCCTTCCTAATGATATTGCATGGGCTTTGAATATCACCTCACTCATTTCATCCTATGCAAAGCAACAACAAACCTTCCAAATCATGATGATAGTTTCTACCTACAATAATGTTGAATGAATTTTTCTCAATAGTTTGGTATATAGATAGTTAGATAGATAAAAAGACACCGGCCTTTTTCCATTGTACATGTTATAAAGTAAGATTATGACATGAGTGTCCAACTCGTTCAGATAGATTTAAAATAGGACATCATTCGATCATTCTCGTGTAGGGCCAAATTCTCGAGTTTAGACTCAAGCATAGATTCATGTTTGAACATTTTTATCTTATCCAAAGTTTTAGCACTTGGGATTTTAACAGGCCTTTATGTTGAATCTTTTCAACCTTTATCTTTAAGGTACTCCTTGAATGTTATAGCATAGATGATACTTTATTCAAGGTCACTTGTTGGATTCTAATTCCTTGGACCATTATGTCTTAAGTTCTTAAATTAGAACCAACAAAGCTTTGTCTTTTGAGATACTTTATGGACATCTTTCCATAAGTCTTTCTCAACTTAAATCTAGTACTTTGCAATAGTTATTTGAAGACCAATTCTATGGTCTTGTTGATATATTTAGGTAGTGATGTGTGTGAACACACTAAGACCGCCAGTGCACTTTTTTCCCTCTTTAGGAAGTTTTTTTCCCCCGGCTTGTATATACGTCTATTGCCCTAATGGGCTACTTATCTTTGTACATTCTCTAGTAATACATTCAGTATTGTGTGTTTGGGCTCCAAGCTTCTTCTTCTTCCTTGTGCTGTTCGCATGCTTCTGCAGACGTCTAACTCCAACAATTGGTATCAGAGCAGGTCGTCGCTTCATCTAGGGTGCCGTCGACACTCCTCCGTTTGCAGTCTCAAAATCGTACGAAATCGTGATCTGAGCTCGTTTTGGCCTCTGAATGCACTATCGCAGTGCTTGTGCAGGCTATTTCGTCTTTTTGTGCCAAAGTTATATACCTGTTTTTGTTTGCCAGTATAAGCGTCTCGAAGTCTGGTACAGGTTTAGCAAAACTTGTCTAGGCACTTCTGTTCAACTTTTTGAGATACAGTCAATTTTCTGCATCAAGGTATTTTAGTCACTGACCATGGCTGAAAGCAGTGATGTATTCCGTATGTTGGCTGTTGAGGATAAGTTGGATGGTACCAACTACCCATTATGGGCTTATATGATGCGACATGTATTGGTTGCAAAAGGATTATGGGACATTGTGTAGGGTGTTGAAAGACATCGTGTTACACCTGTAACAACAGGTACTACAATTACAGGTGCTGGAGCTGATGAAGATGGTGTCAAAGATGATATTGTGCAGATACTTGTTCGTGCTACTGTTTCTGCTGCACCTACTGCAGAGCAGATTCGTTGGGATGGCAGAGATGCCCAGGCACATGCATTGATAGCTTTGTCCCTCAAACGTGCCATTATTCCTCATATTTGCTCTTGGAGAACAACTAAGGATGCTTGGGATACACTTACCACATTGTACCAAGCTAGGAATGAGGCTCGTGTTGCGTACCTCCGAAAATAGTTGGAGAGTGAGAACATGAATGAAGGTGATTCTATGGACAGTTTCTTAAGAAAGATCAAAGACTTGAAGGAACAATTGATTTCTGCTGATGAGGTTATACCAGATAGCTCACTTGTGTAGACCATTCTGAATGGTCTTCCTAACTCATATCAGAGTTTTGCTTCTACTCTTCGATTGATGATGAAAGGCAATCAGAATGCCTTATCATTTGTTGCAGGAAGATCAGTCCAGGCAAAACAGGTCCATTATGCGAGTTGCAGATCAAGATTTCCTGGCTAGTCAGAAGGGCAAAGGAAAATGGAGCTCTTCAACTAGTAAGCAGAAATCTGCTAATTCTGCATATTCGAAGAAGGAAGATAAAGATGAGAAGAAATCAGAAAAGCAAACATTGTTTTGTAAGTACTGTAAAGGGAATGATCATATCATAAAGAACTGTCCAAAACTGGCTGCTAAAGAGGTAAAGAAGAAAGAGGCTGGAATGGTTGTTGCAGAGGCCTCTACACCAAAAATAGAGTCTACAAATCTTGTGCAGGAAGAAGAATGGGCGTTTACTACTGTCTGCAGTTTTGATCCATCTTCTCATGAGCAGGGCATGTCTGTAGTAGACTCAGATGTTTGGTATTTTGAAAATGGGGCGAGCAAACATATTACCTCGCAGCACAGTTTCTTCTCTTCACTCGAGCCTGCCCCTACAAGGAATATTGTTACATGCGCCAACAACTCCTCTTATCCTGTTATGGGAGTTGGTAAGATCATTTTGACTATTGCTGATGGTAGTTCTTTCACTTTGTCAGATGCTTTATTTGTGCCAGGGATCAAAAAGAACCTGCTATCAATTTCTGCATTAGCCAAGATTGGCTTGGTTGTGAAATTTGTTGATGACAGGTGTACAGTTCATGATCTGTCAAATGGCGATGTGATTATTGCTTCTGGCATTTTATGTCGTGGGTTGTATAAGCTCATAGACTATGAAAGATCTAAAAATGATTTGGCATGTGCAGTAAATGATTCTCAGGCTATGTCAGATGCAAAGCTTTGGCATGCACGCTTTGGTCATCTGAATTTTGCTAGTTTGCTACGCCTGCAGAAATCTAAAATGGTGTCCTCTTTGCCCAAACTTGAGGCACCTGGGAAACATGTTTGTGAAGGCTATATTTTGGGCAAAATGCAGTGTTCCTCCTTTCCAAAAGATGGTTCAGTTCGGGCTACACAGAAATTGCAGCTTGTACATAGTGATGTCTGTGGTCCTATGCAGACACTCTTTCAGAAATTACCTTTACTTCATGACTTTCATTGATGATTTTTCTAGGCATGCATGGGTATATCCACTCAAAGCAAAGTCCGAAGTGTTCATGTGCTTTAAACAGTTTTTGGTTTTGGCTGAAAATCTGTCAGCATGTAAAATGGGCACCCTCCGTTCTGATCGAGGGGGGGAATATATGTCTTCTGATTTTAATGCATTTCTGGCTGAACGTGGGATAAAACACCAGTGTACAGTGCCGTATACACCTCAACAGAATGGAGTTGCTGAATGAAAGAACATGTCTCTCATGGAGATGGCGAGGTGTATGGTCAAGAGTCAGGATTTACCTCATAGTTTCTGGCTTGAGGCTGTCATATGTGCAGCATATGTACTGAACAGGTGTCCCACTAAAGCGCTACAGTCTATCACTCCATATGAGGCTTGGCATGATCACAAGCAATCTGTTGCTCATCTGCGTGTTTTTGTTTGTTTGGCATATGCACTAGTACCTGAACAACATCGTAGAAAATTGGATGATAAGGCAGTAAAATGTATTTTTGTTGGGTACAGTTCTGAAAGTAAAGGCTATCGTCTGTATCATCAACAACTAAACGCATTCTGGTTAGATGTGGCTATCGTCTGTATCATCAACAACTAAACGCATTCTGGTTAGATGTGATGTTGTCTTTGTGGAAGATGCTATTCAGCCATTGCTTTCATGTACTAAGGAGATATCTGTTAGCTCTAAAGACATGTATGATACATTGATGCCTCTTTTTACAGGTGGATAGTCTAGTGCTGGTCCTAATGAGGCAACTTCTCAGCCTTTACAGGTTTCATATGATGATGCATATCATTCCATTTCTGATGCATATTTACATGATGCACTTGTTGATGAGAGAGCTGATATTGACTAGGCAAAAACTATGCCAAAATGGCTGGTGCAGACTTTGCGTGACAACAAATTAGATGCACCTTTGTCATATCGTACTCGTTCAAGCTCTCGTAGTGCCTCCTTTGCATCAGATTTCTATGCTATGGCTACGTCTAGTTTCTGTGATGAGAATGAGCCCGTTTCTTTTGATGACGCACAGAATTCAGAAAATTGGATGGTTGCTATGCAATCTGAATATGATGCTATAATGAAGAATGGTACATGGTCTTTATGTGACTTTCCTCTTGGCAAGAAGGCCATTGGCACTAAGTGGGTATACAAGTCGAAGCGTAAACCTGATGGTACAATTGACAGGTATAAGGCTAGGCTTGTTGCAAAGGGTTATGTGCAGTAAAGAGGCATTGATTTTGATGAGACCTTTGCACCTACATGCCTTATGACTACTGTTCGGAGCATTTGTGCACTTGCAGCCCATCATGGTTGGAATGTACATCAGTTGGACATTAAAACAACATTTTTGTATGGTGACTTGCATAAAGAAGTGTATGTTTTTCAGCCCCGTGGCTTTGTGCAGAAAGGGCATGAGAACCAGGTGTGCAGGTTAAAGAAGGCATTATATGGTTTAAAGCAAGCACCAAGTGCTTGGTATGAGAAGATTCATGCCTATCTGGTTGCACATGGTTTTGAAAACACTCCAACTGAAAGCACCTTATATGTTAAGCGTGCTAATGATGTGCTTCTGATCATTGTTGTCTATGTTGACGACATGCTGCTCACTCGTCCTATTGAGAAGCATAATGCTGATTTCAAGGCTGATTTGCACGCCTCATTTGAGATGTCTGATTTGGGGCATTTGCATTACTATTTGGGCATTCAGTTTATGCAAGTTGATGGTGGAATGGCTTTGTGTCAAATGAAATATATTGACATATTATTGTAGTGTTTTGGCCTTGAACAATGTAAACCTATTGCCACTCCTATGGAGACAGGTTTACGATTGAGTCTTCATGATGCTGGAGATGCATTTGATGTTGTTCTCTATCAGTAGGCTGTTGGATGCTTGATTTACTTATGCATTACTCAGCCAGATATTTAGTTTGCTGTCTCACAGATGAGCAGGTTTATGCATTGCCCATGAGTCATGCATTGGAAGGCCGTTAAGTGCATCTTTCGCTACTTGAGTGGTACTCGGCTACTTGGGTTGTTTTATCCCAAGGGGGGATCACTACCGCCAGATTTGCATGCTTTTTTTGACTCAGATTGGGCTAGTTGCTATGACACTCGTGTGTCCACCAGTGGTTTTTGCTTCATTCTTTTTGGCTCATGTATATCTTGGTTGAGCAAGAAGTAGCCTACTGTGGCCACTTCTAGTTGTGAGGCTGAGTATAGGACAGCTTTCACAGTGACTGTTGAGTGTGTGTGGCTCAGATGCCATATGGCTGATTTGGGTGTTGGCCAGTCTTCTGCCACCACCATCTTCACTTACAGTCAGAGCGCATTGGCAGTTGCGAGGAACCCTCTGTTCCATGCTCGCACTAAGCACATTGAGGTGCATTATCACTACGTGGAAAACCACTCCATCACCATTTCGAAGGATGTGATTTTTAATGAAGCTTCCTCATACTCAAGAAAAGATTCAATACAAGTCTTAGTCCACCTATCTATACTTCAGAGGGGGACTCAGTATTTCCAAAATCCAACTCAGAAGCAAGTACTTCACATCAACCACGCCGATCTCAAAGGCTTCTTGATAAGAGACAACACAAACAGAGTCATTATGTTAATTATGCTCTAATGCACCAAATTCAACAAATTCCAGAACCATCCAACTACAAAGAAGCTCAATGCCAACCAGAGTGGGAAACAGCTATGAAAGAGGAACTTGATGCAATAGCAAAGAACAAGACTTCAACATTGGTTCCCAAAAAAACCAACCATCAAGTCATAGGAGTCAAGTGGATATACAAAGTCAAATACAAGTCTGATGGAACTCTAGATAAATATGAGGAAAGATTAGTCGCTAAGGGATACAAGCAACAACATGGCATTGACTATGAAGAAACCTTTGCTCCTACTGTGAGATTCACAACCATAAGAATCGTCTTAGCACTAAGTGCTCACTTTAAGTGGCCCATTTACCAGCTGGATGTCAAAAGTGCATTCCTCAATGGAGATCTTCAAGAAGAAGTATATGTAGAACAACCTGAAGGCTTCAAGAACAAAGGCAAAGAAGATCAAGTCTACAAGCTTCACAAGGCACTTTATGAACTCAAACAAGCTCCCAGGGCCTGGTATGAAAAGATTCACAAGTTCTTTGATTTCACAGAAGCAATGCTGATGCTAATCTCTATATCTATCAAAAGGAGTCGTTAGTAGACATCATCATTCTCTATGTAGACGACTTGATCTTGACAGGCTCAGATGAAGAACACATCCAGTTTATCATCACACAGCTTCACCTTGAGTACTCTATGACAGATCTTGGATTACTTCACTACTTCTTAGGTATGGAAGTTTGGCAAACAAAAGAAGGTATATTCCTCTCACAGAAGAAGTACTGCTCTAATCTACTTTCCAGATATAACATGGACCAGTGTGGCTTAGTTTCTACAGCACTTGATCCCACCATCAAGCTTACACTGGAGGAATCATCATCACTTATGGATGTGCATACCTATCGATAGCTTGTTGGCTCATTACTCTATCTTGCCAACACTAGACCAAATATTGCTTATGCAGTTGGTATACTCAGTCAGTTTGCACATCAACCTCGTTAGAATCATTGGGATGCTGCTCAGAGACTACTTCAATACCTTTCCGTCACCCAACATCATGGTCTTTGGTACAGAGGGGGCATCAAATTCGCCAAATATTCAGATTCAGATTGGGTTGGTGATCCTGATTCTCGACGGTCTACTTCTGGGTATATATTCTTGCTTGGCTCAAGACCTATCTCTTGGGAAAGTAAGAAGCAGCCTATAGTTGCACTATCATCTACCAAGGTTGAGTACCGAGCATCCAGCTTTGCAGCATGCGAGGCCATCTGGCTTCGACGTTTATTATCTGACACTGGTGTTTTGCAGGATACTCTGACATGTCTTCACACAAACAGCCAGTCACCCTTGGCCATCGCTAAGAATCCAATGTTCCACGCTCGGACGAAGCACATCGAGATCTAGTACCACTTCATCCGCGAGAACCTCATATCTCAAGAGATTACTCTGGAGCACTGTACCTCCTAGGAGAACCTGGTGGACATGTTCACGAAGGCTCTACCTCCAGTTCTGCTACAACACTTGGAGGACCTCTACAACATTTAGCCGCTCCAAAATGGAGCTACAGAGGGGGTGTTGACGACATGATTGCTCTTACTTCACTACCTTTGTATCCGCATGAGTGCATCTCCATTTTGTATCCAGGAGGCACTCCATTTCTAGTCTATTTCCATTTTATATTGTATTTCCTTTATGTTTGGGTACCTTGCCATGTGCTTCTACCAGCTGTATTCATTCTCCTTTTAGGAGACTTATCCCACATATGATGTACTTTTGAGAGCCCCTCCCAAATCTATATAAGGAGGCCCTCTCCCCTCATTTGTACTTGGTTAGAAGCTTGAGGAGCCTACTCCATGCTCTTGGCAAGCTCATTTCTAATCCACATGGGTTTACCCATTTCATGGTCTACTCATTTTGTGTCTCACACATTCTTTGTTTTGTGAGAGTACTTTACTTTTCATTTTGCTTCCGCATGCGTACTCTCTACAGTAGGATGTTCACCGTAAATGTGAAAATTCCTGAAATGAATGCAGCCATGTTTGCAAATGGTGTAGGAGTCATTGCTGATATAGAGATCTGGCACAAAGGGATTGGACATGCAAACTTGCAAAGGCTAAAATTGATGCAGTCAAAGGAGATTGTCCATGGACTGCCAAATTTCAAGGTTGCAGAGATGCAAAAGGTATGTGCAGCATGTCGATTTGGAAAACAGTCAAGAGCATTATTTCCACATGACAAGAATGTTAGTGAGAACATACTAGAAATAGTACATACAAATGTTTGGGGTCCTGCAAAGACCACATCTATGGGTGGTTGTAGGTTTTATTTTACTTTAATTGATGACCATACACGAAAAGTGTGGGTATATTTCATGAAAGAGAAGAGTGAGGTGTTCACTCACTTCTAGATTTTTAAAGCTATGGTGGAAAAGCAGATAGGGAAGTATATTCATACATTAAGATCTGATGGAGGAAGTGAATACATGTCAAATGAGTTCAGTACCTAAAAAATCATGGAATTTGACATCAATTTTCATGCAGGTACACACCATAATAGAATGGCGTTGTTGAACACAAAAATAGACATATTACAAAAATGTTAAGAGCCTTGATGGCTAAGAAGAGTATGCCTCATTGTTATTGAGCATAAGCTGTTCATACTGTTGTATACATCATGAATAGAACTCCCACTACTATTGTACACCAAGTTACACCCAAAGAGAAGTTTACAGGTAAAAAGCCAAACTTATCACATCTGAACTTTTTTGGCTGTATTGCATATGTACATGTTCCAGATGAGTTGAGGATGAAGCTTGATCCAAAAGTAGAAAAATGTGTCTTCATTGGATACTCCCTTGAGCAAAAGCGATATAAATGTTATAACCCACTCACATGACAGGTGAAGGTGAGCAAATATGTGGTATTTGATGAAATGTTAAGCCTCTATGTAGATGCCAAAGAAGAACTAAATCTTGAACCAAATGACAAAGAAAATGCTGAAAAATCAAGTGCAGAATCTTAAGTTTTGAGTGGATTGGATGGATCACCAAGCAAAAGTTCCAACTCAAACCCATGAAGTGGAAGATTGCATGGAAATTTCAGTACAACAAATTCATCAAATACATCTAAGAAAGGTAAAGAAAAGATTTTTGCAAGGCATAAAACATGTGCAAGTTTTGAAGACATTGATGGAGATTCAAGCGGTTCAAAAAAGAGTCTTGATGAGGAACTTGGATTGACCTCTATGAAGACTCTAGGAGTAAGAAAGGCACATGCAGATAATGGAGAAGTGACCCAGGATCAAGAAGATCTGGGAGGATGCGGAAGTCAGTGCAACGATTGACATATGATAGTTACATGTCTCGTCATTGTGCCTACATGACAAAGGTAATACAAGATGTTGAACCTTCTTGTTTTGAAGATGCAATTGGAAATGCAGATTGGGAAAAAGCTATGGATGAGAAGATGGCTGCACTTTATGGAAATGATACATGGAAGCTAGTTCCATTGCCACAAGGAAAGAAACCCATAGGCTGCAAGTGGGTTTACAAGGTAAAGCACAATGTTGATGGTAGCATAAGCAGGTACAAAGCACGTTGTCGGGATGAAATCCCGCAGGGAGTGTGCATTGCTTTTTTTTCAAAGTTGATTGGTTTTATGAGTTTCGTGTGGTGGTTTCATTGAGAAAGTGGTAAAAATTGTACATGTTTTGATCGATTTGATTGATTGTGCGATGTGAAACTGTGTTAGAGATATACGTAGGACCTATGTGTGTAAACATCTTACGTTTGACCCATAAAACCTGAGGTTTGATCCTTGAAACTGACTGAAAATGTGGATTTACCCCCATGAAAAATGAACTTGAACCCTTAGAAAACCCTATGATTTTGCCTGTAATTGAAAATGAACTTTTGAATTGATGAGCTTGAGTTAATTGTGAGCAAACATTTAATTTTACCGATCCGATTGTCTCTTTCCCGACGCCTACGGTCTCACGCGTACGCACGCTCATCTCGTCACTTTCGAGGGGCAGGGGCCCTATGAGGATCTCACACACTCCAGAAAGTATAGGCGAGGCGCCCAACGTGCAGACGTCGCTCGTAGGACAGCAGGAACGGTACACCAGAGAGGGGCCTGATCCAACCACAGCGCCGGTTTCCTGCCCGACCTCCTTCTTCCTGACACAATGAACCCGACGTGAAGCGAGGCGGTTGCCCGATGATCCTCGACGCGTCATCCACTCCTTGAGAAGACAGACAGGAACCTCGGCGTCAGATTGGATATTCCAGGTACCAGCATTTTAAGTTATTTGAACTATTTGCATTGATTACATGCACTTTAAAGAGAAAGACTGTTTTACTACCTGACTTTGATCATCCACTTTTTGCATCAGTTTTGATCATACGAGTGTGCACTTTTCTATTGACGCATAGATTAAGAATCTACTTCTTGGCTTAGATCATAAGAAAAAGAAACTAAAATGAATAAAATAATTGAGAAACAATTTAGGAAATACGAAGAGCGATTTAGGGAAATGGAAATTAACACGAATGAATCTATAAAATCAAAGTTTGGTATTGTTATGACCCTAATGCAAACTATAAATGCAATATCAGATACTATTCAGTTAATGGGCATAAGTATTAAAGACCTAAAAAATGAAATGGATTCTGAGATTTCTGAATTGAGAAATAAGGTTGACCTATTGACAAACCAAGTTAATGACCTACAAGTATTGAAATGTGATAATGAGCATGAGGTAAAAGTCCAAGGCATATCTACACACAAACAGTCATTAGGTCTTAGAAGACCCACGCCTAGAGTGATACCTAGGAAATCAAGCCGAGTTGAGAAGAGACCTATACCTTACTTTTGGTGCGATCAGTATGGACATACGTTCTGGGATTGTCTGGCATATGAAAGTGCATGCAGAAAAAGACTAGTGAGTGAACATGAAAATAAAATTTGGAAATCTCAAGATCAATCCCCTTTACATTTGAATGTAGGAAAAGGTGGAATGAGAGAATATTTTGAAGAGAGAAAACCTAGATCAAAATCAATTCAAAAGATATGGAAACCAAAAACTCATGAAGATAATAGATTTGATGAACAAAAGAGCTTGCTATCTATTAAGAGTCAAGACAAACCAACTCAAGAAACCAGGAGTACATAGATAAAGGTTGAAAAACAAAAAATTGAGCAGATATTAAAAGAGCAAATAGAAATAGATCATAAAGGAGAGTTTGATAGAGAAATTCAAGAGAAATTAAAGAAAGATCAGGATATATACGTTTCATTCGATTCGAAACTTTTGACTAATGAAAATCTATTTGACCAAGTGAAACTTGCCAAATTATAGTCTCAAATGAACTTTGACAAACAAATTGAACATGAAAAGAGTAAAGAAAAAACTCAAGAAGATGTAAAATTTGATAAACGAATTAACAAAGTAGAAAAACAATTGCTTGATGATATTATTATGCAAATTGAGGGGAATGTAAAGGCGACTGCGAAGTCTTCTAAGTCTTTGAAAAAGAATAAGAGAACTAAAAATTTAACTTTCCAAGATATATTTGCAAATCTTAAGTGATGATTGAAGAAAAATCATAATGAAACATACAAGAATGATCAAGAACTATTGAATGAAGATGAATGATGAATGTTAATGATTCATGATGATGGATTATGATAATGGATGATGATGAAGGTGATTACTGATTGATGTTGATGATGATTGATGATTAATGAAAGATGATGATTGATCATTGATTAATGATGATTTATGATTGATGGTTTATGATGATTGATGATGATGTTGATTCTGGAGGATGCTGATGATACTGATGCTGATGCTGATGCTAATGAAGAATGATAGATCATGAAGATGAAGAAAAGGTGGATCAATTAATGATGAAGATGAAATGATCAGGTGAAATGTTTTTGATTTGAGATCTTTTTTCTTTCTGTTAGAGCATATGCATTGCATTTATGTGTATAATAAAGATATTTATGAATTTATGAAAATCATGTAGAATGAAGATAGCAAATATCTGTTATGGGTTTGCATGAAGCATGAACGACTAGGAATTATATGAATGGAGTCAGTTAGCAGACTAGAGATTTTGGGAGTGAAAGCTTGGGAATGTGATGTCATGCTTAGACCGAGTGCATGTATATGCTGATTGATTTTAACACTTAGTGAGTGGGAAACTTTGGATTCTGGTATTTATTTCGTGCAAGATCTTACCTCCATATGGATCATGATATAGAAAAACTTCTTACTCAAACCAGCTTATATGTGTATGCATGTTGTTAGTGCGTTGCGATGGGCTAGTAGGTAGGTGGAACCACCTTGGTCGGGCGATCAAGGCCACGAGCCATAGCTAGTTTCATCGTAGGCCTGACCTATTTGTTGTCATGCGCCTGCATGGGTTGGTAGGCAGGTGGCATCACTCTAGCTAGGTGGTCAGAGCCACGAGCTGACGTCGACTTCATGCAGGATTGACGTTGTGTATGTTGTGCGCTATGTCGGGTTGGCAGACATGCGGGATAAACTTGGCCGAGCGGACAAGTCCATGAGTCACACCCGATTTCGACATAGGCCGATTTATGAAAATAAAGATAAAAAGAATAAATGCTGAGCTGAGATGAAGTGAAAAAGAAAAGAAAAAGAAAAAGAAAAATGAAGAAAGAAAAGAAAAAGAAAGAGATCTAATGGAGAGTTGGACAAGTAGGAGATAAATAGTGGAAATCGAGGTATATTCTACAAACTGAGTTAGTAGAAACATATGTATATGCTAGTGCTTAGAATGAGTTGCCGGATTTGAACCAGTTGAACAAACAAAAGATCTAGAAAGCCAACGGTTTATTCATGTGATTACTTGTCAGATTGCAGACGCAAAAACATAGTATGATGTTCGTGAAGCTTGAATCTACCTAATTTTCTAAAATTCCTACTAATCTTTATAAAGCTGCATGGAGTGCATGAATTCACGCTTTGAGTTTTGAAAAGAAAAACAAAAAAAGTAAAAAGTGTTTCAAAAGATACGCTTCTCTTGGATCTTGTAGGTTGGACCATCAGAACGATGTGTAGGTTTAGCGGGGGCGAATGTCGAGATGAAATCCTGTAGGGAGTGTGCATTGATTTTTTTTCAAAGTTGATTGATTTTATGAGTTTTGTGTGGTGGTTTCATTGAGAAAGTGGTAAAAATTATACATGTTTTGATCGATTTGATTGATTGTGCGATGTGAAACTAGGTTAGAGATGTACGTAGGACCTGTGTGTGTAACCAGCTTACGTTTGACCCATAAACCGGGAGGTTTGATCCTTGAAACTGACTGAAAATGTGGGTTTACCCCATGAAAAATGAACTTGAACCCTTAGAAAACCCTATGATTTTGCCTGTAATTATAAATAAACCTTTGAATTGATGAGCTTGAGTTAATTGTGAGCAAACACTTAATTTTTCCGATCAAAAACCCTAGGTTAGACCCTTGGAATTGGCGTTTACCCTAGGTCAAACTCCCAAAAATAATTAATTTGTATATAGAGTGTGAAACCAAAACATTAATTTAGGAGAAATAAAAAAGAGAAAAACCAAAAATAGAAAAAAGAGATGTGATTTTCCAAAAATAGCAAATGAACATGCAAGGTGGTCTGAAAATAGAAATTTAGATAAGGAGGATAGAAGATTCTAGAGAAGTCCTAGAGAGGGGGGAAACCTATAAATAGGTATCCAGACATCATTTGTTTCTCCCGTCGAACTTCTTTGCGGATCTTCCCACCAGGTTATTGCGATTTCTCATGATTTGAAGAAGGATTAAATGAAGTGACGAAAAGCTTTGAGGATCGAAGATAAAAAGCTATACACTCCTCGTGGAACTTCTTTCCAGGTTCGAGCGGTTGATGATATTGGAGGATTATATGAAGTAAAGAATTGCTGATTGAAGACCGAAGTAAAGAGTACAAACCTCGTGGGTCTTCTTGGTGCACCTACTCTCCAGGTATTTGATTTTGCATGGACTATTGAAGTAAAGTGAAGTAAAACTATTGCCGAAGAAGACTTGAAGAGAAGCTTTGATTCAAGACCGAAGACCCAGAGTGAAGAAAACATCCATCCAAAAACACTGAAGCTGAAGATCCTGGGCGCCTTTTTGCACTGAAGCGAGAGGCATATCATATCCAGCCGATCCGCACTGTAGCGGCGACATTTATTTGTATTTACCTGTTCCGCACTGTAGCGGATTTTTGTATCGCAGACCCGCACTGTAGCAGGCCTCATTGTATCATTCATATTTTATTTGTCAATCGCTGCCGGGTCGTGAGAGATGCTCGGATGGTGGATCAAGTCATCCGCCTAAATCGTTCGGCACACGCAGGGTGTCTGTAGCGGACTCAGGCTTAAGGAAATAAGGGTTCTAATGACAAAACAATATAAATTACCTAATTCTATGACTGAAACTAAAGTTTTCTTACCAAAAGTAAATAGTTTTAACTAGCTATGGACCGTAAGGACGGGCAGCCTCGTACATAGCAAGAGCTTCCTGATATGAGATTGAAACTTCCATAATGGGTTCTTCTACTAAACTTTCAGGTAAGCTAGAGGGTTCTGGTCTGTCTAGAGTTGGCGGAACATTTTCAATATTTTCAATAGTACTGTGCTCAGACTCATGAACTAACTTAGAAGACATCAAGGAAAGTAATGGAAAATTAATGAAACAATATGATGCTAAACTGTTTGAATGAATTAATTGATATGCTAATGGTTCTAATCAATAAATCTAATACAACTGGAAGGCCTAACAATTGGATAAATGTCTAGTCAATTGGATAGTTGTCTAAATGAGAAATAAGATTTAAATGGATCTTTAGGCTGCCGCTTCACTTCAATTGTCTTCACTTCACTTTAATTGATTGTAATCTTCAATGTTTTTGCAAAAAACATTAACATTAGTAATATTACAAAATCAATAAGAAACTTAAAAGACATTAGTCACATACATTAAAGCATACACATGCTTAATAACTTGCCTTTGTCATGCATATATTCATTCATTCAATTACATACCCATGCACATAAATCATGCATACTATGATTCATATTTAAATATACATAGCCTTTAATATAAATATGCATACTAACCATACAAACACACATGATTTACTTAGGAACATATGGATGTAATTACTAAATAATAAATAATAAACAAATCATTTAATAAATAATACTTACTAAATAATGAACTAATCATTTAATACTATTAATTAGTTTTAATATTCATTAATCTAATAACTACAAAAGAAATACCTAACTAAACCATATCTAATACACATTCTCTCTCTCTCTCTCTACCGTTCTCTTTCTCTCTCCCTAACTCTCTCTCTCTCTCTCTCTCTCTCTCTCTCTCTCTCTGCGTGCTGCCGTGCGCAGTTCTGCAGGGGGAGGGAGGGAACGTCTCTCTTCTCTCTCTCTCTCTCTCTTTCTTCCCTGTTCTCTCTCTGCCTGCCTACCTCTCTCTCTCTCTCTCTCTTCTCTCTCTCTCTCTCTCTCTCTCTCTCTCTCTCTCTCTCTCTTCTCTCTCTCTCTCTCTCTCTCTCTCTCTCTCTCTCTCTCTCTCTCTCTCTCTCTCTCTCTCTCTCTCTCTCTCTCTCTCTCTCTCTCTGCGCGCTGCTGCGCGCAACGCCAGGGAGGGAGGGAGAGACACACATCATACAAACACACACACATGTCACATCATACACACATACACGCACATACATATAACACACATCACATACACATACACGTGCACATCACATACACATACACATATACACTTCACATACACACACATCACACACACACATATATCACATCATACACACATACACGCACATACATCACACATACATACACTTCACATACACTCATACATCACATACACACACATCACACACACACATATATCACATACACACACACGTGCACATCACATACACACACACATATACACTTCACACACACTCATACATCACATACACACACTTCACACACGCACACATACATCACACATACATACACTTCACATACACTCATACATCACATCACATACACATACACACATCACATACACACACATCACACACACACATATATCACATACACACACTTCACACACACACATATATCACATACACACACACATCTGCAGGGACCCAGACCAAGCCATGGAATAGGCATGGGCATGCTTCCAGCCGGACAATCAACATCAAGGTCATCGTACACAGCAGTACATGATGGCTTAATATCCCGAGCACAAGGAGGGTCTAATGAGAAAGAAAGAAAAACAGAAGAAAGTAAAGAGCAGGAGACAGTACCTGCAAAAAAACATTAAGAGAAACTTGAGCTCAACACTCATTTAAATACAAACGCAAGTCGTTTCTAAACCACTCTTTTTAGTTTTAACTTTTAATCTACAACCACACTTTAATCTCCTTACTTTCACCACACTTTACAGTTTAACTTTTCTACTTTAATTACACTTAATTTCTACTCCTCTCTTTTCATCTTCACTAATTCTCTCCACTCTTTCTCTTAACCCACTTTTTTTACTTTAAGTGCATCTTCTATTGAGACCATTCCTTAAATCTCTTTAGTTACACAACTTATATAAGCCATTCTTTTCCCTAGCACTCATATAGACCACTAGTTATTTATCCATTTAATTTACCATTTTTAATTTAATTAGCCTATATTTTTTATTTTAAATAAATCAATTAATTTAAGCTTAGGTTAAGATTTTAATTAATTAGAACCTTAGTATTAAATGCACATACATGATTAAATAATTAATTAAACCATATTTTAATTTTTGTTATTGAACCAATGTTTAGTTATAGATTAATTTCCTTAAATATTAATTATTTTAACCCTTGAAACATTCTAAAACCCTAGAAAACCTACTTAAAACCCATCAAAACCCTATTAAACCCTTTGGAAATCATTGTTAACCCATTAAAATCTTTCTGATCCCTTGTAAACCCTAACATGAACCCATTAGAATCTTTTGAGACCCTTCAGATGAACCTAATTGACATAAAATCATATGAACTTAGAAAACCCTAGGGTTAAATACCCATGAATCAAGCATGTATAAATATGAAATACTCATTAATTGAGTAATTAGGATAAACCCTAATTTGAACATATTTTCTTCATCATTTCTTGTACCTGCAAACACTTCAAAAGTAGTTAATTCAATCCAGAACAATTGTTCAACAGTGAAAAAGAGGTTTAGAATTCACCAATAAATATTTTAATTTTTCGGGCCATCAATTGGAAGATGCAAATCTTCCCGACATCCACCGCCACCAAACCTGCACATCGTCCCGATGGGCCAACTTGCAGATTTAGGGAAGCAGCATTTTCAATGATTATCCTGAAATTAAATCATAGAACAGCATCAATTCTTTTTTAAATATATTTAATCTTATCAGAACAGCATCAATTCTTTTTTAATATATTTAATCTTATCAAATTTTAAATCTTTTCAACATGCTCATGAAGTTTATTTCAATTACATATGGCAATGAAAACATATTAAAGTATAAAGGTAAACTATTAACCTTTTCAGTCAACAAACATTAGTTTACATTTTTTTCCATTTATAAACTATGTAAAGATTAGTATAAAACAGAATTCATTTTCATTCATTCAAATGCAGGTTTCGTCATATATATGCATTCACATATGAGCAATCAAGCATGCCAAAGAAATCTACTAAATCTACTTGGACAGACAGCCGCCTTGTATGCCCAATTTTAATCACTAGATGTGTTTTTTCACAACTAGTTTCTTCATATAAATATGATATAAACTTCATATCGATAATAAATGTAAATACCTTTTTGGGGTGAAAGAAGGTATAACTTCCATGTCAATATTTTTTTTTTGCTACTTTTTTGTTTTAAAGGGGAAAGGCTTAACCCCTTAATCCGAGCTAAGGATCTAGCTGCATGGACAAGAAAGATCTAGGTTTTCACAGACATGTATCATGCAACAATATGCTCCTACATATATACAACTACTTTCGTTTTCTAAATGAACTACAAATCCTTCTATTTTTAACAAATCTCACTTAATCTATAAATGTAGAAATATAAATTATGTTTATTTCCCTAATATGGTTAAATAGAGTCCTTTATAAATTAATATTCTTCATTCCAGATTTTATCAATTAGTTTTATATGAATGCAAATAAAATGCGTAAACAAAAATTTAAGACAAAGAAAAATACGACCTAAAATCAATTTTATCTTTAATCTGCTTCATCTTCAATCTGCTCATCTTTATGCATCTTAATTTGTTCTTCAAAGACCTGTTAGAACTCAACCAGCAACAGCTAGACACGCAAAATTATTAAATTTCATATTCAAATCTTCTCTTGGTTTTTCTGCAAAAGAAACCCACACTAACGAAATTCATTCATACATAATTAATCATGCTCATCATCAAACATTACTTCATACATTTCATCATCTCTTTGTTTAAATAATTTAATTCTTTTGCCAGCAATTAAGTTTTTAAGAGGCGTGCCATCTAATTCGCGTAAGGCATACGTTCCATTATCATAGGTTTTGACTACCACATAAGGTCCAAACCAACGTCTTTTAAGTTTCCTACGGGCATCATACTGAGAATCAAACGTACTATCATACAGTAAAACCCAATCATTAACTTGAACTGGCTTTGGCCTTAACCTATGTGATTTATCAAAATACTTCTTATTTTTTAGTCGAGAATCTTTTAGTTTAACTATAGCCTCTTCTAAACGTTCATTCCCTTGCTCTAACTGCTGGGTTCGCAGAGCTAATAAATCTTCTGTCGACAGGTTATCTTCCCATGATAAAGTAGTCCAAGTAACAATTTGTGTATGCACAGGGAATATCAGTTTCTGGCAATACATCAACTCTGCCGGCATATACCCCGTTGTTCTAGTGCAGGTCATTCTATCAGCCCACAACGCAAATGGTAGATAAGTTGGCCAATTCCTAATTTCTCCATTACAATCTTTGGAAATTGCTTTAATAATAGGAGAATGCCCTCGCTCAATCTTCCCATTAGCTTCAGGGTTGTAAGCAGTAGTAAGGGCTAAGCGAATTCCATGCCTAGCAAAGAATTCTCTAGCCTCCTGCGCATCTAACTCTCCCCTATCAGCCACTACCTTTTCTACATAACCAAATCGTGAAATGACATCCTCAAGAAGAAATTTGCATACATTCAAGGTTGTCTTAGATCTTAAAGCTCGGCCTTCTACATGATTCGTAAGATCTTCACGTGCCAAGACTATATATCTCATCTTATTGATACCTTTGGGCATGGTAACTAAGTCTATAACCCATTTATAATGGATGCATGGTGGATAGGTAGGATGCAACGGATCCCTATGTTTGACTGAGGAATGAATCTGACATACGTCACATGAAGTAACATAATTTTTAACAATAACATAAATCCTTGGCCACCAGTATCCTTCTCTAATTTTTTCATACGTAGCTACAAAACCTTTATGTCCTGCCCATAAAGTATCATGCATACTCTTCATGACTTGTAACTGAAGATCCTTAGTACCTAGTACTCGTTGTGGCAATCTAATTTTTCCCCTAGCATGTCTCCAAATTAAACCTTCTTTCAGAAAAAAGTTGTAAGCTCTTTTCCTAATATTCCGAAATCTATTTGAAGACCATGAAGGTGCCCTAACCAAAGTACTTAAATACTTTCCAATATCCTGCCACTCTCCTTCGTATTCTTCAATATTAAACTGTTCATATGCGTATGCTTTAGAATCATAATTAATTGCATTTATTTCTAATTCTGTTTCTTCCTCATTATCAAATCTAGCTCGAGAAAGCATATCAGCCACAGGATTAGATTTACCTGCAATATGTATCAAAACAGGATTTATAAACTTGATGTATGAAATCCATCTAAGCATGGCAATGTCGGGTGATGAACAGTTTGTAATCATTCCAATCAGAGGTAGACAATCTGTCTCAACTATTACATTTGCACCTATAAAATATTCTTTATCGGATTTTAATGCCGTGACTAAACCCCATAGTTCTCGTTTTATTTGCGGATAATTTCTTTGCGTATCGTGTAAAATCTTTGCTCCAAATCTCACAGCATACCTATTGCCCTCTTCATCGTCCTGACCAATAACCCATCCTATTCCTATAGGGCTCGTATCAATAGTTAAAATGATAGGCTTTTGATCAGTATAATCTACTCGCTTTAAAATAGGAGCTTCAAGAAGTAATTTCTTTAACTTTTTCATAGCTTTTGAGTGTTCTTCAGTCCAAAGAAACTTTCGATTCTTCCTTAGTAAAGCATAAAGACAGTTTGCAACATGTGCATAGTGTGGGATCCACATGGCATAAAACACACAAGCACCAAGGAATCGTCTTACCTCACTAATATTACTACATGTTTCAGAAATCTTGTTTATAGCGTCGACTTTAGGTGGATATGGCCTCCGACCGTAATGTCCACATAAATGCCCAACTATAAGTACCTCATTGACACCAAAAACAGATTTCTCAATGGAGACTGTGAGACCAACCTCTTCAAATCTCTGGAAAATCCTTTCACAGTCAGAGATATGATCTACTACAAACTTCCTGCAGCCAGAGGAATCTAAAGTTTCATCTTTCGCATTCTCAATACATCCTTTAATAGGAATGTCATCAATAAATGGCATGGCTATATTAGGAATGAAGTCATGTAATACTGAATTCATGGCGTTCATCATATGCGCTACTGAATTAGTAGCTCCTTGCGGCAAAGTGCACATGCGAACTAAGCCTAAAGGAGTTTTCATGGTCGTAATGTCTCTACTTTCAATAGCAAGCTGAAATTGATCGTAGCCAGAATACAAGTCTCCCATTGAGTAAATGGCATGACCAACGAAGGATTCAGCGAATTCTCCTACAATGGGCCCAGTACCTACATTCCTAATAGTAACCTTGTTAACAGGTTGTAAATCTTGAATGAACCGTAACTTGCCATTTTTCTTTGGAACAGTAAACCACCTATTTGAGTAGGGTGCAGACGATGGCTCTAAAATTCGCATGTGAATCTTTTCCTTAAGAAGCCGCATTAACTCTGGTAAATGGGCTTTCGGAACAGGTATGGGTCGAAGATTCCATGGAATGTGAGGCACTGTAAAGATGATCATTGGTGGCACAATTTTTGGGTCTGCACAACCTATCTCATGGGAATATAAAGAAAATGCCTTTCCATGCTTTCTACTCACTCTTTGAAATAATTCACGTTCCTCGAGTAACAAAAAATTTTCATCATTTCCTATCTTGATTAGCTTTAAAGTTTCTTCTGTGAAAGTATGACCTATATTTGTGCGCTCTCTTAAATAAGGATCATTGGTAACTTTCCTAAACTTCTCTTCACTCTCTCGTGGTAATGATTGGGCAATCGGTTTAATTTTTTTATCAACGGTTTTGTATTTTGTATTTACTTTTGCTTCCTTTTCATTACTCATGACAAATTTAATAATCAAATCATATTCTTCAATAGAATTTAAAAGTACAAATCTAAAATTTTCTTTTTCATGCAAAATATTTTGAAGTTCTTCAATCAATGAGTTTGAAGATAAAGTTTCAATTACGGTTTCAATGTGTTCATCAGATGAAATGAATCCTTTCGCTTTATAAAATTTTTCATAATGTTTTATAATTTTTTTAGGAATTTGTTTATAATGACTGAATTGCAAATATGATGAAGGAAAATATAAAGAAAAACTATCTAAAGTATCTACAGATGGGTGCGAGACATCAAACCAAGAACCACCGTTGTCTCGCTCAACAGTGGCATCTAGGCAAAATTTTGATCATAATGAGTTCCAAACTCTCGAAGAGGCATATGATCGTCGAGTATCTTTTCATGAGAACGGATGGGCGTCTTCCTAATTTGCTCCCTAGTGGTTTGAGCGATTTTTATCAATAGGCCATTTAAACTTATCATATAATCCTTTCGAAATCACATTGATTTCAGACCCAGAGTCAATTAGGGCTAAAGCAGAATATGATCTCTTCTGATCTCCTAAGTTAACTTTAATCTCCGGTGTGCCTCTCGCCCAAAAACTTTTTCTAAAATCACTCTCTGAGTTTTTTGTTTCGTCATCTGGTACAATCGGCCCTAAGAAATTTTTGTTCACATTACACGTATTATCTTCTTCATCTTCTGAGTCTAAAAGAGATTCATGAATCAAGTGAGTTACATCGGCAACATCTTGCATCTCTACCTCTTGTGACAGAGGGAATCTCTTCCTTTTAATTAGTTTAATAAAATTTTCCTTAAATTCAATTTTTGCTATTGAGAAGATTTGTTCTAAACTCATTGTTACTGCGCTTTTTAATAAGATGTCATACAATATTTCTTTTGAATCAACTTTTTGTTCAAGTTCAGAAATAAGAATAGCTTTCGGTACTCGTTTTGGTTTCTTTTCTGGTTTCTCTTCAGGTTTTGTTTCAGTTCTAGGAATTTGTTCTACTTTGTCTGATGTTTGAATTGGCTCACTAAACACAGGTTGTTTACCCTCCCTAATTTCTTTTCTTTGCTCCTCATTTGTTTTAGAACTTTCGCCTTGTTCAAACTGAACTTTCTTAGGCTTCAGCTCATCTCTCATCTTACTTCTAGTCATTCGTCTACCTGAATCATTTATATCTTGCTCATCATCCCTCTTTCTTTTCTCTTCAACATTCGCAATATGCGAACATATCGAGAATTGATCGACAGGAGAGTTCCACGCAATTTTCTGCATAATATCATCTCTCGCCTTCAATTGAGTAGTTCCTCGTTTCCCTTGTTTGTTCGGAATCAGAGTCACTATCAACATATTCTAGTTTAACAGCAGAAGCAGATTTCGAAGACTCAGAAAGGTTTTCATACAGCTTCTGCATCCCTCCCTTTCCCCAATTGGCAGCTAAGGGTAAATGTGTTCTATAGTCGCACAATCGCTTGTCAATATCAATTACAAGTCTTTTCTCTTTCGCATCTTTCAATGCTTCACATGTGTAAGTCAAATGATCTGTGGCATCGCACCAGATACATCTCCTCACATTGGCATTTCTCCTTTCATTGAAATTTCTTTGGTTAAATGCTTGAGGAATCGGTTGAGGAATTGGTTGGGGTACAACTGGAGGATTAGGAGGTATAAAAGGTGGATTAGGAGGTACTAATGGATGATTCGGAGCTACTAATGGTGGATTTGGAGCATTTACTGGTTGAGGATAAATAGTCGGATGAGCTTGCATTGCAAGTTTATCTTGTAGGTTTAAAGCATACACCACATTCTGCAAAGCCGCTACCTCTTTAGACATATTCTCGTGCATATGCATCATATTGTCCAACTTGTTAAACAAAATCTCAAATTGTAACTCGGTTGGTACTCTAGATGTGGATGTTGTAGGCTCAACTTTTGAATCTATATGTGTATCCCTAGTTGCCTGAATCGGAGGAAAACTGGAAGATGGTTGAGACATCAAATCATAAAGGAGTGTTTTACGTTGGATCATGTGAGCAACCGCCTCAACTACAGTTTTCACTACACCCCAGTCATCTGTAAGCCCATATTTCTTTCCCGGTTCTTCAAGCCTACGCTCAACCTCTACCCTTATATCTGGAGTCAAGATTTTAAAAATGATATCTGGGGTAAGGGCAACTCTATCCTGTTCAGGTAATTGAGAGAATCTTTTCATAAATTCACTATGGAGTTGAGTTAATGAAATGTGAGGCTTAGGTGAACTAATCCATTTCATAAATCCTTCTCTACTATGTTGACTGTAGTCTTCTAAGTAGAATTCTTTATGCAGCTCTTTTCTAAACTCATCCCATTCCTTATTATCATGTATATCCATAATAGCTTTTACAGTACCTATGGCCAGACGTCCAAGATAGGATTTCCACTTTGTTTCAGGTAAACCGTGTAACTTAGCTAATTCCTCAAACGTGTCTAAATAATTTGTAACATTCATACTAGTAAATTTCCCTTTATCCTTTAATAACGTTTCAACTACTTTTTGTCCTTGCGTTTCGTGCATCATAGTTTGAAATAGCTCGTCCATTTTTGAAGTTTGTTTTGACCTAGCTTGAACAATTCTAACTATATCCTGAACTTCTTTTGTTACTCTTTCCTTATGTTCAGCTACTAATTCTGAAATTCCGTTAGAGTCCAGTTTGATAAGTTTATACTATGCCAATATGCTTCAAGTAAAGCTATGATTAATGCTTAACCTATGATTAACAAACAGTTGCCTTTAACCTATACCAATAATTTAACCTTAAATAAAATTTTGCACCCAAGAATGTAAGCGTAAAGAAATTATACCAACTGCTCGAAGATGAGGCTCAAAACAATGCTTTCTGTGAAATTCAATACATTTATTGATTTGAATCAAAACCTAAATACATAGTTTGCTAAAAATGGGTGCAAACGTTTTGTGCTTCAATTGTTGATGAAAGGGGTGGCGCGACGAGGTTCTCCTACTTGCCAATCTTCGTGGAGGCGCTCAGGTCATCAGACCAGCCCTCGACACCAAGAAGATTGCAAGCTCACGTAAATGCCACAGCTTCCAGGGATGAAGACGCAGCTGCACTGATGTAAAATCGTATGAATGTATATGCAATGCAAAATTTGAAATTTATACCTGAGCTGCAACGCCATTTGTTCACGCCGGGTTCACCAATGTCGGGTCGTGAGAGATGCTTGGATGGTGGATCAAGTCATCCGCCTAAATCGTTCGGCACACGCAGGGTGTCTGTAGTGGACTCAGGCTTAAGGAAATAAGGGTTCTAATGACAAAACAATATAAATTACCTAATTCTATGACTCAAACTAAAGTTTTCTTAGCAAAAGTAAATAGTTTTAACTAGCTATGGACCGTAAGGACGGGCAGCCTCGTACATAGCAAGAGCTTCTTGATATGAGATTGAAACTTCCATAATGGGTTCTTCTACTAAACTTTCAGGTAAGCTAGAGGGTTCTGGTCTGTCTAGAGTTGGCGGAACATTTTCAATATTTTCAATAGTACTGTGCTCAGACTCATGAACTAACTTAGAAGACATCAAGGAAAGTAATGGAAAATTAATGAAACAATATGATGCTAAACTGTTTGAATGAATTAATTGATATGCTAATGGTTCTAATCAATAAATCTAATACAACTGGAAGGCCTAACAATTGGATAAATGTCTAGTCAATTGGATAGTTGTCTAAATGAGAAATAAGATTTAAATGGATCTTTAGGCTGCCGCTTCACTTCAATTGTCTTCACTTCACTTTAATTGATTGTAATCTTCAATGTTTTTGCAAAAAACATTAACATTAGTAATATTACAAAATCAATAAGAAACTTAAAAGACATTAGTCACATACATTAAAGCATACACATGCTTAATAACTTGCCTTTGTCATGCATATATTCATTCATTCAATTACATACCCATGCACATAAATCATGCATACTATGATTCATATTCTAATATACATAGCCTTTAATATAAATATGCATACTAACCATACAAACACGCATGATTTACTTAGGAACATATGGATGTAATTACTAAATAATAAATAATAAACAAATCATTTAATAAATAATACTTACTAAATAATGAACTAATCATTTAATACTATTAATTAGTTTTAATATTCATTAATCTAATAACTACAAAAGAAATACCTAACTAAACCATATCGAATACACATTCTCTCTCTCTCTCTACCGTTCTCTTTCTCTCTCCCTAACTCTCTCTCTCTCTCTCTCTCTCTCTCTCTGTGCGTGCTGCCGTGCGCAGTTCTGCAGGGGGAGGGAGGGAACCTCTCTCTTCTCTCTCTCTCTCTCTCTCTCTCTCTCTCTCTCTCTCTCTCTCTCTCTCTCTCTCTCTCTCTCTCTCTCTCTCTCTCTCTCTCTCTCTCTGCGCGCTGCTGCGCGCAGCGCCAGGGAGGGAGGGAGAGACTTTCTCTCACCTCTCTCTCTCTCTCTCTCTCTCTCTCTCCCTCTCTCTCTCTCTCTCTCTCTCTCTCTCTCTCTCTCTCTCTCTCTCTGTGCGCGCTGCTGCGCGCAGCGCCAGGGAGGGAGGGAGAGACGCACATCATACAAACACACACACACGTCACATCATACACACATACACGCACATACACATAACACACATCACATACACACACATGTGCACATCACATACACATACACATATACACTTCACATACACACACATCACACACACACATATATCACATCATACACACATACACGCACATACATCACACATACATACACTTCACATACACTCATACATCACATACACACACATCACACACACACATATATCACATACACACACACACGTGCACATCACATACACACACACATATACACTTCACACACACTCATACATCACATACACACACTTCACACACGCACACATACATCACACATACATACACTTCACATACACTCATACATCACATCACATACACATACACACATCACATACACACACATCACACACACAGATATATCACATACACACACTTCACACACACACATATATCACATACACACACACATCTGCAGGGACTCAGACCAAGCCATGGAATAGGCATGGGCATGCTTCCAGCCGGACAATCAACATCAAGATCATCGTACACAGCAGTACATGATGGCTTAATATCCCGAGCACAAGGAGGGTCTAATGAGAAAGAAGGAAAAACAGAAGAAAGTAAAGAGCAGGAGACAGTACCTGCAAAAAAACATTAAGAGAAACTTGAGCTCAACACTCATTTAAATACAAACGCAAGTCGTTTCTAAACCACTCTTTTTAGTTTTAACTTTTAATCTACAACCACACTTTAATCTCCTTACTTTCACCACACTTTACAGTTTAACTTTTCTACTTTAATTACACTTAATTTCTACTCCTCTCTTTTCATCTTCACTAATTCTCTCCACTCTTTCTCTTAACCCACTTTTTTTACTTTAAGTGCATCTTCTATTGAGACCATTCCTTAAATCTCTTTAGTTACACAACTTATATAAGCCATTCTTTTCCCTAGCACTCATATAGACCACTAGTTATTTATCCATTTAATTTACCATTTTTAATTTAACTAGCCTATATTTTTTATTTTAAATAAATCAATTAATTTAAGCTTAGGTTAAGATTTTGATTAATTAGAACCTTAGTATTAAATACACATACATGATTAAATAATTAATTAAACCATATTTTAATTTTTGTTATTGAACCAATATTTAGTTATAGATTAATTTCCTTAAATATTAATTATTCTAACCCTTGAAACATTCTAAAACCCTAGAAAACCTACTTAAAACCCATCAAAACCCTATTAAACCCTTTGGAAATCATTGTTAACCCATTAAAATCTTTCTGATCCCTTGTAAACCCTAACATGAACCCATTAGAATCTTTTGAGACCCTTTAGATGAACCTAATTGACATAAAATCAAATGAACTTAGAAAACCCTAGGGTTAAATACCCATGAATCAAGCATGTATAAATATGAAATACTCATTAATTGAGTAATTAGGATAAACCCTAATTTGAACATATTTTCTTCATCATTTCTTGTACCTGCAAACACTTCAAAAGTAGTTAATTCAATCCAGAACAATTGTTCAACAGTGAAAAAGAGGTTTATAATTCACCAATAAATATTTTAATTTTTCGGGCCATCAATTGGAAGATGTAAATCTTCCCGACACCGCCATTACTTTTGATCGCATCATTGAGCTTGGTCTGCATCACGTGTATTATTGCTGTATCCAATTGTCTCTTTCTCGATGCCTACGGTCTCAAGTGTACGCACGCTCATCTCGTCACTTCCGAGGGGCAGGGGCCCTATGAGGATCGCACACACTCCAGAGAGTATAGGCGAGGCGCCCAGCGCGCAGACGCCGCCCGCAGGACAGCAGGAACGGTACACCAGAGAGGGGCTTCATCCAACCCCATCGCCGGTTTCCTGCCCGGCCTCCTTCTTTCCGACAACGTTTGGTAGCAAAAGGATATGCACAAACTTATGGCATTAATTATGAGGAAACATTCAACCCTGTAGCTAACATGTCTACTGTTAGAACACTTGTTGCATTAGCTTTAGTAAAAGGATGGACTTTGCATCAGATGGATGTGAAGAATGCTTTTCTACATGGTGATTTACAAGAAGAAGTACACATGGACCAGCCACAAGGATATGAAGATTCAAAGCATCCAGAATATGTTTGCAGGTTGTTAAAGGCTGTGTATGGGCTCAAGCAAGCTATAGTGCATGGCATGCAAGGATTGCTGATTACTTAACCACCATTGTGTTTTCTATGTGTGATGCAGATCATTCACTATATGCAAGGAAGGGTGATGATGGCATCACAATTGTGGCTATTTAGGTTGATGACTTGATTGTAGGTGGTGATAATGAAGAAAGCATTAAAGAGGTAAAGCAACTTCTTATGCAAGAATTGGACATGAAAGATCTTGGTGTGTTGTGCTACTTCTTGGGCATTGCATTAATACATACAGAAATAGGTATATGGATGTCTCAAAGCCAATATGCCTTGAATATGCTGCAAAAGTATGGTATGGCTGATTGTAAGCCAATTTCTATGCCATTAGATCAGAATTTGAAGTTGGATACTACATCAGGTGAAGCATGTACAAGAAAATTGTGGGAAGTCTTATATATCTCACAATTACAAGGCCTAATCTAAGCTATAGTATTGGACTTGGAAGTCATTTTATGCAGGTTCCTAGGAAGCCACATTTGGTTGCTCTAAGGTGCACTCTATGTTATGTGAGTGCTACTTTGGATTATGCATTGTTTTATGAAGTTGGTGTAGATTTGCAGGTTCATGGATACATCGATGTTGATTGGGCTGGTAGTATTCTAGATAGAAGACCTACTAGTGGCTTTCTATTCTCACTTGGAGGTGCAACTATTACATGGAGCAGCAGGAAGCAACCCACTATTGCTTTGTCGAGTACACACGTTGAGTAAAGAGGTGCTGCAATGGCAACATGTGAGGCATCATGGTTAGAGATGCTACTTGCAGATTTAGGTGTGGAAGTGCAAAAGCCTATCACCATCTATTGTGATAATCTTAGCAGCATACAACTAGCATGGAACCCTGTTTTTCATGCTAGAACAAAGCATATGAAGGTACATTATCACTTCATCAGAGAGAAAGTATTAGCAAGTGATATTGATCTTGTTTATGTGACAACAGATGAGCAAGTTGCTGATATTTTCACTAAAGCACTTGGAACAGAGAGGCTAAAGAAGTCTTGGAAGATGCTTCAATTAGAGGACATGGAGTTGAGCTTGAGGGGGAGTGTTGAGATATCAAGCTCTACACATGATGATCCAGGATGACACATATCAGTTTTTCATTTCTCTGACATGTATAGTGGTCACACCGGTATATGTGAAGGACACTTCATTGAGCTTTATTAGATTTATCTACCAAGAGTGATGGCAACATTTTTTTCTTGCCAGCTCACTCATTCCTAGACATTAGGTTTTTGCTTATGTACTAGTCTTTATATAATGCAGTAGTTGTATTCTTGTTTTTAGGTCATTCTTGTATATTCCTTTTTATGTAATAGAAGAAGGAGAAGAAGAAGATCGTTCTTCCTTGCCTCAATCTGAGTGTGTGATTCTCTTTTATTGTGAGAGTGTGTGTGTGTGATCTCTCTTCCTTATCTCCTTCCTCGTGACACCCCCCCTTTGATGAGAATGGAGGGTGCCCATTTTACATGCTGACAGATTTTTAGCCAAAAAGAAAAATTGTTTGATGCATATAAACACTTCTGACTTCTCTTTCAATGGATATACCCATGCATGCTTGGGGAAATTATCAGTGAAAGTCATGAAGTAAAGGTAGTTCCCAAAAGAAGGTGTTTGGATAAGACCACAAACATCACTATGAAGAAGCTACATATTCTAAGTAGCTCATATTGAACCATCTTTTGGGAAGGAGGAACGCTCCATTTTGCCCAAAATACAACCTTCATAGACATGTTTACTAGGTGCCTCAAGTTTGGGTAGAGAGGACACCATTTTAGATTTCTGTAAGCATAGCAAACTAGAAAAATTCAGATGACCAAAGCATGCATGCCAAAGCTTTGCATATGACATAGCCTAGGAATCCTAAACTACACATACTAAATCATTCACAGATTTTGCATAATCTATGAGCTTATACAACCCAGGACATAAAATGCGAGAAGCAATAATGATGTTTCCATTTGAGAGATCATGAATTGTACATCTGTCATCAACAATTTCACAAGCAAGCCAATCTCGCCTAATGTTGAAATTGATAACAGACTTTTCTTGATCCTTGGCACAAATAAAGCATCTCACAATGTAAAAGAACTACCATCAGTAGTAGTCAGAATGATGTTATGTCCAAGGCAAATGTTTGAGTACTGGTTCTTGTCATAGAAGAAGAGGAAGCACCTAAACTACTCAGAAGATTTCATCATGGCAGCAATGATTTTAATCACTAAAACAATGTAATATATGTACAAATATCCAATTATTACGAGTGCGACTCTATTTTGTGCAAGCCAACGAGTCCTTGAGCTTGAGGAGTCTAAGTAGAAAGCTCACACCAATTTTTGTAATTTTTGGAAGCCTTTAGATAGTTCAAATTAGAGGTAGAACCTATTTTCTAACTACAACGGTCACTAGATGTGAAACCGATCAAAACTAGGCAAAAACTATAAATAGAGATAGAGAACTCATTTTGAGGTTGTTGTTAGTTTATGATTGAATCTATGAGCTAGAGCTAGAAGAGCTATTGTAACCATATGATGATGAATATGATTATGAGTTCTTTTCTTGCCTTCCATTGATCTCCATTGCAACTTTCCTAGTGTGTGTGTATGCATGTGTATGTATGGTCTTGCATTTCTCACCATCTTCTTCATGCACATCATTCGCTCTTGATCTTCATATCGGCCTAAGCTCTCTGCAGATTGACAATTATGAGGTGAAGCTCCTCACGTTGGTACTTTCCATTGTGCTAGAGTGACACCAAGTTTGGCGCTGTTGTCGGAGACGAGCTCTAGGTTGAGCGTGTGATGGTAAGTGTGTTGGAGAAAACCATTGGAAGGTAAAATTTCTTTTTTTTTTTTCGTTGTTTGTAGTTAGTTTTTACATAATTTTACTCCTCTATTCCTCTAGTATCATTACCTATCATTATCTCAAACTCCAAAAAATCACCAAAAATCAATCATATTTCCCCTTTCTCTTCTCTTTCCCTCATTTGTGTGTGTGAAAGTGAGAGAGATTTTGCACATTTATGTTCGTGTTTTCTGGTGCACTAATCTTGCAAGGAAGCCTCTGGACACCACGGATTTGCTAGAAACACAGGTAAAAACTCCATTTTTTCTTAAAAAACTGCCATTGAAGCTAACCATCACCACTGTCACAAAACGTATGAATTTGTGCAAACTTTTTGCATAAAGGACGAGCCTAGGTAAGTGCTTGCACACATATATGCTTGATTTTGTGCAATTGCATAATTTTCTAACCATAGCAATGATGACACATGATCGTGACTGTGTCTGACCATCACGATAGTCACTGATCGTTGTGGTGATTGGCTCACACCATCACGATCACGTTGTCGGAGAGATTTCCACATCCAAATTAAGATTAAAAAAAAAATAAAATAAAATGTTTATATGTTGATAAATTTCAAAACAAGTAAAAATATGTTTGATATGAGCTTTTAATTTGTCTCACATCTCTTTTATAATTTCAGATTGAAACCAATGGAGATGTGAATCGAAGAAGAACCTCTAATGGAACTTTTGTTTTAGCAACTATGAAATTAAAATATGTGGTAATCCATGTGTGAACCTCTATTCATGTTTTGGTATTAACTTTATGATTGGATCTACGAAAGATAATATTATCCTATAGTGACCTTAAACCTATGCCCACATTTATCCTCAATGCCTAAAAATTATGCTCCCTTGACTTTTTCATTTGGATTATCTGTTTTAAACACCCTTCTTGTCCATAAGAATAACTGATGTGGTTTTTATTAGCTTTCCTATTTTTACCTTGCTATAAATGGGATAATGTATGCATTAGCATACCAATATGATCATGTGCTATAAATGGGATAATGTATGCATTAGCATACCAATATGATCATGTGCTAATAGGATTAGATGTACACTCGTAATAAACTATGTATGAGTTATTAACTCTATGCATGTGTTTAGGAGTATGTATCACTATGAAATATATAGGTAGAATTAATTATAATTCAAAACCCTTATATGGTTTCCTATAAAGACTATAAAATTTGAACGCATAGCATATATTATAAATAGGTTAAAAACTTAGAGTCCCTCCATATTACGTATAAATATTTGCATGGACCATGTGTACATGTGCCTGTTTGCATGGAAATACTAAGTAAAACTGAATCGTGTGCTTTTGAGTGTGCATGAGTTGACATGTGGCTGTTACAAAAGGTTATGCGCGTATATATGTTTATATATATATATATATATATATTCATTAATGGTTTTTTTTTCTAATATTTTTGACAGGTATTAGTTTTCCCTTCATCTTCTTCGTCTCATATTCCTCCGCTCTTGGTTGTTGTGTGCAATACACACACACACAGAGAAACGATCCTTAGTGACTGCTAGGATCATACGAAGCGCAGATCGAGGGAGACTGGGAGGGGGAGAGAGAGAGAAAGATATAGTGGCGCTGCAGGCGGCTATAGTTTGGTCGAGGTCAGGAGAGAGAGATGGTTGGTTCGAACCGACACAGATGCACAGAGAGAGACGGCTATCGATGGCGGCTACAGAGAGAGTCGGGAGAGGGAGAGATGCCTAGAGGGTGGCGCATAGATGGCCATTAACAGGATGATGCGCATAGATGGCCATTATCAGGATGATGCGCAAACGCATGGAAATAATAAGTAAAACTGAATCGTGTGCTTTTGAGTGTGCATGAGTTGACTTGGGGCTGTTACAATAGGTTATGCACGCATATATGTTTATATATATATATATCTCTATTAACTACTGGTTTTTTTCTAATGATTTTTGGAAGGTATTAGTTTTGTCTTCATCTTCTTCGTCTCATTCTCCTCCGCTCTTGGCTGTTGTGTGCAGCACACACAGAGAGAGAAATGATTCTTAGTGACTGCTAGGATCACACGAAGTAGGTGCAGACGGAGGGAGACTAGGGTAGAGAGAGAGAGAGAGAGACAGAGAGAGACATGGTTGGCTAGAACTGGCAGAGATGCACGGAGAGAGATGGCTACCGATGGCAGCTACAGAGAAAGATCCGGGAGAGGGAGAGATGCCTAGAGGGTGACGCACAGATGGCCATTAGCAGGGCAATGCACAAACGAGAGAGAGAGAGAGAGAGAGAGAGAGAGAGAGAGAGAGAGAGAGATAATGGCCAGGGCAATGCACAAACGAGAGAGAGAGAGAGAGAGAGAGAGAGAGAGAGAGAGAGAGAGAGAGAGAGAGAGAGAGAGAAACGGGGAAGCTTTGGTATTGTGGCAGAGCAAACACCATGGAGGAGAGAAAGTCGACAGCTGCTAACACACATAGAGAGAGGTGATCGGTCGCCTGCTACTGCATGCCACAGAGATTGGTCGACAGAAAGCGATGCTGAAATGTTGGTGCTGTGGCGGTGATGTAGAGAGAGAGAGTGAGAGAGACAGAGGCCTCCTGTTGTTATCTTCAATCATAGATCGGCTCATTATAGCTATTGAGGAAGGTAACGAATACGATGTTAACGTGTTAATAGTTATGTTAGCTCAAGCTTCAAGCCGAAAAGCCTTTGAAAGTTCGATCATGATCATAGCTGCACAGTGCCATCAGCCATGGCCATTAATTATGTATGTGAAGGATAGTGAGGTGAGGATGCGTAGTTCGTGTGCCATGGTTAATTTGAAAGCTCCCTGTACTCATCACGGTGATGGTTGTTCCCATGATACGGCAAAGAGAGAGAGAGGAACCAAGAGAGAGAGAGAGAAATGAATAGTATTTTTATTATTTTATTTTGTATTTTAGTTATTTTACCTATATTGTCTCTACATGAAAGTATAAATAAATATGTATGTATATTTACATGTGTACTATGATGTATATGCATCTGAGTTTACATGTATATTAATGTAACTCTGCATGAATGTGAGCATGCATATGTGCATGAAAGCATGATGTGTAGTAAGCATATATGAAAGTACATATGTATAGAGATATGTACATATGCATAAGAGTCATCTAAATATGTGTGCACATACGTAATGTGCATATACATATTAGATGTGTGTGTATTCATAAGAGATATAGTATGATTGCATATGAATGTTAGATGCATATGTGAAGTTAATAAATATGCATGAGTATGATCATGATGCATATGCATGTTAGTAAACATACATGAATATGCATGCACATAAGAAGGAGTGCATGTATGCATGAACCTAGTGTGTATGCATGAGAAATGTTAGATATATTAGTAAAAATGTTAATGTATGCATTAGAATGAATGTAAATACTTTAATGTATGCATGAGCATGGACGAATTAGATGCATAAGTAGACATATGCACGTTTCAAATGAACATAGATGCATGGTGTGTATGTAAACATGTGTGTAAGCACATATGTATATAGTTATGTGCATATGCGTATGAGTTACTAAGTGTGTGCATGTAGGTATGAAAACAAGTGTTAGGATGTATAATAGCTTATGAAAGTGAGTTCAAGAATGTAAACATGAGCATATGCATGAAAGTATGTGTGTTTGCATATGTAAGAATGTATATTAGTAGTATGTTTACGTATGTGTATGCATATATATGTATGTTAGGAGCATGCATGTATGAATGCATGAATATGTGAATAGTATGCAAGCATAGATGTATTTGTACGAGTATGTATGTGAGTATGTAATAACATATGCATAAGAGAGCTAGTTAGCATGTGTTTAAATCTATGTTAAGTTTATATGAGTGTTAGGTTTATGAATGTGAGTTAACATACATTAGTGAGTGTGGACATGCATGTGATTCTGTGTGTGCATGCATATGAGAGAATACATGTATGCATGAATGCATATGTATGAGCATGAGTGTGGATGAGTGCATGTATATAAGTGTATGCATGAGTGAATGTAAGCATGCAGGTATGAATGTGAGAGTGCATGTATGCATATGCATAAGCATAGAGTGTATGCATATACATGTATGAATGCATATGTAAGATGTGAGCATGTGTATGAATGCATATGTATGTGAAACGAATGCATGAGCATGAGTATATGTTAGTAGATGTGTAAGTATTATTGAAAATTGGAATACATGCATGTTATGAAGATGAATGATGTCATATGCATGTGCATAAGTATATTTAAATGCGCTTACATGTGCATAAATGCATGGTAGGCATAAATGTAAGTAATTTAAAAGTATATGTAATAATATATAAGGATGCATAGTAGGGCTAATGTTTGTGTACAGATATATGAATTAGGTATAAATAAATGGGAAAAGCATATGTGCATATATGCATGATGAACAAATACATATGTATATAACAACGAGTCGTAACAAACGAGAACTATGTCGTAAAAAGAGAACACTCTCGTCAAAAATGAAGCAAATGGCAGCTTATGTTTGAGATTCCTTCATACCAGTATACATATATTACAAAAATGAGGTGAAAACATGTGATTTTTGACATTTTTTGTCATTTTCTCATAAAAAAAGAGCTCAAAATGTACTCAAAATTTCACTATATAAGGCATTGACATGTCCCAAAATGTATATGATAAGACATTGACATGTCCAAAATCTATATGATAAGACATTGACATGTCTAAAATCTATATAAAGAATGTAGAACTAAATAGTTCTTATACAAAAATAACATTTTAGACATATTATTAATGGGTGGATATCTGATTGTTATTCAAAATTGCTACAAAACATGGTTTCATTAACCAAACTACTTCCAGGCATTTAGATAAGCACTAAAAATGTCTGAGAGCTTCAATGCAACTCACAACTTTGTCGATCTATGTCTACACCCTCATCATCTGATGCACTTGATTTAGTCTCATACTGTTGAGAGCTCTCTTCTTCTTCTTCTATATCCACAAGAGCTCTATCTTCATCCACGTACATACCAAATTCTGCAGGATCATGCACAACTCTTCTTGTTTGCCTATGATTTCCTGTACCACATACATCTGGAAGCTTTTGTTTTATCATGTTGATGGTTGCTTTCCTCAAGTGACCTGTTTTTGTAAAGGAAAAATCATAAACAAGAATATCTACATCATCCATTTTAAGAGTGGATGTGCTTTGAATATTCTTTTTCTTTTTTGAACCTGTTCGTTTAGTATCACACACCATTTTCTAAGTTATATTTACCTATGAATGCATTACTACTTTTAGTGTAATACCAATGCACCATCAAAGCCTCTATTCTTCTCTGATCAATATCTTTAGTTATCTCTAAAACCTTTGCAATCCAAAATGGTCTGGTAGCCTCATCACCATCCGCAAGAACTGCAATAAGTGTTCCAACATTTATCTCTATTAAATTTCCTTGCCATCTTGCTTCTACCTGTTTTGTCATCCTTGGGCCTACATAAATATTTCTTTCTGGTGGATGTATAAAACTTTGAAGTGCATCTGCATTACATGCTTGGGCCACATTCACGGATCTTTGTGTACAAAAATCCCATGTGAATGGAACATCAACTGGCTAGTGACCTGCAATTGTATACTGTATAATCTCTTCTTGATGATTGAAAAAGTCCTCCCACCAAGATACATCTTGATCTCCAGCATATTTTTTTGCACGCTCAATATGTCTCTTCTTTTCAATGAGTGCATGCATCCAGCTTTTACTTTGATCAACCACATTTCCACATCTTTCTGTATTTTTTTTATCTTCATATGGTGATTGTTCTGCACCATACACTGTTACAGTAGAAAAATTAGGCACCTGCAATAAGAATCTGCATCCCTCTTTAGGCTCCCACCCAAGAGAAGATGAATACTGCTTTGCAAATAAAAGGTTTATTTCATCAACCCTCCTCATCCAGAATACATGGTTGAAACTAATATTGTGCAATGGAGCCAAAACCTTAGCACTGTTATCAAGGCCCATTGAGCAAAAGTGCTTAAAGTCATAAATCTGTGTGAGGTGTTGAACTTCTGGTTTTGGAGTATATGCTTCTGAAATCAACTCAGATAAAATCAGAAGAGTAAAAGCATTGTTACGTGCCAACTTCTTAGAGAAAGTACTGAACATTTGATCAATGTGATCATGAGTGTGGCCAACCAGAAGGAAATTTACCTTAACCTTCTGAAATACCTGTTTTTCAACAAGCATGCTTAAATATCCAAAGACTGTAGAATTTTTATTCTCTCTTGCAGTATTATCTAGTTGCAAATATAGAGTTGGTGGCAAAAGACCCTTCCATGATTGCAAAACACGATGAATGACAGTAACTGTAAGGTTTGGATCATTATGCACATTCGGATATGTGAACAAAACCTTGGACATTACAGTTCCATTGTATACCAAAGCACCAACCAAATGCATTTGCACAAGGACTTCATCTCCTATGTCCTTAGGGATGCGATAAAAATGTGGCAAACAAGTTTTTTTTTGATCCATACCATCGATCAACAAACACATATAACGCTCCGGATTTCTGAGTGCTTTACTTCGATGATGAATTGCTTTCTTTCTCTCTAAAGCTTGACTCTCACGATGGTTGTTAAGAAGGTTTTTAAAATTATTCTTTTCCTGTGGTGTTGTAGCCCCTTTTGCCATGTTTTTCCAAGTGGCGCAAACTGAACATTCACCCATTCTAACTTTACGAGGAATAGAAACATTGTTAAACTCTTCCTTCCATAATCAAGTAAAGTGACGATACAACACATACTTCTCATTTCTATTTTCCATGTCTCCTCTATATATTTGAAATACCTCTCGACGAGTAAAGTTATCTGACAAGTGCAACCTTCCAGTTGTAGGCATAACCTCACAATGCAAGCTAAAATAGTTCATTATCCAATTCATTGCATGACATCCAACAGATCCTTTGGTCCCAACATGGAACGTATCCAAAATTAGATCCCCATTCAAAAGCCCTTGTTGAACCCTATGTATTCTAAAATTTCCCACACCCATTGCAATTTTAAATGCAGCCCTACAGCATCGCATCCCTTGACTAAAGAAATATTCAAAACCAACACGCGTTACTGACATGTTATCCTCAATCATTTGCATGCGAGAAACAAGGTATATATCCTGCCTTTCACTATCTAAATGGAGGAATTTTTCTCTTAGGTGCTTTAATTTCTTCATTCCTAAATTGTACAAACATTTCAAACCACAACAATGCTTCACAATATCCAATGCAATCTGTCTATTTGAAGTAAGAAATTTAAATCTTTTTTGACTTACTTCACGAGGCCTTCTTTTAAATCGTAGATTGAGCTTGCTTTGCTTTTCCGTTGCTCCACATGCACTTGAGTCAGAAGGAAGATCAATGGTTGGATCAGATGGGAGATCAAGAGGTGCATTTGGTTGAGTAGCATTGCACTATGAATTGGATAACTTAAATGACTCAACAGAAAACATGGAATCATCAGCACGTTCTAAATCATAGGGATCATCACTTCTGTGGAAAGGGTCAACTGAGAACAATGAATCCGAAATTGTATCAATATGAGCAGAGGAAGCTGATGCCCAAGCATCCACTGAAAAGATTGAGCTCATCTTCACTGAGTTCACAGAAGACTGAAGATGAATGACCTTTTTAAATAAGTAGAAATCCGAGATCAAGTGAAGATATCACATCAAATGTCACATCAAGAAGATATGAAATCAAAAGTTTATTAAAGTAACATTAAATAACATTAAACATCAAATTACATCAAATCACTTAATTACTCAAATATACCCTAGTAAGGGAACCAAAGATTTGATTCACTTTTGAAATGAGAAACATAGTTGATTTCTAACTAGATATGAGTCATTGAGTCTTAGCATTGTGAGTGAATCAAAATATATCCAAGTTGAGTTCCAACTAGATTATATATTAAAATTGTTTGGAGTAGTGCCATTGAAGACTATACAAGAAGAAATTTTACCTTTGGTAAATAAGATTTCAAGGATTAGGTTTTATTGTGGTCTTGGCTAGATCTCAAAGAGGTAGATGAAAGTATATTAAAAAAGAATTATGTGTAAAAGAGGTACACGAAACTTTTATTCATACATTGATTTTCCATTTCAACAATGTGTTACAAGATAAATGTGAATATGAACTAAAAAGAGCAGGATAACACTATAAAGATGTCATTAATCTCCCATATTCAACACAACTTAGACTTGATTTTCTCCCAAGCAAGAGATTCTAAGAAAACATTTCTACATGAGATTTGACATCCTCATGTACATACCATACTCTTGCCATTGAAGTGTAATTTCCATGCAAATGTATATAAATAGTTGCAAGGATCTTTACTTGAATGTTTATTCATACATTGATTTTCCATTTCAACAATGTGTTACAAGATAAATGTGAATATGAACTAAAGTGAGCAGGATAACACTATAAAGATGTCATTAATCTCCCATATTCAACACAACTTAGACTTGATTTTCTCCCAAGCAAGAGATTCTAAGAAAAAATTTCTACATGAGATTAGACATCCTCATGTACATACCATACTCTTGCCATTGAAGTGTAATTTCCATGCAAATGTATATAAATAGTTGCAAGGTTCAATGAATATTTCATTAAAGTGGCTCTGAAACAGCCTATTTGTGTGGGTGGTATTCCCTGGTTAGATAAGTTGACAGATATAGTTAGCAACTCGACTCATTCAGTTAGATCTAGTTAGTCTCTGGTTCAAGTTACCCAATTGCCTATAAATAGCAGAGGAGGAGATCATTCTCATTTTCAAAATCCACGAGCAAGAGAGAGCAACAGAGCATAGACAGCCATGGAGCACAGAGCTCAGCATACCAGCAAGGCAACTCTGATGGAGAAGAAGAATGTTGGCAAGAGTACCAAGAGGTAGACAAAATCATACCATATAAAAAGATTCCTAAAAGATTCCCTTTGTATGTTTGTGTAAAGAGTCTGCTTTCTAGGTTTTTATTTTTCTTAGCTCTAAACATATAGATCCAATGAGGGTACAGCTCGATGCCTGGCATCGACTTTTAGGTGTAAGTCGATGCCAGGCATCGACTTTGAGGCTACAAGTCGATGCCAGGCATCGACTTTGTGTGCAAGTCGATGCCACGCATCGACTTGCAGGTGCAAGTCGATGCCAGGCATCGAGTTTTCCGTGCAAGTCGATGCCTGGCATCGACTTACACCTAAAAGTCGATGCCAGGCATCGACTTGCGTGGCATCGAAATTGGCCTGAAAGTCGATGCCAGGCATCGACTTTAGGGTGCAAAGCCGATGCGTGGCATCGACTTTTGGGTTCAAGTCGATGCTAGGCATCGACTTTTAGGTACAAGTCGATGCCAGGCATCGACTTTTAAGTGCAAGTCGATGCCAGGCATCGACTTTGTGTGCAAGTCTATGCCCGGCATCGACTTGGGGGTGCAAGTCGATGCCAGACATCAACTTGCACACAAAGTCGATGCCTGGCATTGACTTGCACTTAAAAGTCGATGCGTGGCATCGACTTGAACCTAAAAGTCGATGCCTAACATCGACTTGGGCCTTTGAAAACCACATTTACGTATGAGCTGATATTTCCAATCGCCTTCAGGGATGCGGAGTCCAAGAGTGAGAGGCCCTTCAAGAAGCTGAGAGTCACCATGGGCTCTGGTGATCAGCAACGTGACAAAGGCATTGGTCATCAAGCAAAACCAAAGAAAATTATTGCATCCTTGTCCTCTGAGAAAGCCAGCAACCCGCTAGGAATATCCTCTAGAGGACAGAGTAGCATCAAAATTCCTGAGGATGATACAACTATGAAGGATAGGTCGAGGGACGCTGAGGTCTTAAGGACAGATCGTCCACTGCGGGACATGACAAATCTGGAGTGGTGCCTTCAGTATGTTGAAGAAAAGAATGCAGTCCTTCTTGTGTTCGCAGGGGCATATGGGAGAGGAAAGATTACGACAACACAAGGTTTTCAATATGGCCTTGTGTACAAACTGGATTATGAAGATGAGGATTCTGACAACCTCCTTTTCTTGGTAGAGACATCGAAAGGTTTAAGAAATGTTATATGCAAGATGGATTTCTTGTGCCCAGAGTACTGTGTTCCAGATGGGCTAGCTGAGATATGCAGGGACTCAGTCAATCTTACCAAGGACTTGATGCCATGGATCCAGGGCAACATCATGCCAACACAACAGAAGATGACAACCCTTGTAAAGGCAAGGGGTAAGCAGAGCGTGCAGAAAAAGTTCCAAAAGAAAAAGAAGAGAATTTCAGAAGAGGAGTCTTCTGACTTAAGCTCTAGCTCTGAGGATATAATTGTTGCACCTAGTGGAGAGCTTGCCTCGGGTGTTCTTGGTACTGAGCAGAACAAGATGAGGGAGGACATAGCTAGAAGAAAAGTTGTGAAGAAGGGGCAGTTGTTCCACCTGCCAATCAATATCATCCACAGGCCACCAATAGATCCAGTCACAGGGAGGAGGCCCCTTGAGATCAGGGAGCCACACAATTTTCACGTGCAGAATCTTAAGAAGAAAATGAAAATAAATCCTCATGCTACTCTTGTGCCACTCCTTGTCATGGTGGATCCGAATGAGTGCAGCTCTGTGGATGAGTTCAATGAGGGCTTGTTTGAGGATTATACTTATTATGTGATTGGAGGTTCACACTCTGTAGAGGCCCGTAGACAGCTAGTGAAGGAGCACCCTACCACATTTTTCTTTAGGTATGCAGAGTGTAAGATATATGCTGGTCTTACAACTGAGGAAGCCAAGCTTCTTGCTTGGGATCACAACAATGACAATGACTACAGGCAAAAAATGTCCTCCATAGAGAGAATTCGGTTCTTCCACCATGAATATGAAGATTGTCTTGTGAAGGAAGCTGGAAGAATACATCCCAATCTACGAAAGCAATGCCTTATTGAGGTTGGAATTGCACTTGATGAGAATAGAAAGTCTGATGCTTTGAGGAAATATGATCCATGGTTTCAACTGACATTCAGATCAGGTGAGATCTAGGATCTACAGGATAAAATTTTCACAATGTGGGAGAACAAGGAGGTCAAGGGCCAGAAGCAACGAAAGTCGAGGCCAGACCCACAGGTTGATCTGAAGGGAAAGGGAAGGAAAGTTGACCTCTCAATTGAAGAGGCTCCTGAGGACATGAACCTGACACCATGGAGGGACCTTCAAGGAATCAAGGATGATACATTGATTATATCAACTTGTCAAGGGTAATCTCCAAGGAGTTAAGCCTGGAGGAGATGGTGACTGAGCTCAATAAGTATGTATGTTATTCTCAGATCCTTTTTCCCTCATCCCATGTTTTTGGTCTAACCTAGTCTCTTTTTTATTTCTGTGACTGTAGTCATAAAGTATACATGAAGATTCAGGAGGTGATGATGAAGAGGCTGGGTTGCTTTTCTTGGACAGAGGTCCAAGCAGACTATCCAACCACATCATCCTACAAAGCTTTATCAGAATATTTCATCTGTTTCGTGATTGGGTAGGTTCTCTATCTGAGGTTGTGCCTGGTTTGCCATTAGGTTAGATGCCTTGATTCACCTAACCAATTTGATGCCAGGCTTTTAGTACGAATTCGATGCCTGGCATTGACTTACGGCTAAATTCGATGCCTGGCATCGACCTGTAGCCAAAAGTCGATGCCTGGCATCAACTTGGGGGCATAAGTCGATGCCTGGCATCGACCTGCAGTATAAGTCGATGCCTGGCATCGACCTCGTGGCATGAGTCGATGCCAAGCATCGACTTATGTCCCAAAGTCGATGCCAGGCATCGAATTTCAGTAGAAAGTCGATGCCTAGCATCTACCCCCACACGAAATCGATGCCATGCATCGGTTCCTTATGTTCTGTTTGCTGTATTGAAGAGCTCATTTAATTGTCTTTCCACTTTTTTCTGCAGAAACCAAAGAAAAGTAAGTCTGCAGAGCTACTAGATGATTGCCCCCCTGCATTCCTGGCTCACATTCAAAGAGCAAGGCATCATAGAAATCTAGACTGAAAGCCAAGGAGACGGATTTTGATGATGAACTTGATCTGAACTGTTTCTCCAATCCCCTAGACCCCCTTAGTCCTGTATATTACAATGTATTCTATAGTGATGTAAATAATATTTGTTCTGTTGTGCCTAGAAAACATTACTCCCTTCTCATAGCAGACATACCCTATGGTTTTAGGATTTTGGGATCAGTTAATGATGATGAACCCTTCAAACACCCTCAGATTCGGAAGATGATCACTACTTTTGCAGAGTTGACTATGTCTCCTCTTTGGAGGATAGTAATTTTCCATAGCAGAGACCAGTCTTTCTCTGTTTCAACTGCTCTGAAGGCAAGATGTCATGCTGTGGAGTGCCTCACGTGGTAAGTAGTCTTCTTTCTATCTCCATGCCGCTTTAATGATGCTCTCTGTGACTCATAGTTCTTGTTTGCAGGGTGAAGACAAACGTAAATCACACTCCTTTGCATAGGTTTGTGAGCTCCACTGAATGCATTACAGTTGGCTATTATGATGAAGTAAGCAAAAGGAGAGTCAGGGAGCATTGCAATGAGAATGGGATCTCAAATGTGCTCATGTTCCCAGCCATTACCAAGAAACTTTGTCATGTAGCTGGGGACATGACATTGGTTAACCCCTATCAGAAGCCACAAAAACTCATAATGAGATTGCTTCATCTATTCTCAAATGATGATGACTGGGTCCTAGACCTTTTTTCGTGGGCACAGGTAATTTCAATTTTCACAATTTTCATTAGTCATGGTTGATTGACGCCTCTAAGTGGTTTTCTGCTGTTTCAGGAACGACTTTGGCTTGCTCCTTAAAGATGTTCAGGCACTGCATAGCTGTGGAGAAGGATGATGCTCAAGTGAGCTTCATTAGAATGAGAATCAATGGGCTGAATGAATGCCCAGATGAAGACCAAGAGGTTGGAAGGAAGCACATTGCAGACACGGAGAGATTCCAACCGGCTTCAAGGGAGCCTGTTCCCCCAATTGCAGATGAACCGGGGGACATGGCTGACCTTGAAGAGCCAATCTTGGAGCAAGAGAGGCAGGATATGTGTTCTAATGTTCCAGAGGATCCCAATATCCTTGAGCCTGAGGAAAGCTATGATCAGCTTATATTGTAGATTCATATTACTCTTGTAGAACACATGAAATTTAAAAAATCATTTTAATAGAAATATAATGTCGAGTTCTGCTTTCACTTTGTGTTCAGCTTGATTTATCTTGAGCATTTCTCTGATCATGTGTGAATGTTTCTTAGTATAATTTTGTTGATTATTATCTTCTCTTGGGAATGCTTTTGTGAAATGTATTTCATATTCTGTGAATATGGCCAGACATTCAATGAGGATCTTAACCATACAAAGGTGATGATCTTAATTGGCTTGTTAAAATGTTCCGATTTTTGCAACACATGTACTTTAATTTTTGAGTAACTTTTAATAAGCTATAATCTGTGCTTGTTGAGGTTATAGACGTAATGAAGGAGCTTCCCGAACTCTTAGTTGTACCTTCAACTCTAATCTATTGTCAAAGATCATGATGTGGGATTCTTGATCATGCTGAACAACTAGTTTTCATGGCAACAAGAATTTTATTTTATCGATCTTGACTACTTGGGATATGAGATCAAGCTTCTAGTGACAATATTTACAAGCAAGAACAAGTGATGCTTTCTAGATATTGTAAAATGCCCACTTTATTGCTTGATATAGTGGTCTTTAGGTAAAAAGGAATAGAGAACATGTCTTTGTTCTCCTTTGTTGTGACTCAGTGTTATATAATGTTTACATATACATGGATAAGTATGTATGTATATGTAATGAGTGCATATAAGTATACATGAGGATTATGCATGAAGAACAAGTGTATGCATAATGTGAGGTACATGTATGCATGTGAATGCATTATATTAGGTGTATGCATGTATAAGAATGTCAACTTAGATACTTATGTATGCATGACGTGCATGTGTAAGTGTAGCTCAGTGATGAGTAGCACCTCCTTTAATATCAATCCGAGAAGACATGAGGATGGTATGAAGACCTCGAACAAGTGATGGCACAAGTGTGTGAGTGAGAAGCACACAAACATGCACACACATACACACACGTGCACACAAGGCAAGAACAAAGAGAGAGATAATGGAATTCTTTAGATTACTCAAAAGTGCTCTTACAAGTTCAAAACTACAAGAAGCTAATCTAAAAAATGAGCTCTTTAGCTCTATTTATAGTTTTTGACTAGTTTTTTGGCCCTGTCCAGACCTAATGTCTAGCGTAGTTAAAAATTAGGTTCTAGGGCCTATTTGAGGGCTCAAACGAAGTCTAAAAATCATGAAAATTGGTACAATAATACTTCTAATACTCCTCAAGCTTGAGGACTCCTTGGCTTGCACAAAATGGAGTTACAAAAAGGTGAAATGGTATTTACAATGATTTTTAGTGATGAGAATCACTGTTATGAAGATGTTGATTTGGAAACATTTGAATGGCCTACTTGCCAGATCTTCGTTGACTACTTTGTCTGCTTGTGCCTTCTCTCCGCTCTGGCTCCCTTCTTTAGCTTCCTTATCTTATGAGGCCTTGGGTGCTTTGACTGCTGCCAACATCCCCCCTCTCTCGCGTTTGTCGTCTCTAACAGACCTTGTTTGGCTAAGCATTTGACATAGAATTCTACCACGTCTTAAGCTAGGTGGTGCAGCCCTCGTGCTAAATCAGTTAGGAGGGCATCCCAATCCACTAGACCTGGAACGTCCTGATGTGGCACACACAGTTGCTCTGAATGTAATGTTCGCTCCATTGCAAAGAGTGGAGTAGGTGGGAGGGTCTGGGAACAAAGACTTCAGAGTAGTATTCCGAGAATCCCGTAATGAACATCTCTTCAAACGTTTGCTTGTAGCAAGCGGAGATGTATTTAATACGTGCGTGCCATGCATATATCATTTGGATTTAGGGAGTTGTACTCATATCGTAGACCAAGTCAAGGTTACCTGCTATGAATCCGACACCTGAGAAATGTGGATGTTTAATATTTTTGAAGGTTCTGAAGGTTACTAGCATCAACTCGAATATCTTTATGCATATCTAAGCCATTACATTTGGGATGTTTCGCATTCGGACTCCCCAATGGTGGATGGTAGAGAGCATGTAGCCCATCGTAGCTTGTCCCCGTGATGGTGCCAAGTATACGTAATTGAGCCACTTTGCACAACCTTTGACATTCTTCACAGTGATGGTAAACTCTGGCCATGTGCATCTTCTGAGTATGGGAGCATAACAGGGATTACACTTAATGAATAGTAGCATGTTATTCCAAGTTCTAACCATCTCAGGGTAAGTTTCTAAGAGTCGTAGCCTCCAGATAGGTTGATGAATTGATCCTTGTTTAGTGCTCTCAAGGATATCATCAGGGCCAAATTGAGTGGCAAATGTTGGAGCCTTGCCACATCGTCGTTGAATTTCAGCATTGTAATCTGCAAAGAGTACACAATACGGCACATACTGATCATCATTGGTGCCTATCCATATGTGATGAGACATACTTTGGGAATATTCTAATTTGATGATGGTGTCCTCAATCTTGATCATGGACTCAATCTGGACCGCGACTGGCTCATCATGTGTATTGGCCGTTTTTTCGAGTTTCTACATCCATTCTGGGGCTTCTACCTCTAGTGTGTCCAATCCCTTAGAGGTTTGTTGACCTCAAGCCAGAAACTATGTGGCAAAGCCTGACTCTTGACCATACACCTTGCCATCTCCATGAGTGACCTGTTCTTCCGTTCAGCAACTCCATTCTGTTGAGGTGTATACGGCACTGTACACTGGTGTTTTATCCCACGTTCAGCCAGAAATGCATTAAAATCAGCAGACATATATTCCCCCCCTCGATCATTGCAAAATAATTTTTGCTTTTCTGATTTCTTCTCATCTTTATCCTGGTTCTTCGAATGTGCAGCATTTGCAGATTTCTGCTTACTAGTAGAAGAGCTCCATTTTCCTTTGCCCTTCTGACTAGCCACGAAAGCTTGATCTACAACACGCATAATGGACCTGTTCTGCCTAGACTGATCTTCCTGCAGCAGAACAGAGACTAACTCCTCAAATGATAAGGCATTCGGATTGCCTTTCATCATCAATCGAAGAGTAGAAGCAAAACTCTGATATGACTCAGGAAGACCATTTAGAACGATCTGCACAAGTGAGCTATCTGGTATAACCTCATCAGTGGAAATCAAGTGTTCCTTCAAATCTTTGATCTTTGTTAGGAAACTGTCCATAGAATCACCTTCATTCATGTGCTCACTCTCCAACTGTTTTCGAAGGTAAGCAACACGAGCCTCATTCCTAGCTTGGTACAATGTGGTTAGTGTATCCCCAAGCATCCCTAGCTATTCTGCAAGAGCGAATATGAGGAATAATGGCACATTTGACAGACAAAGCTATCAATGCATATGCCTGGGCATCTCTGCCATCCCAATAAATTTGCTCTGCAGTAGGTGCAACAGAAACAACAGCACGAACAGGAATCTGCGGAATATCATCTTCGACACCATCTTCATCAGCTCCAGCACCTCTATTTGCAGTACCTGTAGTTGCAGGTGTAACATGACGTCTTTCAACACCCTGCACAATGTTCTAGAGTCCTCTTGCAACCAATACATATCGCATCATATAATCCCATAATGGATAGTTGGTACCATCCAACTTATCCTCAACAGCCAACATACGGAATACATCACAGCTTTCAGCCATGACCGGTGACTAAAATACCTTGATGCAGAAAATTGACTGTATCTCAAAAAGTTGAACAGAACTGCCTAGACGAGTTCTGCTAGACCTGTAGCAGACTTCGAGACGCTTAAACTGGCGAACAGAAACTAGTATATACCTTTGGCACAAAAAGACAAAATAGCCTGCACAAGCACTGTGATAGTGCGTTCGGAGGTCGAAACGAGCTCATATCGTGATTTTGGCATCCCAAGGCGAAGCAGTTTTGATCTCGGAAACACACTGAGTATGCTCACCAAAATTCGTGCGATTCTGAGACTGCAAACGGAGGAGTGTCGACGGCGCCCTAGATGAAGCGACGACCTGCTCTGATACCAATTGTTGGAGATAGAGGTCTACGGAAGCACGCGAACAGCACAAGGAAGAAGAAGAAGCTTGGAGCACATATGCTGCACACATGACATCCTCATCTGTGAGACAACAAATTGAATATCTAGCCGAGTAATGCATAAGTAAATCAAGCATCCAACAGCTTGCTGATAGAGAACAGCATCAAATGTATCTCCAGCATCATGAAGACTCAATCGTAAACCTGTCTCTATAGCAGTGGCAATAGGCTTACAGTCTTCAAGGCCAAAACACTGCAATAATGTGTCAATATATTTCGCTTGACACAAAGCCATTCCACCATCAACTTGCATAAACTGAATGCCCAAATAGTGATGCAAATGCCCCAAATCAGACATCTCAAATGAGGCATGCAAATCAGCCTTAAAATCAGCAATATGCGTCTCAATAGGACCAGTGAGCAACATGTCATCAACATAGACAAGAATGATCAGAAGCACATCATTAGCACGCTTAACATATAAGGTGCTTTCAGTTGGACTATTCTCAAAACCATGTGCAATCAGATAGACATGTATCTTCTCATACCAAGCACGTGGTGCTTGCTTTAAACCATATAACGCCTTCTTTAACCTGCACACCTGGTTTTCATGCCCTTTCTACACAAAGCCACGGGGCTGAAAAACATACACCTCTTCATGCAAGTCACCATTCAGAAATGCTGTTTTAATGTCCAACTGATGTACATTCCAACCGTGATGGGCTGCAAGTGCACAAATGCTCCGAACAGTAGTCATACGGCATGTAGGTGCAAATGTCTCATCAAAATCAATGCCTCTTTCCTGTGCATAACCCTTCGCAATAAGCCTAGCCTTATACCTGTCAACTGACCATCAGGTTTACGCTTCAGCTTGTATACCCACTTAGTGCGAATGGCCTTCTTGCTAGGAGGCAAGTCACATAAAGACCATGTACCATTCTTCATTATAGCATCATATTCAGATTGCATAACAGCCATCCAATTTTCTGAATTTTGTGCTTCATCAAAAGAAACACGCTCATTCTCATCACAGAGGCTAGACGCAGCCATAGCATAGCAATCTGATACAAAGGAGGCACTATGAGAGCCTGAACGAGTTCGATATGACAAAGGTGCATCTAATTTGCTGTTACACAAAGTCTGCACCAGCCATTTTGGCATAGTTTTTGTCTGATCAATATCAGCTCTCTCATCAAGTGCATCATGTAAATCTGCATCAGAAATGGAATGATCTGCATCATCATATGAAGCCTGCAAAGGCTGAGAAGTTGCCTCACTAGGACCAGCACTAGACTTTCCACCTGTAAAAAGAGGCATCAAAGTATCATACATGTCTTTAGAGCTAACAGATGTCTCCTTAGTACATAAAAGCAATGGCTGAATAGCATCTTCTAGAAAGACCACATCACGGCTGACCAAAATGCATTTAGTCTGTGGATGATACAGACGACAGCCTTTACTTTCAGAACTGTACCCAACAAAAATACATTTTACTGCCTTATCATCCAATTTTCTGCGATGTTGTTCAGGCACTAGTGCATATGCCAAACAACCAAAAACCCGCAGATGAGCAAGAGATGGCTTGCGATCATGCCAAGCCTCATATGGAGTGATAGTTTGTAGCGCTTTAGTGGGACACCTGTTAAGTACATATGCTGCACACATGACATCCTCAAGCCAGAAACTATGTGGTAAAGCCTGACTCTTGACCATACACCTCGCGATCTCCATGAGTGACCTGTTCTTCCGTTCAGCAACTCCATTCTGTTGAGGTGTATACGGCACTGTGCACTGGTGTTTTATCCCTCGTTCAGCCAGAAATGCATTAAAATCAGAAGACATATATCCCCCCTCGATCAGAATGGAGGGTGCCCATTTTACATGCTGACAGATTTTCAGCCAAAACCAAAAACTGTTTGAAGCACAAAAACACTTCGGACTTTGCCTTCAATGGATATACCCATGCATGCCTGGAGAAATCATCAATGAAAGTCACGAAGTAAAGGTAATTTCCAAAAGAGGGTGTCTGCATAGGACCACAGACATCACTGTGTACAAGTTGCAATTTCTGCGTAGCCCGAACTGAACCATCTTTTGCAAAGGATGAACGCTGCATTTTGCCCAAAACACAACCTTCACAAACATGTTTTCCAGGTGCCTCAATTTTGGGCAAAGAGGACACCATTTTAGATTTCTTCAGGCGTACCAAACTAGCAAAATTTAGATGACCAAAGCGTGCATGCCAAAGCTTTGCATCTGACATAGCCTGAGAATCATGAACTGCACATGCCGAATCATTCATAGATCTTTCATAGTCTATGAGCTTATACAGCCCACGACATAAAATGCCAGAAGCAATAATAACATTGCCATTTGAGAGATCATGAACTGTACATCTGTCATCAACAAATTTCACAACCAAGCCAATCTTGGCTAATGCAAAAAGTAATAACAGATTCTTCTTGATCCCTCGCACAAATAAAGCATCTGACAAGGTGAAAGAACTACCATCAGCAGTAGTCAGAATGATCTTACCAACTCCCATAACAGGATAAGAGGAGTTGTTGGCGCATGTGACAGTATTCCCTGTAGGGAGAGGCTCCACTGAAGAGAAGAAACTGTGCTGCGAGGTAATTTGATTGGTCGCCCCACTGTCAAAGTACGAAACATCTGAGTCCACTGCAGACATGCATTGCTCATGAGAAGATGGGTCAAAACTGCAAACAATAGTAAACGCCCATTCTTCTTCCTGCACAAGATTTGCAGACTCTGTTTTTGGTGTAGAGGCCTTTGCAACAACCATTTGAGCCTCTTTCTTCTTTGCCTATTTTGCAGCCAATTTTGGACAGTTCTTTATGATATGATCATTCGCTTTACAGTACTTGCAAAATAATTTCTGCTTTTCTGATTTCTTCTCATCTTTATCCTGGTTCTTTGAATGTGCAGCATTTACAGATTTCTGCTTACTAGTAGAAGAGCTTCATTTTCCTTTGCCCTTCTGACTAGCCAGGAAAGCTTGATCTGCAACACGCATAATGGACCTGTTCTGCCTGGACTGATCTTCCTACAACATAACAGAGACTAACTCCTCAAATAATAAGGCATTCGGATTGCCTTTCATCATCAACCGAAGAGTAGAAGCAAAACTCTGATATGAATCAGGAAGACCATTCAGAACGGTCTGCACAAGTGAGCTATCTGGTATAACCTCATGAGCAGAAATCAACTGTTCCTTCAAATCTTTGATCTTTGTTAGGAAACTGTCCATAGAATCACCTTCATTCATGTGCACACTCTCCAACTGTTTTCGAAGGTAAGCAATACGAGCCTCATTCCTAGCTTGGTACAATGTGGTTAGTGTATCCTCACGCATCCCTAGCTGTTCTGTAAGAGCAAACATGAGGAATAATGGCACGTTTGACAGACAAAGCTATCAATGCATGTGCCTGGGCATCTCTGCCATCCCAACGAATTTGCTCTGCAGTAGGTGCAATAGAAACAGCAGCACGAACAGGAATCTGCGGAATATCATCTTCGACATCATCTTCATCAGCTCCAGCACCTGTATTTGCAGTACCTGTAGTTGCAGGTGTAACAGGACGTCTTTCAACACCCTGCACAATGTTCCAAAGTCCTTTTGCAACCAATACATGTCGCATCATATAAGCCCATAATGGGTAGTTGGTATTATCCAACTTATCCTCAAGAGCCAACATACGGAATACATCACTGCTTTCAGCCATGGCCGGTGACTAAAATACCTTGATGCAGAAAATTGACTGTATCTCAAAAAGTTGAACAGAACTGCCCAGACAAGTTTTGCTAGACCTATAGCAGACTTCGAGACGCTTAAATTGGCGAACAAAAACTGGTATATACCTTTGGCACAAAAAGACAAAATAGCCTGCACAAGCGCTGTGATAGTGCGTTCGAAGGTCGAAACGAGCTCAGTTCGCGATTTCGGCACCCCAGAGCGAAGCAGTTTTGATCTAGGAAACATGCTGAGTATGCTCACCAAAATTCGTGCGATTCTGAGACTGCAAACGGAGGAGTGTCGACGACGGCCTAGATAAAGCGACGACCTGATCTGATACCAATTGTTGGAGATAGATGTCTGCGGAAGCACGTGAACATGACAAGGAAGAAGAAGAAGCTTGGAGCACAAAAACACAATAGTGAGAGTATTACTAGAGAATGTACAAAGATAAGTAGCCCATTAGGACAATAGGCGTATATACAAGCCGGGGAAAAAAAACCTTCTAAAGAGGGAAAAAAGTGCCCCGGCGGTCCTAGTGTGTTCACACACATCACTACCTAAATAAATCAACAGGTTGCAATGGCTTTTAACATGTTCTGACTGATAAAGTTCTAGTAGAGCTGTTAGTTTTTTAACTTCATTGGAATCAGATGGCTGGGGAGCTTCCAACAGGGTCTGATGAGCGTGCTCGAGCGTCGTGTAGCATTGATTTATGACAGTATTTTTTGCTTCCAAAGCTGCAAGCCTCTTCTATAGTTGCTCATGATCCGTAGTTATTTGACGATGTCAATCCTCCAAGGTTTGGTATTCTGTCTGTAATTGATATACACATTGATGTAAGGTAGAAAACATGTTATTTATATTTATGAATGCAGGGAAGGTGGAGGATGCAGGGGGAATGGGGAGGGGAAAAGGGATAGTGAATGAAGTGGACACGAGAGGTGATGTGGGTGGAGGGGGTATGGGAGATGGTGGTAGAGAAGGGGGAGAGAGTGGTGTTGTGGCTGGTGATGTTTCCATGGTGTCAAAAGTGTGGGTGAATGTGTAGATGGGGACCGTGGGTGGGGTGGATGTGATTTTCGTGAATATTGGTGTAAATGTGGGCATTGTGATCCCTCCAAATTGGGTGCCTGGTGAGATAGGAATCCCCATAACATATGTGGTGAGTGTTGAAGTTGGGGTGGTAGTGTCGTGTGGTGAAGTAAAGTGTGTAGTGAGATACTTGTTCCTCGCATGTTATGGTGCCTCGCATACTATTGTGGTGGATACTGGTTCTGATATCTTCCCTATTGTGGATAGGGCTGAGGGTAGGTTTTCCTAACCGCTTGCTTATTGTATGGGCAATCTTGCGCAGTGTGATTAGTGTATCTCCGTTCTATGGAGCAGTATTGGCTACTGGGATTCACTTGGGGTTGAGCCATGATGGGACATACGTTCACCATATGGTCACCTCCACAAGTATAGCATCGCTTAACTGGGGCAAATCTTGGTATTTGTTTACTAGAGACACTTAGTTTTTGAGCTACTTTCTCAGCGAGTTCCTCAATAGATGTGGATTATGAGGAAGAGATGCTAATAGAACTATGTGAATCTTTGTAGATTTTTGAAAGTTCTAATTCCTCTCCTAGGTTATCCTCGATGTCGATGCACATGCGTACACACTCTTCTATGGTGCTAGGGTCTTTCAAGTACACATATGATCTCAACTTTGTACTTAGCATTCCATCTAGGAATAAGGCCACTTGTTTGGCTAGTGTGGGTAACTCAGGAATAGGGCACCTCTCTAAGTATTGCCTAAACCTTCTTCCTACAAGTCTAACCATCTCTTGAGGGGTTTGCTTGAAGCTATTAATCAGTGAGGAAGTGTTATGCCTTATGCCACTCTTAGAGAATTAAATAATGAAAGCCTCTAAAAGTTGGTCTATGTTCTTGAAGTGTCTCTCATTTAATGGTTGAAACCACGTAAGAGCGGTGTTCCTAAGGGTTAGACCAAAGGCATTGTACTGCATGAATAGGTCCTCAACTTGTTCAGCTCTCAAGACTTGCCTAAACTTGGCCACATGATCATATGGGTCTCTAGTGCCATCGAAGTAGTTCTTTATGGATTTAAGTAGCTGTGTAGGTCTCAAAGTCCTCGTGTTCTCTCTAGGTCTTGGTAGAGGAAAATCTTCAGTATTTCTTAGGTTCCTTGGGGCTCTAAGTCTCTTAGTTTCTTCTCTATCCGTCCCTGTTTGCATTCGTTCTCTTCCTAATGGGTGGTCAAAGCTTACCTCAGGTCTATCTCTATTCCTGTCTCTTTGAGCTCCATGAGCTCGGGATGTTCCAGCTCCTTGGTGGCCAAAAGAGATACAAGATCTTGGTTGGGGAACAATGAATTCACCCTTCCAAGTGTAGGCATGTCTACCATGTTCTAAGACCACAAAGATCCTCTTTGAAGTATTGTCTAAATAGGTCACTTTTCTTGGGCTATCAGGATCTTTGAGTTCCTAGATCGTGATCGTTCCTACCTCATTCGGTTGATCAAGCTTATACCTCCAAAAGGCTTCATCAGTCTCTCGGTTTAAGAGCAGATCTATGCATTTATTGTCCTGAGGAATCCACTCTGGCATGATAATTCTAGTAAGAACTGATTTGCCTCGAGGTGTTTTAGGCTCTCCACCTACGTTCCCTTGCTCCAGGTCTCCTTTGTTTGTTTCTGGGATCACATTACCAAATTCATCTGTCTTATCTGGGTGGCTGGTGACTACGTATATGGTTCCTTCTTTGTCTAGGTATGCTCCATTTTCAAACTTGACAACTAGATGATCAATTCCAATGGGTTTGTGAGGGTTTTTAATTTGGACCACAGATCTCCCTAGGCCGTCCTCATAGATGCAAGCACCTAATCGGTTGGTCCTAAGGTACTCGAGTTGTGTCTTGTAAGGACCTTCAACCCTTTGTAAGTATCGCACACCTGAAATTCTTGTGGGTCTCTCCATACCTTGAGACATCTCTGACTCACTAGTCTCAGAGCTAGGGTAGTGTGAATAGTGGCTCAACTGCTGGGCCCAAGACCTAGCAGTATGATTGACACTAGCCTCTAGAGACCTAAGACTTTGTCTATCTCTTCCTAGGTGTCGTCCTGATCTAAGGTTCATATGCCGAATTGAGTAATCCCGAATTTCCCAAGTACAATTTCGTTATTGAGTTCTTTTGTATTAGTCACTTGTTCTTTTTAAGTTTTCTTAGGATGTCACTTCTTGTCCAATCAATCTTCATCGCAAGGAACACTTAAGTTTTATTGTACTTGAGTTTGATCACTTTAGTTAAATTCTTTTCCCTTAGGTTGTTTCGCAAATGGAATTTCTGTGTTCTTGCACTTGAGTGATTAGAGTTCTTGGACTTGATCGTGCTTAATGTAATCCTAATTGATCAAAACCTGTATCCGTACTTAGCCTAAGCTAGGGATTGACAAAGGGTGTTGAGAATTTCCAACCTTTAGTTTCTCTCCTTGGTTGCCCTTGTGTGCCCAGGAAGCGTATTCCCAAGCTTGCACTTACTCTTGCTTCGAGTACCCTTCGATGCTCTCAAAGGACCTGAAAAAGTCCCAAAGTTAGCTCAAGACTTAAATTCAAGTGACACAATAAACCAGTTCATTCATGCAATTCAGATATCAAACAGTTCTTTTGGCTTTATGGAAAACAATCCTAAAGATCCCTTAGTTTTTCTTCCCCTTGGGTATGTTCACTTCAAAATAGTATATCTATTAATCCTGATATTAATCCTTAAATAGTTGTACTACCCACAAGCTTTCCAACAAAACAAAAATTATAGCAAACCGATTTCGTATGAGAAAGTTATGACTGTTCAGGGTTCTAGGGTTAAAACAGGGTTCAAAGAGGCTAATAGGCAAACATGACTTCTTGAAATACTTTGTGTAGCGGCCTTGCAATGCTCTACTAAACCTTAAATGCTGCCACACATTAGCCAAAAATAGACCAATAGTTTTTGCCCTAAAAAATTGGTCGAATTTTCCCGTCAATCACGATCGGGTGGTCTATCAATCGCGATTGATATGTCAGTCGCGATCGACGTGTCGGTCGCGATTGACAGGTCCGTCGTGGCTGTGAGTCCCGATTGATGGGTCAATCACGATTGACACGTGGTCCGTAATTTCAGTCAATCATGGTCAAAGGACCGTTGACTCTGTCGATTGTGATTGATGGGTCAATCCCAATTGACAGGTCCGCCGCGAGGGTTCTATCGATCGTGGAGAAACAGTCATTGACTGGGTCAGTCGCGATTGACAGGTCTGTTGGGGCTGTCAGTCGCGATTGACGGGTCGATCGCGATTGATGGCTCGATCGCGTTTGACACATGGCGTGCGTAAATTCTGTGGGTCATGGTCAGTCGATCGTTGACTTTGTCGGTCGCGATTGACAGGTCCGTCGGGGCTATCAGTCACGATTGATGGGTTGATCGCGATTGGCTGATCAATCGGTAAGTGTCCGTCGTCATTTATCGATCGCAATTGACAGGTCAATCGCGATTGACAGAAAACTGAGGAATTTGAAAATTTTAAGCACACTTTTGGAATGCCCCAGGCCTAGAGATCATGTTTATGCACTTAGTTTTTCAAAAAGGTTCATTTTTCTGTCGCTCGCGATTGATAGAGGTCAATGCCTCAGGACCTGCATAGTCAAAATTTTTACCTGCTGAAGCTCGTACAGCTGCTGGGGATGCTGATTCCTGTAGAAAATCTCAAAAAACACAGAAAAGCACAAGCACACAAATGCTCTCTCGCTCTCTCTCACAACTGAAATGAGGGGAATGGCATGGGTATGGTGATATGACCAAAAAACTAAAATTTTCGCGATGATGGAGATGGAGGTGGGAGATGGTGATGATGATGATGGTGATGAAGAAAACAAAAGAAAATAGATAAAAGTGAAGAAAATACCTATGACTCCAACACCTCAACTCTACGTCTTACCATCACACGCTCGTCCTCAAAGCTCGATCCCCGGCAATGGCGCCAAAATTTGGTGTAGCTCAGTGATAAGTAGCACCTCCTTTAATGTCAATCCAGGAGGACATTAGGATAGTATGAAGACCTCGAACAAGTGATGGCACAAGTGTGTGAGTGAGACGCACACAAACATGCACACACATACACACACACGTGCACACAAGGCAAGAACAAAGAGAGAGATAATGTAATTCTTTAGATTACTCAAAAGTGCTCTTACAAGTTCAAAACTACAACAAGCTAACCTCAAAAATGATCTCTTTAGCTCTATTTATAGTTTTTGATTAGTTTTTGGCCCTGTCCAGACCTAGTGTCTAGCCTAGTTAAAAATTAGGTTCTAGGGCCTATTTGAGGGCTCAAACGAAGTCTAAAAATGATGAAAATTGGTACGATGATACTTCTAATACTCCTCAAGCTTGAGGACTCCTCGGCTTGCACAAAATGGAGTTACAAAAAGGTGAAATGGTATTTACTATGATTTTTAGTGATGAGAATCACTATTATGAAGATGTTGATTTGGAAAAATTTGAATGGCCTACTTGCAAGATCTTCGTTGACTACTTTGTCTGCTTGTGCCTTCTCTCCACTCTAGCTCCCTTCTTTGATTCCTTGTCTTGTGAGGCCTTGGGTGCTTTGACTGCTGCCAACAGTAAGCAAGTTCAATGAATGAAAATGATGTGAAATATTAGCGTGAATTAGTATATGTTAGCATGAACAGATGGATAAGTATTAGCATAATTAAGAGTGTAAATATATATGTGAATTAGATGCATGACTAATGTATGAATGCATGCATGTATATGTATGTGCATATGCAGGTTTATGTGTGTATGCCTACGTACGATTAATACATGCATAAGTAAATGAATTTATACATGAGTGATGGAATTTGCATGTGTAAGCTTATGCACGAGTATAAAAATAAAACAGTATGAGAATGTAAAAACTTATGTTTTTTTTAATGATTTTTGATAGACCATTTGAAGAAGATTGATGAGAAGTGACGAATTGAGGAAAACACCAAGCTTTTGGGTAGGAGTTTGGAGTTGCATTTACGCTGCTTCTCCTAATTTCCTTTATCACATTTGAAACATCAAATCTTGTATTAGGTTTTTTATCAAAGTATTTCTATAGGAGTATCTTCAAAGCATCTGTAATAGGACTTTTCTCAATGCATTTGTATAGGATTATTTTGGTTGTGAGGTCTTAATATTTTTACAAATAGAGTTCATTATCAATTGAATCTTACATTTCACTTTATTTCTCATGTCTGCAAACAATACATATTCAAATGAATCTACCAATGAACATAACATACATACCTCTTTTATTTTAGAGACTTTATTACCTGCTCCTATTGAGAATTGTACTACACAATCTAGCGAAAATAAAACTAATGAAGAAATAGAAGTAGAAGAATGAGTTAAAGATCATATTGTTAATGAATCTTTACTCTCTCCATTGTATGCATACTCGGCACAGAGAGAGAGGAACTAAAAGAGGGAGAGAGAGAGAGAGAGAGAGAGAGAGAGAGAGAGAGAGAGAGAGAGAGAGAGAGAGACATCAATAGTAGTTTTATTATTTTATTTTGTATTTTAGTTATTTTACCTATATTGTCTCTACATGAAAGTATAAATAAATATGTATGCATATTTACATGTGTAGTATGATGTATATGCATGTGAGTTTACATGTATATTAATGTAAGTGTGCAAGAATGTGAGCATGCATATGTGCATGAAAGCATGATGTGAGTAAGCATATGTGAAAGTACATATGTATAGAGATTTGTACATATGCATAAGAGTCATCTAAGTATGTGTGCGTATACGTAATGTGCATATACATATTAGATGTGTGTGTATGCATAGGAGATATAGTATGAATGCATATGAATGTTAGATGCATATGTGAAGTTAATAAGTATGCATATGATCATGATGCATATGCATGTTAGTAAACATACATGAATATGCATGCGCATATGAAGGAGTGCATGTATGCATGAACCTAGTGTGTATGCATGAGAAATGTTAGATATATTAGTACAAATGTTAATGTATGCATTAGAGTGAATGTAAATGCTTTACTGTATGCATGAGCATGGACGAACTAGATGCATACATAGATATATGCATGTTTGAAATGAACATAGATGCATGCTGTGTATGTAAACATGTGTGCAAGTACATATGTATAGAGTTATGTGCATATTCGCATGAATTAGTTAGTGTGTGCATGTAGATATGAAAATAAGTATTAGGATGTATAATATCTTATGAAAGTGAGTTCAAGAATGTTAACATGAGCATATGCATGAAAGTATGTGCGTTAGCATATGTAAGAATGTATATAAGTAGTATGTTTACATATGTGTATGCATACATATGTATGTTAGGAGCATGCATGTATGAATTCATGAATATGTGAATAGTATGCAAGCATAGATGTATGTGTATGAGTATGTATGTGACTATGTAATAACATATGCATAAGAGAGCTAGTTAGCATGTGTTAACATGTGTTTAAGTCTATGTTAAGTTTATATGAGTGTTAGGTTTATGAATGTGAGTTAACATAAATTAGTGAGTGTGGACATGCATGTGATTGTGTGAGTGCATGCATATATGAGAATACATGTATGCATCAATGCATATGCATGATCATGAGTGTGCATGAGTGCATGTGTATAAGTGTATGCATGAGTGAATGTAAGCATGCAAATATGAATGTGAGAGTGCATGTATGCATATGCATAAGCATAGAGTGTATGCATATACAAGTATGAATTTATGAATACATATGTAAGATGTGAGCATGCGTATGAATGCATATGTATGTGAAATGAATGCATCAGCATGAGTATATGTTAGTAGATGTGTAAGTATTATTGGAAATTTGAATGCATGCATGTATATGAAGATGAATGATTTCATATGCATGTGCATACATATATTTAAATGTGCTTACATGTGCACAAATGCATGATAGGCACAAATGCTGTATTTATGTTGCTTCTCCTAATTTTCCTTTATCACATTTGAAACATCAAATCTTGTATTAGGTTTTTTATCAAAGTATTTGTATAGGAGTATCTTCAAAGTATCTGTAATAGGACTTTCCTCAAAGCATTTGTACAGGATTATTTTGGTTCTAAGGTCTTAACATTTTTACAAATAGAGTTCATTATCAATTGAATCTTACATTTCACTTTATTTCTCATGTCTGCAAACAATGCATCTTCAAATGAATCTACCAATGAACATAACATACATACCTCTATTATTTTAGAGATTTTGTTACCTGCTCCTATTGAGAATTCTACTACACAATCTAGCAAAAATTAAACTAATGAAGAAATAGAAGTAGAAGAATTAGTTAAAGACCGTATTGTTAATGAATCTTTACTCTCTCCATTGTATGCTTACTGCTTATCTAGTTTTTTAGCTTTCTATTCAATTGCATCCCCAAAACCTAAGAGTAGCGAGAATTTGTTCCATCCACCTCTAAAAAGAAATACTCAACTTAAGCAAAAAAAAAACGATCTGGCTGAAAATATCAAAGATCATATAACTGATGAAGAATTAATCTTGCAAATCATATCAAGATGTTGTTTCTAGGTATAGAGTTGCACAACCTTATGGACCATAGATTCATAGGCTAATCATTAATAATGTATTAAACTATAGTTAATCACTCTTCACATATTGAAAACTCGTCTCAACTCCTAAAGTACGCAATGAAACACATTGTTTATAGTCACATAGTGAGGCTAACGCAAGTCTGTTATGATCTGCGCTTGTCCCCTTTCACACCCCTCACCAGATTTGGTGAATCGGACGTGAAACGTGATGCTAGTGTGCTTAGGATTTTTGGTTGTGTTTTTAGTCTTAATTAAAAAAGTTAACCTTTATATTCTTCTTGTTTTTAGGTAAGTGGAGAAGGGAGCTGCAACGACAAGTGAAGATCCTTGCTGATACATACCCTTGTCCGTGGTTGTTGAGGGCTGTTCTCTAGCGAACTGAGCGCCTCCACGGGAAGAGTGGTAGTTCAAGCTGAAGAATCCAGATCACTCCATTTCTCCCCCATCAACATACAAGAAGACCATTAATACATGATCACTTTAGTATTGTACTTAGGATTTATTAAAAAAGTTTGTAAAGAATTATCACAATGCACATTAGAACCTTCTGCATCGAGCAACTTTAGGTAAAGAGTTTTTCAAGTTCTTTCAAGTTAGTTAAAACATATATTATGATTATATCACTTGCACTTTTTGATTGTTAGCGTAAGAAGAAAAACACAAAACTATTATTTTAGGCCGTCGGATTGGCATCATGTAATATTATATTTTTTCTACACCGCACGTACCGAAAGGTCGTAGCGAAGAGATGTAACCCGTTTTCTATTAATGAAGAGACATTACGGTGTTCTCGAGAGAGAGGAGACGGGATTGCCAGACTGTTTGTCTGGGCGATTTGCGACCTTGCAGAGACGTCGGAGTGCAGATTCCAGTAACTCTGAGTACTGTTACTTTACTTTGTTGAATTACATTAATTTCTGGTTAACATAGTAATGTTCGGTGACGATGATCAATCTGCGCTACGGTGATCATTAACTTATGTGTTACCTATAGCGTAAAGAATAATTGGAATGCGAGTAGTAAGACTGTGTAGAAGAATTGATACTGAGTAATAGTGTACTGCTTAATTTGTTAGTTAAGTGTGAAAAAACTAGATAAAGGGCCTCTGCATTGTCAGACCCCTACCATCCCCAAGAACCCGAAAAGAGATTAAAAGGCGGACTTGACGAAAGTTTTCCTTTTAACACTGGTGCCGTCTGTGGGAAGATGGCAATTGATTAAGAAATCAGTAAAGGTAGAGCAGCACGCAAGGCAAGCGGTACAGAGGTGATATATGCCGGTTACTCGGTCCGGCGAGTCTTATCCGAAGTATAGAAGAGACCAGCACCCCTGGGAAGTTCCAAATGTATTAGGCACACCCTCAAGCGGTAGAAGTGCAAGCCATTTAAGCCTAGTTGTCGAAGGATCGGAGCCAGTTAGCAGTGATTCTGGTACCAGTTCGGTGATACATGATGAGATTCCGATATAATTTTGGTACATTCTGAAGAAGGTACAATAACTGTTGAGTGTACAGGGACGTAGTTCGCAATTGATTCGACACCATCTGGTCAGAATTTGAACCTTTCCGGGGATAAAGTTGTGTTATCGAGAAAGATCGTTGCCAGTGGAAGTATACCTTGTTTTGGTGAAAGTTCGACAAGTTACGGTGAAAGTTCGATATCAACTGGTGGGAATTTACAGTTTTTCGGTGATAGTGTGGTAATCCCTGGTGGATCCTTATTACGTACACCATTGTTTGGGGTAAACTTCCCTCCTTTTGATACCACAGCTGAGGATAGGCTATTTGATTTGGAGATACGTAAGAGATTCAATGCTATTTTCCAGCCGGAAGGTGAGCAGTCTGATAATACAGATTCCGAAGGACAAGGCACACCCCCTTAGAACTCAGGAAACAGCAGCGGTACCAATATTAGCACCATGAGTGGTCAACAACAACAACAGCAACAACCATATCTAATCAGTCCACTTGGGCCGGTTCCAACAGGCATGACGTACACAAAAATCGGTCGCCCCCTGATGCACATGTGTGCACGTTTGAGACCAGTTATGCAGTATTAAACCACCCACCTGACCCGGCATACAAGGCCATCGTATTTCAGGCTACATTGGTCAATGAAGCAGCGAGGTGGCTAACAGAGTATGATATCAACCATTGCTAACTATGATGATGTGAGAGACGCGTTTTTATAGAGGTTCCGGTTGAAGAAGAATCCTGTCGAAATCTTCGACTATTTGCAGAACAATCGACGGAAGCCGCTGTTCAGGAATATGCAACATTGTTTAGAACTCACTTAAGAAAACTGCCTCCAACACATGCTAATCTACCGGATGATGTTATAACCCAATGATTCTTTAACGGTTTGACCCCACAGCTAAGACAAATTATGATCATCCGTTGTGTGGGGGCTATGACACTAGATGCTGTTATTGCGATGGCCCTGCAACTAGAGCATAAAGTTGGGGGATTCACCGAAGACTTGGAGTGGCTAAAGGCTAGTAAGAACGTAACAGATGATCCAGCTAAACAGATGTATTGCACCAAGTGCAAAAATCCAGGGCACACCAGTGCTACATGTGCCCTTAACCAGATGTATTGTGCCATCTGCAACACAACAGGACACTCAACGGAAAATTGCGTGTATAATGCTAAGGTGCAGGGGCGAGAAGCTATAAATGCCATCATATAGGAACCAGGTCAGCCAGTAGCCCATTACGTGCCACCACAAATGCAAAACAATCAGTCATAAGGATATCGGAATTATAGGGATCCGCGGAATACAAATTTCAATTCAAATCGATGGCAGGCGGGTACATCAGTGGAAGGTACTTCTCTTGCACCACCTCGATGTGATTTTTGCTGCGAGATTAGCCACATTCGTAGGTTTTGCAAGGAAGCAGCAGAGTAGGACAAAAGAAAGAAGGAGCCATAAAATCCAATGACCAACATGGTCTATATTTCACCAGTTGAATCACAAGCAAGAGCGGTTCAGACTAGATCGGGTAAACAGTTACAACCCGCCGCTGAGTTGTTCGAGCTTGGTCTCCGCGAGCAGCAGCGAATGTATACAAGGGCTAGTCAATGGACAGCCAAAGAGCCAATGGTGTTTCCTGATCCAATTCCGGTAACACAGGTTCCCTTGCCTAAGGCAAGAGCGAATGAACAAACTACTGCCCCAGCCACAGTAGAATCATCATCAGAATCGGTGAGAAGTACGATCCAAACAGATCAGATATGGGATATTCTAGCCAAGGCTTCAATTACACTCCTTTTGGGACAGTTACTCGCCTTAGTGCCAGGAGTCAGGTAGCAATTCCAACAACAGGTTAGTCCTGGATCTTCCTGTACTCCGATGACTGCCACAATACAACCGGAAGCTGATTCTACGGTGGATCATTCAATTCCATTGATCACTGTTTGGCATAAAAATCACAAGATTACTCAAGTGCTAATTGATGACGGTTTAGGTGTGAATATAGTAATGACAGCACTCTGCAAGCAATTGGGGTGGATCCAAATCAAGCCCGTATAATTTTTTGTACGAATGGCAGACCAATTCCGCATCCATCCGGTGAGACTAGTATGGAATATTCTGATTACCTTGCAGGATATTACATTCAAAATGACTTTTGTAGTTCTCAAACTACCAGAATCCAGCCTCGAATACAATCTACTTTTCGGTCAAACATGGTTGAAACAAGCCAACGCGATACATGATTGGTCCGCGCAGGAGTTAACTTTCAAAGATAACCACCATAAATATGTAGTCAAATTGGATCCCATGCAGCCCTGTGAGCTTCATGCAAGACCATATGTAGCGGAGCCGGTCCACGTGTTGGATGGCTTATCTGACGACGAGGAAGAGGTGTTTCTGAAGACCAATAAGGATCTGATCTCATTAGGTATTGTAGATCTCCATTCGGTCGTAGACAAGTGGAGTCTGGTCGCTTGCACGGTGATACCAGTGACCGGAGATGCAGCTGCAGATAATAGTGTTGCTATGGATGGAGCCACCTTACATCAACTTTTGCAATCAGCTGATGATCTTGTAAAACCTCGGCAATTTTATGTACCAGAAAATCAGTTAGTAACATATAATTTGGGTGATGCGGTCAACCCGTGACCCGTTAAGATTAAGGCAGGATTGTCAGAGATATTTCAAGATGATTTGATACGACTCCTGCGTGAGTTCTCCGATGTTTTTGCTTGGGACTATCGAGAATTGGAAGGTCTGAACCCGCGGATCTATCAACATTGGGTAGTGCTCAAACCGGAGGCGAGGCCAATCAAATAGTCTAGTTACCGAATGAATCCCAATTATGCAGCACAGGTCAAAGCAGAACTTGATTGGTTACTGAAGGTGGGATTCATCGTACCAATCGAGCATGCTGAATGGATATCTCCAATCGTGATCGTTTCGAAGTAAAATAAACAGCTGCGCATGTGTGCTGATTACCGGAAACTGAATGCTGCCACTATACCAGATCCATTTCCTCTCCCCTTTCTGGACACAATGCTCGACCGGGTGGTAGGGCACGAGATGTATTCATTCTTGGATGGTTACAGTGGTTATAACTAGGTGAGGATGGTAGAACATGACATACCTAAAACAACCTTTATCATAAACTGGGGTGTTTATGCTTGTATGGTAAAGTGGTTTGGGTTAAGGAATGCTCAAAGTACGTTTTAACAATGTATGCAATAAGTCTTTTCACCCTACCTGACTACTTTTATGCAAGTATATTTGGACCACTTTTCTTTATTTGGCAAGATTGCGGCGCACCTGTATCATTTACGGTGTTGCTTTGAAAAATATTGTGAATACCGATTATGCTTGAATCCGATAAAGTCAGTTTTTGCGGTCTCTTGTGGCAAACTACTCGGACATATTATCTCTGCACAAGGAATACAAGTTGATCCGGATAAAGTTGCACCCGTGTTGGAGGTTCCAGTCCCCACAACACCGAAAGAAGTTATGCGCTTCCTGGGCTAGATTCGGTGGCATGGCAGACATTTACGGTGGTTAGCTCATTTAGCAACACCACTTAATCGGCTTATGACTAGTCCTCCATGGCAGTATGAATGGACTCCAGAGTGCCAAAATGCATTTGATCGTTTAAAGGTGTTATTGACACAGGCCCCCATTTTGCAACCACCTGATTGGGACCGTTCGTTCCATGTCTTCGTGGATGCATCGGACATAGCTATTGGCAGCGTTCTAATGCAGCAAAGTGACAAATGGTTTTGGCCTGTATATTATGCAAGTCGTCGATTAGCCCCTCCTAAAAGGAACTATCCAATGACCGAACGGGAATGTCTCGGGTTGGTGTACTCTGTGAAGAAATTCCAACATTATTTGTTGGGCCAAAAACCTTCCACGTGGATCATGCCACACTTGTGTATTTGGTCCGGCAGCAACATTTAGGTGGTCGCTTGGCTCGATGGGTTTTATTATTACAGGAATTCGACTATGAAGTTACTCATCGACCCGGCACAACACATGCATTGGCGGATTTTCTATCTCGGTTGGATTCCGGTGAAGCTCCGGTGGGGGTTGATGATACTACACTGGCAATTTACACTACGAAGTCAACTATTGAAGAATCTACCGAACCTCTTGTTCCTCCTACATACTATGATATGTTACTCACTTTTCTAACTGATGGGTGTCTTCCTCCTCATACTCCCCCTGTTTTGCGGCGGAAATTTGTAGTTTATAGTCGTAGATTCCGGTTGATTGTAGGCCAACTGTACTACGTGGATCATACTGGTGTTTTACTTTGATGTATTCCACCACATGAAGCAGAATCGGCTATTGCTATGGCTCATTCATTACCCTCGGGTGGACATTTCGCAGCTGATCTTACTCACCATAAAATTCTGTAAAGTGGGCTTTGGTGGCCTACCATGTACAAAGATGTGACTCAGTTTGTGCAGTAGTGCGATACTTGTCAATAGTCTGGACAGCCATTACATCGGCACCTCTTTCCCCTTCAACCTGTATTACCGTTGGAACCCTTTCAGAAGTGGAGTCTAGATTTTATTGGTCCCATAACACCTCCAGCTACTCTCACCAACAGTCGCTATATCTTGACTTGTACCGATTATGCCACTCGATGGGGCAGAAGCTTGGGCATTACGGTCGGCCAAAGCTGTTTCGGTGGCAAAATGCCTGATGAAGGACGTCTTCCTGCGTTATGGATTACCTCTGGAAATAGTGACAGATCAAGGAACACATTTTGCAAACCGCTTAATGCAAGTACTGACTCAGACTTTTCAAATTGTCCATAAATTCAGCTCACTGTACTATCCACGTGCCAATGGTTTGGCGGAAAGTACCAATAAGACTTTGTTGACTATGCTCCACAAATTGCTTTTGGAATGTCCGGAACGTTGGGACTAGTTACTACCTGCAGTTTTGTGGGCTTACCAGACTACCTACAAAGTTGCTACTGGCATGACCCCATTCAAGCTTGCTTATGGATTGGAAGCCATTGCACCGATGGAAGTAGTAGTGCCGAGTTTACGCGTTGCCTTAGCTCAGAAATTGCTGCTAGAAGACTCTTTGCCATTTCGGTTGGATGCACTCAGAGCATTGGATGAACAGCACTGGGAAAGCTTCATGACTCTTCAAGAAGTTCAGCTTCGTCAAGCCTGTACCCATGATCGGTTCCTCAAGACCCCTGTGTTTACGGTGGGCCAACTTGTGTTATTTTATAATGCTAAAGCAAATCGATCTGCTGGAAAATTTAAATTACGGTGGTTCGGTCCTTACCGGATTAGTGAGCAAGTGGGACCCGTTACTTTTCGGTTGACTACCTTGACCGGAGTTTCCCTTCCCAAAGCGATTAATGGTTCAAAGTTACGCCCATATCACCAATCGACTGATCACCGCTGACATGTTCTTCAAGTTTTCGCATGTCAATTATTTTCTTTTTATTTCCTTGTTTTGGCTGAATATAGACCGTCAGTCTCCTCGTTTTGATATCTAAATATGATTAATCGCTGCCCTGTATTACTGTGTCTGCTCATGCATGCATGCCGTAATTATGAAGGTTATCATTTCAATACTGTGTGATGATTCGGGTTTTTGATCGCCTCATGTTGCCTGTGTGTCTACTTAATCTTGTTCCTTTTACTGATAATGGCTCTTGTGTCTGTGTGTTTCTGTGTTCTTTGTTTTCTGTGTTCTTGTGTCCTCGTGCGCGTCATGGAAGCACTAGCCAATGTCGCTACCTTCCGTGAAGGACTCACCCGTGAAGTGAGTGAGTATTTGCGTATCCATGGTCTTTTGAACTTCGCTCAATTGCCTTGGCATTCAGTGGAGTGTCAACCATTTTATGCACAGATTATTTCCGCTATCGCTTGCACACCTGCTACGGAGCAGAGTTGGCCTATCCTTTGTTTACCGTCACGAGTCGTGATCACTTTGGCTTCATTTTTTGATGCCTTTCGACTTCCTCGGGATGGATTGGAGAATGGTCCACTCCTTCCTGTAGCCACCATGACCACGTTATTTCCACGGCACTCATCTAATGAGTATGCCATTCTGTGTCGACCTGACCCGGAGCGTACCGCTTTACAGTTTTTAGTCTCGATTTTGAACTTGCAAAAACACACCTACGGTATCTCGTGCCCATTCTACTCGATGATAGATATGGCTTCTCGCGCGTCTGTTAATTTTGCATCTTTTTATTTCCGACGCATTCACCGTGAATGTGTTGCGGTTATCAAACAGGTCAATAAGGGTGACCTTCCGCGTTCACATCTACCCCATATCCTCACTTTTCTTTTTCCAGCCATTCAAGCCGCGCAACCCCCACCAAACGTTCCCTTCCTATTGCATGAAAAATCTACTCGGATGATCGAAGATGAGGAAGATGATGATTCAGATCTTTTTCAACTTCTTCGTTGGAAACACAGCCGTATAAGTCCCTCTGAGAGCCAAGTGCAAGGATCCAACGCTGGACATGAAGAAGAGGTCTTCCACGACACCGCTACCTCCATTCATGTTGATTCATCCACCCATTCTTCTCCAATCCAGGAGCAAAAACAAGGTGCTTCCACCGCCGACTCTGAAGAAGTTTCTTCTCAAGAGGATTCTCATCAGCAGAATCAAGATGTTGTTCAAGCAATTATTGTAGAGATTCTCAATGAAGTGATTGCTCTGGTTGATGTTGTGATTGAGCGAACGGAAGCGACAAAGCAGCAGACCATCGGAATAGTGTTGGTACCTAACATTCTTATCCCACTTTCTTCCACCATGAACATTGTTGAGCCCATTGTGCGAGTCCAGCTTGTTGTTCCCGACGTACCTAATTCTCCGTCTTCTTCTCCCGACTATTCTCCACCATCTTCCCCTCATATGTTTTCCGCTTCTATATCCCAATCCCTTCCTACTCTTCCTTCTCCAATCCCGATGTTTCATGAACTCGAATCTATGGGTCGACTTTTGATCCAATTCTTGCAGCAGTTACCAATGCAACTAAAGATGGCAACCGACAATATCAGACAAGAGTTGTAGCACAAAGTTGATGTTTTAGAGGCTGATATTGCCCCATTATAGGAAGAAGCAGATGCCGTTAAGGGAGAGAACGATGCTTTGCAGATGCAACTCGAGCAACTTCAAGCTAGGATTGCAGAGCAAGTCACATTAATTGCACAACGCGATGCAGGATTGGCAGAGTTAAAAGCTAAGGATGTTTTGTTAACTGCTCGTGATGAAGAAATCAAACAGTTAAATCAATTGGTACAGGATAAAGAAAATGCTTGAGTGGCGATTGGCAATTTGTTGGAGGAAACTCGAATACAACTTGATGAGGTCATGTAGAGAGGACAGGAGATGGCTACTTTAGCTAAGCAAACTAATGCAGAACTCCAGGCCGCAACTGCCGATCTGTTTTAGGGGAATTTTGCTCTCAAAGCCGAGGCGAGTTTAACTATTCAACTTCAGAAGGAGATAGCAGGGATTAATAAAGAAAGAGGTGCTTATTATCAAACCATTCAATATCAAGCTCAGGAGCTGGAACGAAGAGAAAAGCAGCTAGGGTTTCAAGTAGAGCGACTATCCAGAATAGATGGACACATTAATGATATGAGATTGAGCCGCGATGTAGCCCTTGCCAATGACTTTTACTTGCAAGAAGCATTTTTGCAGACCCAGACTGAAGTTCTGGTGAGTCAGGTCATTACGCAAGTTCAGTCCGAACTGACGCATAGTTGGTGGAGCCGAAAACATTAAAACTAATGTTGGATTCATTACAACAGAAAATCGCCCGAACCTTCAAATTAGCAAGAACCATGTATATCCAAGGCATCGTAGATGAACCTTAATTTTGTTTTCCTTGCGGATTCAAGTCCACCGTGCGTGCCAGTGTTAGGCCGCTGGATTGGCATCATGTAATATTATATTTTTTCTATACCGCACGTACCGAAAGGTCGTAGTGAAGAGATGTAACCTGTTTTCTATTAATGAAGAGACATTACGGTGTTCTCAAGAGAGAGGAGACGGGATTGCCAGACTGTCTGAGTTTAACCAGATTCAAAATATGAGTAATGGGAATTGAGCAACATACAAATATGAAAACTATAAATCAAAGTGAAAGTAATGAATCTTACACAAATGAATTGCAAGAGCAAATTCCAAAGATTGTTGAAGTGTATGTGAATGCATTGATTGATAAAAAATTGAAAACATGGAAAGAAACATTTTTCAAAATGGAGAGTAAGACTGATGAAGTGATACAACATAAATTTAGAATTTTTTTGACTTTACATGATACCATAAGGTCTGTGTCAGAACCAAATATTAGGAGTTGGCCTAAGAACATGCAAAGAAGAAATGAATGTTGAAATTATAGAAATGAATAAAAAATATGATTTCTTGTCCAAATGAATAGAAGAATTAGAATTAGCTAAAGCTAAGCATGAAAATGATAGAAAATACGAAGGTCTATTTGCATACCCTTCTTCTAAAATCCATTCAGATGATTTCAGAAGATCCACTCCTAAACTTCCACTAGGAATGCCAAATAGGATTCAAAAACGACCTTTGCAATGTTTTTGGTGTGATCAGTATGGACACACATTTTGGGCTTGAAGGTCATATGAAGATGCACGAAGATGAAAATTAGTGATTGAAAATGAGCGAGAAATTTATAATTATCAAAATTTATTACCTTACAAAGGAATTCATATAACAGACCCACACTAAACCAGATCCAACAAATCCATATGAAGAGAAACAAAAATTATCCAAACCTAACATACATGTGAACATCAAAGCAAATGAATAAATAAGTGAGAGTACATTTACAACAGAACATGAATTAATGAAAGAAATCAACAGCAGTAAAACCAAAGAGGAAAATAAAAATTTTGAAACTATTAAAGTAAGAACATTTAGATATAAAGCAAAGTGAATGTGATCATGAAATACAAGTTGGATCAAGGAAACTTGAAAATTTCGAGGTTTCATTTGATCCAATGCTTCTTGCCAATGAGAAGTTTTTTGATCAGGAAAAAGTTAGGGGATTACAAATGCAAATTAACAAACATGACAAACAAGAAGAAATTAAACAAGAAGAGATCAAACAAAATACTACAAAAAATTATGTGAAACAAACAAGTGAAATAGAAAAATAACTTCTTGATAACATTATTAAACAAATTGAGAATACTATGAACATAAATTCAAAAAAATCAAAACCTTTAAACTGAACAAGAAAACTAAGAGTTTATCATTGTAGAAACTAGATGAGTTTATCATTGTAAAAAATAGATGTAATGATTAAAACACCAATTTGAAAACAAAACAAACTATGACAAATACAAAGAATTTAACGATTAGATTATGAAACAAATTAAGAGTTATTTTTTCTTTTGTGCTTTGAATATAAAACATTTTGATAAACAAAAAGAAGTTTTTCTTTTTACAACATACAAATACAAAGAATGTAAGAGTCCTTTGAAAATGAAATATTTTGATTAAAGAAATTATGACAAAGCATTTAACTACTAGATTAAACAAAAGGAAGTTTTCTTTTTATAAATTAATTACTATTTTACGAAGCTATTTTACAAATAACAAAGGTGAAAAATGATGAGTTTAAAGCCAGGACAAAGGATAAAGCTATTTAAAAGAAGGGCAAGCAGTGAGTAAGAGTTTGATGAAGATTTCTTGGAAGATGACAAAGAAGATGAAGCATAATCAGGTGAAATGATTCTAATCCTTCTTTAATGTTTATAAAAAATTCTTTTCATGCATTTCATAATTAGGAATTGATCAGTTTCTAGTATAAAAGAAAATTTATTAAAACTATGTAGATAATGAAAAAGAAATCAAAGTAGGAATGTGTATGTAAGTTGATGGTCCAATTTAGGGAACTTATAATTTGTTATGAGGATAGGAGAGTGCAACACTTCACTTGTGACCCTTAGCAAAGATAGATTTACTTTATACAAGTTGGCTTCTTTATTTTTTGAAAAGGTTTTGCAAATGAGATTGTAATTCTGACTGTGGCATGCTTCCAGAACCTAAGCTATGATCAGGTGTTAAGCCTTTCCCCTTAAACAAAAAAGTTGGAAAGAAAAAAGAAAGAAAAATGAATACATCAAGCCATACATTAATGGTTGTTGCAAGATGAAAAAAGAAAAAGAAAGGAAGAAAAAGAAAAAGAAAAACAAAGAAAAAGAAAAAAGAAAACAATTATTATGATTCAGTTGTGGTCTCGAAATCACTCTTGAAATGTATTGCAGGCTATGTGAGGCGGAGATCTGCTACATAAGAATTAGTTAGATGTATCTTATGGGAGATGACTAAGAGATAAAAGATAGAATACTTATATAAATTAAATATTACTTGTGAACAGGGTTAATGGAACAATAAGTACCACAACTATCTAAATGACTATTCTAGGATTTTCTAAATTTATCTTTTGACTTCATGCATTGAACGAAATGATTTTCAATTCACATTTACATAATTTTATGGATTTTCTTTATTATCAAAAACTTAACTTAAATTTAGAAGCAATTTTTATCATCTTATTTAGAGTTAATTTATAAGTTTTTTGCCAAAGAATTTGATTCTTCTTTCCATGCTCTACAAGTTGGCCCATCGGGATGATGTGAAGGTTTGGTGGGGGCAGATAACGGAGAGATTTCCATATCCAAAATTAACATTTAAAATAAATAAATAAATAATATTTATATTTAATGGAACTTTTGTTTTAGCAACTATGAAATTAAAATATGTGGTACTCCATGTGTGAACCTCTATTCATGTTTTGGTATTAACTTTATGATTGGATCTACAAAAGATAAGATTATCCTATAGTGACCTTAAAACTATGCTCATAGTTATCCTCAATGCCTAAAAATTATGCTCCCTTGACTTTTTCATTTGTATTATCTAATTTAAAAACCCTTCTTGTCCATAAGAATAATTGATGTGGTTTTTATTAGCTTTCCTATTTTTACCTTACTATAAATGGGATAGTGTATGCATTAGCATACCATATCATCTGCTAATAGGATTAGATGTACACTCGTAATAAACTACGTATGAGTTATTAACTCTATGCATGGTTTAGGAGTATGTATCACTATGAAATATATAGGTAGAATTAATTATAATTAAAAACCCTTAGTATGCTTTCCTATAAAGACTATAAAATTTGAACGCATAACATTTATTATAAATAAGTTAAAAACTTAGAGTCTCTCAATATTACGTATAAATATTATTTATGTGCATGTGCCTGTTTGCATGGAAATACTAAGTAAAACTGAATCGTGTGCTTTTGAGTGTGCATGAGTTGACATGTGGCTGTTACAAAAGGTTATGCGCGTATATATATATATATATATATATATTCATTAATGGTTTTTTTTCTAATATTTTTGACAGGTATTAGTTTTCTCTTCATCTTCTTCGTCTCATATTCCTCCGCTCTTGGTTGTTGTGTGCAATACACACACACAGAGAAACGATTCTTAGTGACTGCTAGGATCATACGGAGCGCAGATGGAGGGAGACTGGGAGGGGGAGAGAGAGAGAGAGAAAGATATGGTGGCGCTGCAGGCGGCTATAGTTTGGTCGAGGTCAGGAGAGAGAGACAAAGAGAGAGATGGTTGGCTCGAACCGACACAGATGCACAGAGAGACACGGCTATCGATGGCGGCTACAGAGAAAGAGTCGGGAGAGGGAGAGATGCCTAGAGGGTGGCGCATAGATGGCCATTAGCAGGATGATGCGCAAACGAGAGAGAGAGAGAGAGAGGGAGAGAGACATGGTTGGCTGGAATCGACAGAGATGCATGGAGAGAGACGGCTGCCGATGGCATCTACAAAGAAAGAGTCGGGAGAGGGAGAGATGCCCAGAGGGCGGCGCATATTTGGCTATTAGCAGGACGACACACAAACGAGAGAGAGAGAGAAGAGAGAGAAATGGGAAGCTTTGGTGTTGTGGCAAAGCAAACACCCTGGAGGAGAGAAAGTCGGTGACTGCAGACACACATAGAGAGAGGAGATCGGTCACCTCCTGCTGCGCGCCACAGAGATCGGTGGAGAGAGAGCGACGTTGGAATGTCGATGTTGTGGCGGTGATGCGGAGAGAGAGAGAGAGAGAGAGAGAGAGAGAGAGAGAGAGAGACAGAGAGAGAGAGAGAGATTGGAAGCATCTCATGTAGAGAGAAAGGGAGGAACGCTGTTGCAGATTTTTGTGCGCCACAATTAGAGAGAGAGAGAGAGAGAGAGAGAGAGAGAGAGAGAGAGAGAGGCCTCTTGTTGTTATCTTTAATCATAGATGGGCGCATTATAGCTATTGAGGAAGGTAACGAATACGATAATGAAGTGTTAATAGTTATGTTAGCTCAAGCTTCAAGCTGAAAGGCTTTGAAAGTTCGATCATGGTCATAGCTGCAGAGTGCCATCAGTCATGGACATTAATTATCTACGTGAAGTGAGGATGGGTAGTTCGTGTGCCATGGTTAATTTGAAACATCATTGTACTCATCACGGTGATGGTTGTTCCCATGATACCGCAGAGAGAGAGAGAGGGAGGTGGAGAGAGAGAGGAACCAAAAAGAGGGAGAGAGAGAGAGGGAGGTGGAGAGAGAGAGGAACCAAAAGAGGGACAGAGAGAGAGATAGATAGATAGAGAAAGAGAAATGAATAGTAGTTTTATTATTTTATTTTGTATTTTAGTTATTTTACTTATATTTTCTTTACATGAAAGTATAAATAAATATGTATGTATATTTACATGTGTAGTATGATGTATATGCATGTGAGTTTACATGTATATAATTGTAAGTGTGCATGAATGTGAGCATGTATATGTGCATGAAAGCATGATGTGTAGCAAGCATATGTGATAGTACATATGTATAGAGATTTGTACATATGCATAAGAGTCATCTAAGTATGTGTGCATATACGTAGTGTGCATATACATATTCGATGTGTGTGTATGCATAAGAGATATAGTATGAATGCATATGAATGTTAGATGCATATGTGAAGTTAATAAGTATGCATGAGTATGATCATGATGCATATGCATGTTAGTAAACATACATGAATATGCATGCGCATAAGGAGTGCATATATGCATGAACCTAGTATGTATGCATGAGAAATGTTAGATATATTAGTAAAAATGTTAATGTATGCATTAGAGTTAATGTAAATGCTTTAATGTATGCATGAGCATGGACGAACTAGATGCATAAGTAGACATGTGCATGTTTGAAATGAACATAAATGCATGGTGTATATGTAAACATGTGTGTAAGTACATATGTATAGAGTTATGTGCATATGGGTATGAATTACTAAGTGTGTGCATGTAGGTATGAAAATAAGTATTATGATGTATAATAGCTTATGAAAGTGAGTTCAAGAATGTTAACATGAGCATATGCATGAAAGTATGTGTGTTAGTATATGTAAGAATGTATATACGTAGTATGTTTACATATATGTATGCATACATATGTATGTTAGGAGCATGCATGAATAAATGCATGAATATGTGAATAGTATGCAAGCATAGATATATGTCTATGAGTATGTATGTGAGTATGTAATAACATATGCATAAGAGAGCTAGTTAGCATGTGTTAACATGTGTTTAAGTCTATGTTAAGTTTATATGAGTGTTAGGTTTATGAATGTGAGTTAACATAAATTAATGAGTGGGACATGCATGTGATTGTGTGAGTGCATGCATATGAGAGAATACATGTATGCATGAATGCATATGCATGAGCATGAGTGTGCATGAGTGCATGTGTATAAGTGTATGCATGAGTGAATGTAAGCATGCAGATATGAATGTGAGAGTGCATGTATGCATATGCATAAGCATAGAGTCTATGCATATACAAGTATGAATTTATGAATGCATAAGTAAGATGTGAGCATGTGTATGAATGCATATGTATGTGAAATGAATGCATGCATGATCATGAGTATATGTTAGTAGATGTGTAAGTATTATTGGAAATTTGAATGCATGCATGTATATGAAAATGAATGATTTCATATCCATGTGCATAAGTATATTTAAATGTGCTTATATGTGCATAAATGCATGATAGGTATAAATGTAAGTATTTTAAAAGTATATGTAATAATATATGAGCATGCATAGTAGGGCTAATGTTTGTGTACAGGCATATGAATCAGGTATAAATACATGAGAAAAGCTTATGTGCATATATGCATGATGAACAAATGCATATATATATAATGTTTACATATGCATGGATAAGTATGTATATATATGTAATGAGTGCATATAAGTATACATGAGGAATATGCATGAAGAACATATGTATGCATAATGTGAGGTACATGTATGCATGTGAATGCATTATATTAGGTGTATGCATGCATAAGAATGCCCACTTAGATACTTATGCATGCATGAAGTGCATGTATAAGTAAGTTCAATGAATGAAAATGATGTGAAATATTATCATGAATTAGTAAATGTTAGCATGAATATATGGATAAGTATTAGCATAATTAAGAGTGTAAATATATATCTAAATTAGATGCATGACTAATGTATGAATGCATGTATGAATATGTATGTTGTTGATACTCAAGGTGGAGCACAAAGCATGGAAGCGCATCAAAGAATTGGACTCGGAAGAAGGAGCATGTATGGAGCTCCAAGAAGCACATGTCAAATTTTTAGAAGAAATCCCTATAAAAATAGTGATATTTATCACTAAAAACCATTGTAAATAATATTTTCCATTTTGGTAAGTCCATTTTTTTCAAGCTGAGGAGTTCTCAAGCTTTAGGAGTATTAGAAGTACCATCCTACCAATTTTCATAATTTTTAGATTCCGTTTGAGCCCCCAAATAAGCCCTGGAACCTAATTTTTAACTAGGCTGGACACTAGGTCTGGACAAGGCCAAAACCACTCAAAAAACTATAACAAAGGCTAGAGAGCTCATTTTTGAGGTTAGATTATTGTATATTTGAGCTTTTTAAGAGAACTCTTTTGTAATCAAATTCCTTCCATTGTTCCACTCTTTGCTCTTACCTTATGTGCGTGTGTATGTATATGTGTGCATGCTAGTGTGCTTTCACTCATGCACTTGTGCCATCACTTGCTCACGATCTTCATACCGATCCTCACGTCTCCACTGATTGACATTTATGAGGTGTATCTCCTCACATTGGTACTTGCCATTGTGCTAGCGTGACAAAAATCATCATTTTCAGTTCAGTTTCTGATTTTTTCTCCATCTTTATCTTCATCATCATCACCATCTCCACCCATCTTGATTTTCTCAAATTTTTCCATCCTTTACCATACATTTACCTCGTTTTTCGTTTATGGCTGCCAGCAAGAAGCTTAGAGAGGGTGCAGAACAGAAGTGCTTAAGAAATACTACCAAAATACCCAAAAAATAGAGTGATAAGTTTCGGACGTGACACGACCTATGCCAAGTGTCGTGAGTATGGTATCACGGGTTTGATGGAGATTTTGCATCTACAGACACATAGGAGCATCAAGGAGGACACAAGTTACTCATATTTGTAAAAAATCCAAAAAATCCAAGTGTCGTAATCGGTTGAGTTCAAGTGTCGCAATCCTTGCACTCCCCAAATGTCGCGATATTCCTCAGGTGTCGAGTGCCATGACCAACTAGGTGTTGTGTGGCCAAGTGTCGCGATATCTAGGTATCGTGATATTCCTCGGGTGTCGAGTGTCGTGCTCAAGTCTAAGTGTTGCGATATTCCTCAGGTGTCGAGTGTCGTGACCAACCAGGTATCATGGCCAACCAGGTGTCGTATGGCCAAGTGTCACAATATCCAGGTTGCGATATCCAAGTGTTGCAATATTCCTCAGGTCTCAAGTGTCATGCTCAGGGCCAAGTGTCGCGATATTCCTCAGGTGTCGAGTGGCGTGCTTAGGGCCAAGTGTCACGATATTCCTCAGGTGTCGAGTGTCATGCTCAAGGCCAAGAGTTGTGATATTCCTCAGGTGCCAAGTGTTGTGCTCAAGGGCAAGTGTCATGATATTCTTCAGGTGTCGAGTGTCGTGACCAACTAGGTGTCGTGTGTCCAAGTGTCGTGATACTTCCCAAGTGTCGCGATACTTTCCAAGTATCATGTATCGTGGAATTCCTAGTGTCGTGTATTGTTTGCTTCCAAGTATCATCAATACTTCTTAAATATCGTGTATCGCCTGTTTTGAAGCAACCCTAGAAGGTCCCTATCATGTTGGAACAAAAAAATCACAAATTGATGATTACAAAGAGCTTAAAGCATGTAAATGATCAGATTGAAGTGGAAGAAGTCATTTGAGAACGAGAAGAGATCTCAGAAGTAAGGCTTGTATACATATGTATATTACAATTGCAAATTCTTGTACTATGAGTATAGATAATCCTTAGGATGATAAGGAGTAATGTAATAGATGCGGGATAAGTCTAGAAACATATGTATATAAGTCAATGATGTAAAGAAATAAGTGAGAGAGTCATTAGAAGCCAAGTTTCATTGAGATAGGTGTGTAGAGAGTCATCTTCACAAGCTAGCATCGAGTCTTTCTCTGATTTCTCTCAGCCTGATCATGTGGATCAAGAAATCTTTTGTACACATCTAATCTAGAAGCTAATGAACCTATGTTCAAAGTTTCATGGTCTAGTTCCTTTCATGCTGTGAGTATGATCAGTAGGAACATGTGTATGTAAAGTCTGTAGGTAGACCTCTTAGAGTCGCACACTTTTTTGTGTCAATGTTTTGCTTAGATCTCAGTGCACAGTGTAATGTTTTTGATAAGTGAGCATTCAAAATCTAGGTTAGAAGGTAAGGAATCTATGGCTAAAAGCATTTAGCAAAACATGATCTGTGTTGTGAGAAATCAATCTTAGAAGTTAGCCATGTCAAAGTCGATTGTTTAGGAAGACAATTTCTGACATACTTTTGATCTTAAGGATCAAATTAAAGTTTTAATGATTCTTTTGAAGGACTAATGGTTGACATGATTGCGCAAAGGTAGCATGGACATATGTACATTATTAGTTCGAAGAAATCTGAAGATATGTGCTGGTAATGAAGTCAATCTTTGAAGCAGACTTCTTGAAGAAGAAAGATTCTCACTCAGAGAAGTGATAATTGAAGATTTGGTAAATGAAGGTAATATTTGTGTAAAGTTTGGTCCATAACTGATATAGAGGTGTTCTTAAATTATTATAGATCAAATCTTTGGAGATTTAGAGGTCTCCAATAGTGGTATTAGAGCTGAAGGTGTAATACAAGTGAAGTAAAGGCATTGGAAGTCCCAACTGTTGCAGATATTGAAGTTCTTCTAATTGAAGATGGACAAAGTCAAATTCTTGAAGAAAAACTGAAGAAGTACAAAGCACGAGTTCAAAGGATCAATACGGATTAGAGTTTTATATCAAAGGTACACTATATTATCATAAATCCTAGTAATTGCAGACACAGAAGATCAAAGATGGGAGAAAGCTTGCTGATTGATAAGCTAGATAGGGAGAACTACCCAGCTTGGTCCATGAGGATGGAGGCACACCTCATGAGCAAAGATTTGATGGCATTCATTATAGGAGAAGAAGAAAAGTCTGAGTTTGAAGTTCCTAGTGTTCCAACTAGGGAGGAACTTGCAGGTTTGAAGAATTGGATGAGAAAGGATGCTCAAGCTAGAAGCATCATTTACATGGCTGTAAATGATTATATTCTACCTCACATTAGAGGACTAGAAAGTGCAACGGATGTGTGGAATGCTTTGGAAGAACATTTCCAAAACACAACCAAGTCAAGGAAGTCTTTATTATGGGCAGAGCTCACAACTTTCAAGAAGAAAAGCTCACAATCAATTTCTGATTATGTGGAAAGGATGAAGGATATTGCAGATAGCTTGGGAGTAGTAGATGAAGACATTGAAGAGGATATGTTGGTATGGCAAATACTTACAGGTCTAAGAGGAGATGAGAAGTGGAAGCCTTTCATATTGTCCATAGAATTGTCACTAGATCACTTTACTCTTGATCTTAATCAATTGCTAGGACACATGCTAACTTTTGAGTAGGACATTAAGGGAGACAATGATAGGAATGCAAGTCAGACTATGTACTCCAAGGACAAGAAAAAGAATGGCAAAGGGAAGCAGTCAACTGATGATGAACTTCAAGTCAAGCTAACTTTACAAAAGGAAAGATGAACTTCAGAGGTATAGGAAGAGGAGGTAAGAACAAAGACAATACTAAAGCTTGTTGCATTTGTGGCAGAAACAATCATTTGGTAAATGATTGTTGGTATAACAATCAAAATGGTGGAAGTAATAACCAGAGCTTCAATCAAAGAGGTAGAGTAGGCAGAAACCAAAGAGGCAACTTCAAAGGAAGAGGTGGTAGGACATCATATGCTAGAGGAGGTGGAATAAGTTTTCAATGTCAGTCCTACAACAATAATTATTATAATTATGCATCAGATCAGAAGGATGACATGAATCTTATCTTGAATGCAACTCATGAAGCAGTAGGAGAGGACCAAAGGGTGTTCTATATTGACTCAGGATGTAGCAATCATCTGAGTGGCATTATATCATTGATGATTGATATGGAAGCAAAGGTGAATGGACATATAGTTTCAAACAGGTGACAACACCAAGCATAAAGTGGAGAGCATTGGATCAGTGAAGACAAAGAGTGGAAGTACACTCTTAAGCAAGGTACTTTATGTTCCTAATATTCGTAAGAACTTGATAAGTGTAGGACAAATTGTGGAGAAGGGATATGAAGTCAGATTCACAAATGATGGTGTTTATGTGCAAGATCCAAGTTAGGGATATAGAAATATCATTACAAGTAAAAAGGAAGGTAGGTTGTTTATTCTCAAAGTTCAAGGTAATGTGGGACATGCTTTATTTACTTATGGAAGTCAAAAGATATCTGAGTTAGACCTAGGGCATAAAAGGCTAGGTCATTTCAATGAGAGAGCCATAAAGGAAATGTCAAAGAATGATGTGGTGCTTGGTTTTCCCAATGTTGAAGGTCAACACATGGTGTACAAGTGTGAAGCTTGTCAATTAGGTAAAGCACACAAAAGTTCATACAATAAATCAGGGTACAAGTATTCAAATATGCTTGAATTGGTTCATACAGATGTGTGGGGTCGTTCAAGGGACTATAGCATACATGGATCCAGATATTATGTGTTGTTTGTTGATGATGCAATCAGATGGATTACTTTATATGTAATCAAGGACAAATCATAAGTGTTCAAGACATTCAAGCATTATTCATGCTTATGCAAGAAGGATTACAGGACAAAAGCTCAAGAGTTGAGATCAGATGGAGGGGGAGAGTATTTCTCTAAAGAGTCTGATGATTATTTGTGGAATGCAGGTATAAAAGAGAAGTAACTTGCAGGTACTCTCCTCAACAAAATGGAGTTGCAGAAAGAAGAAATAGAACTCTTGTAGAGTTTGCAAGAGCAATGATGAAGGAAAAGAATTTTCCAAACTACCTATGGGCAGACACTATCAATACTACAACATACCTTGTGAATAGGTTACCTTGTAAAGCTTTGGATGGAAGAACACCTTATGAAGCATGGTAGGGTAAGAAACCTACTCTTGATCATTGTAAGGTATTTGGATGTTTAGCATATGCTTATGTTCCTTCACAATTAAGACATAAGCTAGAACCCAAAGCAGAGAAGTATGTGTTTATTGGGTATGATGATAGACAGATGGGTTACAGATTGTGGAGTCCATCTACAAAGCAATTTCGTGTTACCAAAGATATTACATTTGATGAGCAAAGCACATGGTATATAGGGTCAACAAATGTTTTGCAGATGTTGAAGAAATACAAAGGAAAGGGAAGACAAAAGTAAGTGCATATGAAGAAGATAATAATGATGTTGATTATAAAAGTAAATTGCAGGACAATGTTGAAGATGGGCCAAGATTTGATCCAGAATCAAATGTGGCTAAGACTTCAAGAAGTGCAGAGGTCAGAAGATCCTTGAGAGAAAGAAAGGAATCTATCAGGTATAGCTATGACACATCTTTCCTAACAACAAAAGATTATGCTTACATTGTGAAGATAGAAGAGGATCCAATCACATATGAAGAAGCTAAAGGTAAACAGAATTGGGAGAAGGCAATGCAAGAAGAGTATGATGCTCTACTTGAAAATGAAACATGGGAATTGGTGCCATGACCAAAGAATCAGAAGGTCATTGGATGTAAGTGGGTGTATAAAACAAAAAGGTTTGCAGATGGTAAAGTGTCTAGATACAAGGCTAGACTTGTGGTTAAAGGTTATGCCCTAACTTATGTGGTAGATTATGATGAAACCTTTAGTCGTGTTGCTAAGATGTCTACAATTAGATCATTGATTGCTATTGCTGCTTGTAAAGGATGGAAGTTATCACAATTAGATGTGAAGAATGCATTTCTGAATGGATACATTGCAGATGAATTATACACGAGCAACCAGAGGGGTTCATGGATTCAATTGAATCAGATTATGTGTGTAAGCTCAAGAGTGCTTTGTATGGTTTGAAGCAGGCTCCAAGAGCATGGAATTACAAGCTTGTTAAGTTCTTGAATGAATGTGGATATCAAGCATCAAAGGCAGATAGTAGCTTGCTAGTGAAGGCAAGTGAAAATGGATATATATATACATGTGTATTTATATTGATGATATTATTTTCACAGGTACAGATGCTCAAGCAATCAACGAACTTAAGAAACAAATAGAGAAGGAGTTTAAGATAAGTGATTTGGGAAACTTATCTTATTTCTTAGGAATGCAGATTGTGTATACTCAACATGGAGTATATGTTACATAAGAGAGATACTTGAAGAATCTTCTGGTCAAGTTCAACATGGAGGATTGCAAGCCTTCAACCACACTATTGGAGGTAAATCATAAGTTGAGCAGATATGGAGGTGAAGAATTCAATGATATGAAGAAATATCAGAGTTTGGTAGGTAGTTTAATCTATGTTACTTTGACAAGGCCAGACCTATAGTATGCAGTAGGTGTGTTATCACAATTTATGCATTGTCCAAAGAAGACTCATTGGATTGCAGCTCAAAGGGTACTTAGATATATCAAGGGAACTCTAAATGAAGGTTTGTATTATGGATTTACTTCTGATACAAGAATCAAAGTGTTTTGTGATGCAAATTGGGGAGGTGATTCAGATGATAGAAGATCTACTCATGGGTATCTCTGTTACATTGGAGATAAATTAGTTTCTTGGTGTTCAAAAAAGCAACATACAATTGCTTTTTCATCCACAGAAGCTGAGTATAAGGGAATGGTAGAGGCTGCAAAAGAAGTGATATGGTTAAAGACCTTGTTGAAGAGCTTTGGAACTGATCAAAGTACTCCAATTATTTTTGGAGACAATATGAGTTCATTGTATTTGGTAGTTAACCCTGTTTTTCATGCCAGGACTAAGCGCATAGAGCTTCAGTATCATTTCTTGAGGGAAAAGGTACTTGATAAAGAGATTGAAGTGTTGTATACTCCAACAAAAGAGCAAGTTGCAAATATGTTAGCAAAAAGCTTGGATGGACCTAAGCTACATAAATTCAAAGAGATGGCATGAGTAAAGAAGAATGGAATAATCAAAATTAGTGATTGAAGGGGAGATGTGGGAAGAAAACAATCACAAATTGATGATTACAAAGAGCTTGAAGCATGTCAATGATCAGATTGAAGTGGAAGAAGTCATTTGAGAAAGAGAAGAGATTTCAGAAGTAAAGCTTGTATACATATGTACATTACAGTTGCAAATTCTTGTACTATGAGTAAAGATAATCCTTAGGATGATAAGGAGTAATGTAATAGACATAGGATAAGTCTAGAAACATATGTATATAAGTCAATGATGTAAAGAAATAAGTGAGAGAGTCATTAGAAGCCAATTGTCAACCCTTTGGACTTGAACACCCAGTGGTTGCCCAAGATAGACAAACACCAAGAGTCATCTCATTGAGCTGGTGTTATATTTATGGAGGGGACCACATGGCTAACGTATGCCCAATGCAAAACCCAAACATAAGAGAAAGGAAGGCTCCATATTGCACCATTGAAAGAAAATACATGAATCATATGACTGAAGATTTTCCATACAATAGGCAGGCTGTTAGATAAAATTTTTAGCAACCGTACCAGCAGGGTAGGTATCAAAATCAATACCAAAAGCCATATTATAGGCCACAACAACAATACCAAGCACCATATAGGCCACAACCAGTCCTAGGAAACCAACCACCAGGTCCTGCCAATGTGATTCCAGTTAAGTATGCAGTGGCAGAGGAGAGACTTAATAGAGCATTGGTGCCACTGACCCCTTTCTTCTTAGAAAATGACTCTCATGCTCATACTTCAAACTACTCCCATGAAGAAAGTCCACGAGCTTATTACACAGAGTCATCAGAGCATAGTGAGTCTTAGTCCTATCAATACGAGACACCACTTATGGAACAAAGTTGGGAGTCAAAATACTCCAATGTCATGTATATGAATCCCAACCCCAGGCCCCAATTGAGACAAGTAGGACCACAAGCCCCTAGAGGACCATGCCTTAGATGTCACGGTGACCATTTCATTCATGAATGTCTACACTCACCAACTCCAAGACAAGGACAAAACATCATAATACAAGGCTTTTTTCCTAAATGTGGCAAAGAACATCTTCCAAGAGAATGTCCCAAGAACCCCTCTAGTGCACCCAAGGTTACAGCCATTAATGTGGTAGGCTTAGTGGTGGATTCAAATGCTAGTAGGAGTAATGTGGCTCCCATACAGGCAGTTACTAGGGCACAAGCCGTACAACAAGCAAAACCAGCTGATCAATCAAAGTCAAGTGAATCAAGAGAGCCTGGTAAGAGGAAAACAAGAACTTGGAAGGATACTAGAGAGAAGGCCAACTGTAAGTGGAATAAAAAGTTATCTAAACTAGGAGAAAGCTTGAAAGATGCAAAAACAAAAATAGAAGACATTGCATCTCAAAGCCCCTCGCATGCCGAAGCTCCATCCACTCCACCTCATCCCGCCCCACCACTCATTTTAAATAAACCACAACCAGGGTTTATCCTTGCACATCCAACCCCAGAAGGCATGGTAATGATGTTCAAGGCCTACCAGGCTCGACTTCATGAAGGGCCAAAGGTTGCAAACCTAGAAAAGAGTTATAGTAGGGTAGATTTAGAGATTGAACGGACAAAGATGTGCATGAAAATGGTAGAAGTAGCTCAAGCTATGCTCGAGACTAGTCAAAAGTTCAATCAGACAAACTCTGTCAAGCCAGAGTTGCATTTCCAGGGCTTACTAAAAAGATTAGAGCAGTTGGTAAACAAACCCCATGTTTCTTTACCTCAAGAGGCTCAACCAGTTGCTGAAAGAGAAAGATTACCACCAAGGAAAGCTTATTTTCCTAATTCCATGGATGAGGGAACACCTTTTTCAATTCAGTAGTACTCTCAAGAGTTCTTGGGGGAAATACAAGGAGAGAAATGGGCCAAGGAGAAGGGTAATCTGCCTCCTATTCCTGAGATTGATGACCTTCATGATCAATTTCCCCAAGAGATTCTGTCTATCTATGGAGACCAAATAGAGCAACAAGAAGATGAAAGGTTAGATTTTGAATCTAATTCTTTACAAGAGATTCCACAATTCACAAGGCCATGGGAGTCTGAATCTCTCTAGAATAGAGCTCCCATAATACTAGTAAGAAACAAAGACTCAGTGGTTCCAAGGAACACTGATCTTGTGAAGAACACTAAGGTTCAATGTCATCTCATCGTAGAAGAGATGTTAAAAGTAAATCCTAAGCTATGGAATCATGCGAAGGATCAAGTCCCAAAACTTGATTCCAATATGCCAAAAGCAGGCTCTAAGTAGAAAGTACAAGACATACCTCTAGACAAAATAGGAGACATGAGTAAAGGTGAAGAAGGTAATGCTTATCTTCCAATCACCCAGCAAGGTTACACAACCAAAGCGATCGTAGAAACAAGTGCTGGTGTTGCTATTGCGACCACCTCCTTGTGGAAGCAATGGGGCAAACCCACGTTAAGGCCAACCAGAATGAACCTTCAAATGGCAGACAGACATGTTGAAAGACCTCTAGGATTGCTAGAAGGGATAACTCTTACCACTTGTGGGGTAGCATTTTAGCACACCTTTGCTATATGTGACTTTGAGAAAAATAATGTCTACGAGATGATCCTAGGAAGACCCTTCCTACGACAATTGCAAATAGTATCGGATTGGGGAACCAACTCCTTGTACTTACAACACTTAGGGGTTACAACCAAGGTCAATTTGAAGGATTTCACCTTCAAAGATGTACGAACCCTACAATGGAATCCTATCCACAAAGCAAAAGAAGATTCAATCTCTATGCATTCTAGAAGTTCTCCTGACCCATCCTGAATGCATGAAGATACTCATTTGTGGATGTGCAACTCGCGTGAGAAGTCCAGTATTGTATCATGCAAAACTCAGGTGTCGTATCGTACCAAATTTCAGTACCGTATTGCGATTGATTTTAGTATCGTATCGCCCACAGAGTTGGTATCGTATCGTGCGCCCAAGATTGTATCGTCCAGTTTGGAGGTATCGTATCGTGCAAAGTGGCGGTATCATATCGCCAACTGCACTGGTATCGTATTGTGAGAAATCTAGTATCGTGTCGTCACCCTTTTTGGTATTGTATCGTCCAAAAAGTGGTATCGTATTGTGCAGTTTTGAGTTATCGTATTGAGTGACTGCTAGTATCGTATCGTCCCAATTTTAGTATCACATCGCTAGAATTTTGGTATCGTATCACCCAGTGCATAAGTATCATATCGTCAGGGTTTTTTGGTATGGTATCGTGGGCTCCATAGGTATCGTATCGCGACTGGATTTGATATCGTATCGCCCAAGCATCCAGTATCCTATTGTGACATTGTTCCACAAAAAAAAAGGGAAGAGCGAAGAAGAAACAAGACCATGCGCTCAAAGAATCTCATCAGTGAATCATCAACAAGGACATCCATCAACAACAAAGAATAAGCCCATGGTCAATCACCACGAGGGGATTACAACACGAAGAGATAAACATCGATTGAACTTTCACCATGGTAAGCACACTTCGACAACACTACTGCAATGATGACAACCGACCAAGCTACATTTGGCAGATGGACCGCTCTTGTTGATACATGAAGGACACTACCTCTCCAATTACTGCATGGAACAACTACTCCAACAAGGGTCTGTCAAGGACGATAGACTCTAGAGGGGGGGAGTGTTGACAGTCAAGGTGGAGCACAAAGCATGAAAGTGCATCAAAGAAGTGGAAACACAAGAAGAAGGAGCATGTAGGGAGCTCCAAGAAGCACATGTAAACTTTTCAGTAGAAATCCCTATAAAAATAGTGATAATTATCATCAAAATCCATTGTAAATACCATTTACCATTTTGGCAACTCCATTTTGTTCAATCGGAGGAGTCCTCGAGCTTGAGGAGTATTAGAAGTACCATCCTACCAATTTTCATACTTTTTAGATTCGGTTTGAGCCCCCAAATAAGCCTTGGAACCTAATTTTTAACTAGGCCAGATACTAGGTCTAGAGAGGGCCAAAACCACTCAAAAAACTATAAAAAGGGTTGGAGACCTCATTTTTGAGATTAGATTGTTGTAGATTTGAGCTTTTGTAAGAGAACTCTTTTGTAATCGAATTCCTTCCATTGTTCCACTCTTTGCTCTTACCTTGTGTGTGTGTGTATGTGTGTGCATGCTGGTGTGCTTTCACTCACGTACTTGTGTTGTCACTTGCTCACGGTCTTCATATCGATCCTCACATCTCCACGGATTGACATTTATGAGGTGTATCTCCTCACGTTGGTACTTGCCATTGTGCTAGAGTGACATATGTGCATATGCAAGTTTATGTGTGTATGCCTATGTATGATTAATACATGCATAAGTAAATGAGTTTATACATGAGTGATGTGCATGTATAAGCTTATGCATGAGTATAAAAAACAACTGTATGAGAATGTATGAAACTATTAAATGTAAGTGTGTTTTATGTTTTATGAGACATACTTATGTTTTTTTTCTAATGATTTTTGACATACCATTTGAAGAAGATTGATGAAAAGTGATGAATTGACGAAACCAACGAGCTTTTGACTAGGAGTTTGGAGCTGCATTTATGCTGCTTCTCCTACTTTGCCTTTATCACATTTGAAACATCAAATCTTGTATTAGGTTTTTTCACAAAGTATTTGTATAGCAGTATCTTCAAAGTATCTGTAATAGAACTTTCCTCAAAGCATTTGTATAGGATTATTTTGGTTCTGAGGTCTTAACATTTTTACAAATAGATTTCATTATCAATTGAATCTTACATTTCACTTTATTTCTCATGTCTGCAAACAATGCATCTTCAAATGAATCTACCAATGAACGTAACATACATACCTCTTTTATTTTAGAGACTTTATTGCCTACTCCTATTGAGAATTCTACTACACAATCTAACGAAAATGAAACTAATGAAGAAATAAAAGTAGATTAAGAATTAGTTAAAGACCATATTGTTAATGAATCTTTACTCTCTCCATTGTATGCTTACTGCTTATCTAGTTTTTTAGCCTTCTATTCAATTGCATCACCTGAATCTGATAGTGGCGAGAATTTGTTCCCTCCACCTCTAAAAAGGAATACTCAACTTAAGCAAGCAGAACGACATGGCTGAAATTATCAAAGATCGTATAACTGATGAAGAATTAAGCTTGCAATCATATCAAGACACTGTTTATAGGTATAGAGCTGCACAACCTTATGGACCATAGATTTATAGGCTTATCTTAAATAGAGTATTAAACTATAGTTAACCACTCTTCACATACTAAAAACTCATCTTAGCTCCCAAAGTATGCAATGAAACACCTTGCGTGTAGTCACATAGTGAGGCTAACACAAGTTAGTTCTGATCTGCGCTTGTCTCCTTTTACACCCCTCTACAACATCTTACCATCATGATGGTGCTTGACAATCGTGATCCTGACTGGCCGTCGTGCTTGATCGTCGGGATTGTGCCTGATTGTCGTGACCCTAACTGTCGTCGCTTGATCGTCGTGTACTGACCATCGCGATCCTCACTCATCATCGTGGGTTGGCCATCGTGACTTGATCATCATGATCCTGAGTGATTGTCGTGACTGTGACTGATCATCATATGGCTTGACCATCGTGAGTTTTGACCATCATGGGTGTCACACCATCATGACGGTGACACCATCGCGATTGTGTCTGACCATCACGACTCTCAGACAAAATGCAAAATTAGGGTTTTTTACATAAATTTTCAAATTTTTTGGATCAATTCTTGGACGTTAATTGTGAACTCTTGTGTCTGGCATAGAGCAAAGGAAGAAGTAGGCAAGCACCTCAAGTTCTCGAGAAAATCCAAAACAATGGCTTGTTAAGTCCAGGAGAACTCTCTAAGTGGAATTTCCATTTGTTAAATTGTTGACAATTTCTTTGAGTATAGTTATATTGTGATCAACGGAGTGTCTTAGGACTCTTAGTGTAGCCAGGTATCACCCTAGCTCATTGAGTGGTAAGTAGTTGATGAGAGAAGACATAAGTGGGTGAAGGGACTAAGCCTAAAAGAATTTTTTGTGAAGTGAATATGCAACGCTCAAATGAATTAAACTCAAAACATATCAAAACGATTCCTTGCGACAAATGTGAACAAGAAAAGAAGCTCTAAAGAAAGTTAAAAAAGAACTAAGTGATTGACCGAATTAAATGGGTGAGCATGACAAGGAAAGATTAGGATTAATGAGCCTGAGATCTGGAAAGTACCTAGGGAAAAGTGATAAACGGAGTGTCCAATCTTCCGAGGCTAGCATAAGAGCTACAACACAATCGTGGGCACAAGAGCTAGGCAGTTATCCATATGAGGTTAGCTCAGATACAAGTGACTCCAATATGTCTTTCAACACGGGTAGACTAGGGGTATCCTTTAATGTAGCCCACCTAGAAAAGACAGAGAAACCCTACAAGACTTAGTCGGAGTACATTCATACAAATAGATTGGGTTCTCGGGTATATGAGGATGGCCTTCATAGGTCAATGATTCAAATGCATAATCTTGATCAACCTATGGGATTAGAACATCTAGTTGTTAAGCTTGAAAACGAGGTTTACATAGACAAGGAAGGGAACATGTAAACCTTAAACCCAGAACACCAAGAGGAAAATCTCTACTAACAAGGGTGATAACTCCAAAGTGGATGCCCCAAGACAATAGGAGTATGGAATTGTTCTGGAATAAGGAAACTGACGGAGCCTTTTGGAGATATAGGCCAGAGCATCCTATTGTGACAGGAACAAACACAATTCATGAACTAAAAGACCCAGAGATTCCATGAAAGGTAGTATACTTAGATGACACCTCAGAACAAATATATAAGATCACAGAACATGGACGACATGCGTACACATGGGGAGGAGAATTAGTTTTTCCTCTAGTAAGATCGCAAGCACTTAGGGAGATTTTGGGTGTTGGCACATCTCAAGGACACATAGAGAAGACCAAGGAAGGAGTAGAGAGTAGTTTCATTCTTCAGATAGGAAGGGAGAGGATCCCCACCGAAAGTGGAAGGATTGGAAGGGAACCTCTTAGGGATCATAGGGCTCACAGGGCTGGGGACAATTTTCCCCTACCTAGACCAAAAGACCACCCTAGAACCTTGAGGCCTAATCAATTAGTGAAGGCTATGAAAAAATGCTTTGACGGATCGGGAGATCCTTATGAGCATGTAGCATAATTCAAGCAGATGCTATAGGCCGAACAAGTTGAAGACATGTTTACACAATTTAATGCCTTTGGACTCACTCTAAAGGGTGATGTATTGGATTGGTTCCGACCATTGCACCAACATCAATTTAGAGACATCCACCACATGATGGAATCCTTCATTACAGACTCTTCCAAGAGTGGAATCAGACACAACTCGTCTTCTTTGATACACACATTCAAACAAACCCCTCAAGAGACAGTAAGGATGGCCAATCAAAGATTTAGATGGTACATAGAAAGGTGTCCCCCATTGGAAGTACCCACTCAAGCTAAATTGATAGCTTTGTTCATAGACGGCCTACTAAGTGCTAAGCTAAGATCATACGTCTTCTTGAAGGAGCCAAGAACCTTGGATCAATGTTTACATATCTATGTAGACATAGAAGATAACTTAGGATACGAGCTAGAACTTCCTAAGGTCCGTAAAGAATCTGATAGCACTACAGAGACTTCATCCACGTGCTCCAACTCAAAGAGGACTTAGTGGAACAAGTGGCCAAACAATTGGGAGTTTCTAGCAAACTAGGCATCAAATTAACCCCCCCTCAAAGGTGTTATACTTGTGGAGGTGACCATATGGTGTACATGTGTCCACATGCATTGCAACCCATAGGAAACTCTAATGGAGTGTATTGTACTATAGAGCGAAGATACACAAATCACACTACTTAGGATTGTCCATATAACAAACAAGTGGTTAGACTAAACTACCTTTAGCAATATCATCTAGGTAGATACCAAGGGCATTATCAGCCACAACAATATTATCGAGCACCCCCTCAGTATCAAGCACCATATCAAGCACAACCAAGATCGCAACCTGTCCTAGGACAACAGCCTCCACCCCCTGCTAATGTAGTTTCGGTAAAGTATGCTACATCACAGGAGAATTCCAGCATGGCATTAGTACCCACGAACCCTTTCATCATAGATAATGACCCTAATGCAAACAGTTTAGAATCCACTCATGTGGATAGTCCAACAGCATACTACACGGAGTCATCAAAAAACTCACTATGAGACCCCTCTGTATGAGCAAAACTGGGAACAAGAGTATGCTCAGGTCATGTACACAAACCCCAACCCGAGACCGCAGGCTAGACAACTAAGACCACAAGCACCCAAAGGACCATGTTTTAAATGCCAAGGAGACCACTTCATACGAGATTGTCCACATGCAGCAACTCCTGTGCAGTCACAATATTTCAATATTCAAGGCTTTTGCCCTGAATGTGGAAAGGATCACTTCATAAGAGATTGCCCCAAGAACCTCGCAAACACCTCTATGAAAGTGATGCCCATCAATGTGATAGGCATAGTGTAGCATTCTGAAGGTTCTATGGCTTAATACATACCCATCCAAGGAGCTACTAGAGCCCAAGCACAGAGGCAAACACAACCAAAAAACCCAAGAAAAATAGTTAAAGCCAGTGAAGTAGCACAATCAACAAGAAAGAAAACTAGAACTTGGAAAGAGTCACGAGAGCGAAAAAAGAGGAAATGGGGTAAAAAGATCAATGATTTAAAGGAAAGCCTAAGGGAAACCATAGCTAAAATCTTAGAAATGACATGATAGGAGGCTGAACCACGAATAATCACCTCTAAACTAGGATAAGTACTAGCAGACCCCACCCCAAAAACCCTTGATATGATGTTCAAAGCTTATCAAGAAAGAATAAAAGAAGGACCTCAAGTAGGAGAATCTAGCAAGAATTACGCTCGAGCTCACTAAGAAATTTAGAAAACCAAATTGTGCATGAAAATGGTGGAATTAGCCTAGGCAATGTTTGAGGCATCACAATACCTCATTTGGGAAATTATGGACAGGCCTAAGCTACATTTTCAAGGACTCCTAGAGAAAATAGGGCAAGTCATATCTAACCCTGTGAAAGTCAGCTCTAGCACACAAACTAGCCCAACGAAACCCTTGAAGGCCACTCTATTCGAATGGGCTAGGTCAGGCCTAGAAAATCATCAAACGGGTTACATGGATTCGCACGCCATCTTGAAATAGTTTCAAGAAGAAAGATGGAGATAGGAACAAGAATCTCGACCATCCATACTCGAGATTGATGACTCAGGAGAACAGTTCCCTGTAGACATCCCATCTATCTACAGAGATCAAGTGGATGATTGGCCAAGTGAGCACACTAGGTTCGAATCTAACTCTTTGCAAGAGTTACCTCACTTTATAGGCCCTTGGGAAGACTGTTCAGTTCAAGTGAAAGCCCCCACTATTAGAGTAAGGGGAGAGAACTCAGTTCTTCCTAGGAATACAAAAGCTATTCGGAACATGAAAATTCAATGTCATTTAACTCTAGACAAGCTATTGAAGATCAAACTTGAACTATGGAAACATGTAGCAAACCAATTCCCAGAAATAGCCACAACCTCCTCTAGACAAAGTGCATGAGGAAAGGTGCTTGAGATACCCCCTAGATAAAGTGGGAGATGTGAGTGAAGGAGAGGTGGGTAACGCTTATTTGCCCATTATATACCAGGGTCATACTACCAAAGCCATTCTAGATACAGGTGTAGGAGTAGCCATCCCAACCACTTCACTGTGGAAACGTTGGGGAAAACCAGCCCTTAGGCCTACTAGGATAAAACTACAGATGGTAGATGGATACATCAAAAGGCCGTTAGGACTGTTGGAAGGAATTACCCTATCCACTTGCGGAGTAGAATTTGATCAGACCTTTGCAATATGCAATTTTGGAAAGAATCAAGCATATGAGATGCTCTTAGGTAGACCTTTTATGCGACAGTTGCACGTTGTACAAGATTGGGAACCCATGTCCCCAGAACTCACCACCCCTAAGAAGAAAAAGGAAAATTCAAGTACCAGTCGATGAGATCAAAAGGTGAGGAAGGAAAAGAGCATGAAAACTAAGGAGGAAGAACCCTCGATGGAAGTGCTAGAAAACTTTAGGAAATATGTAGTGGAAGACCAAGAAATCATGATCAGAATGCCCAAAAGAGATCGAGAAAATCCTATGACAATAAGGAAACCACGAAGAAAGTCATAGTGGCAATTGAGGAAGGAGAAGAACGATGCATGTACATAGGACATGATTTAACGGAGGAGGAGGAAGAAAGTTTGATTGCTCTATTGAAGAGGTATAGGGATGTGTTTGCATGGAGTTAAAAAGATTTGAAAGGGATAGATCCTGACATATGTTCCCATAGGATACCCATGACCACCGAGGCAAGACCCACTAAGGAAAAGCTCTATACATATAATGACAATTATGCATTAAAAATCAAGGAAGAAATAGACAGACTCATAGAAGCCGCATTCATCTACGAAATAGAACACACCAAATGGATCTCACCCATCGTAGTCATGCCTAAGAAGAATGGTAAGGTGAGAGTGTGCATTAACTTAAAAAAGGTCAATGCTACTGTTAAACGCGGGTCTTACCGTCAGAGACGCGTTTAAACATATATCGGGTCCTTGGGAGTGGAAGGGGTCTGTTAAACAGAGGCCCTATGCTTGATTTTCCAATTCAACTCATTTACATGACAGTAGTTCGAACAAGTATAATAATCCAACTCACTAACAAAAAACTCTGGCTCTTCCTTGCCAGACCTACTCATATGACAGTTCATGCACAGAGTACCGATTCATACACAACTTAAGACTCTCTCAGTAACCGAATCATAAGGTAAACGTTACCGTACACAGACTCACAGTAATACCCTCAACGAAACAATAATTCAACTCTTAACTTACTATGAATATTACCCTAACCCCAATCTATACCGAACAGGTATCGATAAACAAACAAGACAGAGACAAGAACAGAATACTCAGAATTACTCAAACGCACACCACAGCAACGTTACAGATCAATCACCCAGACAGACAGTCTAGTGATCCCACTGATCGTCACCAAAAGTGTCTATTTCATTGATTTAAATAAAGGTTACAATCATCAATCAGGGTTACAACATTTACGCAACGACCTTTCGGTTCGTTAAAAGTTGATTTTACAATTGCCAATCTGGCGGCTTACACTAGCACGCCCGGTGGACTTGAACCCACAGGTTTACAAAAAATCTTACGGCTCGTCAACTATACCTTCTAAATACATAGATCTTGCTAGTCTAAAAGTGCGGGTAATTTTCTTCTTCAATGATTCTATCATTTGCTTCAAAATGTCTGGTTCTACAAGCTGGGCATTTGTGCGTACTGAACTTAAAGAAATAATTTGAGTCATCAAAACTTCTGCTTGTGTCTGCAGAAAAGCTTCTTGTAAATAAACCTCATTCGACAGAGCCGCATCCCTACTGACTTTCATATCAGCAATTGGCTTATCAACCTTGGAGAGTCTTTCTTTCTGTGTATCTAGTTGATACTCCCTTCTTTCCAACTCCTGATTCTGAAACTGGATTGTCTTGTAGTAAGCATCACACTCTCTTCTAATCCCTGTTATTTCTTTCTGTAATTGAGCTTCCATGGTTAATTTGCATTTAAGAATATTGTTTACGTCAGATAAATCAATCTTGGTTCTCTGTAGTTCTTCAGAAGTGTGCTTCGCCAGGTCCGCCATCTCTTGTCCGTGTTGTACCATTTCATCAAGTTGTTGTCTGGTTTCTTCTAACAGATTCCCTAAAGCTACACGTGCATCTTCTTTATGGCTAATTGTTTTAAATGCATAATTTCGGCATCCGCAACACTTAATAACTCTTCTTTTTCTCGGACTGCTGCCAGTGCCGCATCTCATTGACTGGTAATTGCTACCTATTCGGCAATTCTGGCCTGTAACTCCTTAATTTGTTCATGTAAGGCTTGATTTTCTAATTTAGCTACTATTAATTCTTCTTGGAGAAGACTAATGTCTGCCTCCAACACATCAACCTTATGCTGGAAATCATCTCTGATAGTATCAATGACTTCTTTCATCTGTATCGGTTATTGCTGCGATAGATGGATCAGCATCTGTCCCATAGTTGCAAGCTCAGAAAATACAGGGAGTGAAGGAAGCAAAAGATGAGGACGAGGTCGAGATGAAGAGGCTCTGAGGAGCTGATGGGAATTGGGTGGAGAATAATTCGGTGAGGAGGATGAAGAAGCGGTTGGTTCCTTAGTGACAATGGGTGGAACAGGGACAATGGGTGGATCAAGTGGAGAAGTTAGAAGAACAGAGTTAGTTTCGACTACCTGTTTGGTGGTTTGTTGCTCAGTGTCTCCAGGATTGACAACTGCAAACTCTACTGCCTTAATCAGTTCATCAAAAATATCTTGAATAATATGTTGCCCATCTTCATTCTTTTCCTGTTGGGATTGTTGCTGTGATTCGTCCTTGGAAGAGATGTCTTTATCATGTTCATCTTGTTGGTCCTGAGATGACTATGCTGAAGAATCCTGGTGCATGGAGGTTGTTGTGTCATGGAAAGTCTCATCTTCATTCCCCTCCTCTTCATTGTTACCTGCTTTATCATCTGCGGTTGAACCCTGTACTTCACTGTCAGATGAACTTATTCTGATTCTTTTGCGGCTGAGGAGGTGGAAAATTTCTTCGTCATCTTCTTCATCATCTTCCAGTATCTGCACGGATTCTTCATGGTGTAATACTGGACCTCTAGGTGGTGGTTGTGCTGCTTGTATTGCCGGAAACAGGAAACTTAAGATGTGGGGGAGACGGGAATCAGTTTTCGAAGCATATTCAGCAAGGTCTCGTTTGTACTTTCAGCCAAGCCATTAGCACGCGGATAATAAGGAGAACTAAATTTATGTAGAATCTGCAAAGAGTGTGTGAGTACTTTCATTAAATTGTTAACAAAATGTGTGCCTTGATCAGTCACAAGTTTTAGAGGTAACCCAAATCGTGGAAATACGTATGTCATTAAACATTTTGCTACCGATATATCTGTAGCGGACTGTAAAGCCCAAGCTTCTGCCCAACTTGTAGCATAATCTCTGCATGTCAGAATATATCTATTGTTGCTAAGGATTGCTGGAGGTGTGTTTGGTCCAATAAAGTCAAGACCCCATTTTTGAAAAGGCTCCAATGGTAATAGAGGTTGGAGAGGAAAAAAATGTCACTGTAAAGGCTGTCCAGACCGCTGACAATTGTCACACTGTTTGACAAACTAAGATACATCTCTGTACATGGTAGGCCACCAAAGCCCACTTTGCAGAATTTTTCTGTGCGTTAAATCTGCTGCAAAATGTCCACCGGAAGGTATGGAATGTGCCAGAGTGATAACTGAGTTAACTTCATGTGGAGGAATACAACGAAGTAAGACTCCAGTGTGATCCATATAATACAATTCTCCAGCAATCAACCGAAATCGGCGACTATAAACTGCAATTTTCCTATGCATTGTAGGAGAATTCTGAGCAGGAAGATATCCATCAGTAAGAAAGGCTAATAACTGATCATAGTAAGTAGATGTCACAGGAGGTTCTGCAGATTCAACAGTAGTTGGGTCAGTAACATAAATTTGCAGGTGTGGTGTCATCAACACCGACCGGAGCTTCACAGGAATCCAACCGAGAAAGGAAATCTGCTAATGCATGTGCAGTTCCAGGTCGATGGATTACTTCGTAATCAAACTCTTGTAATAATAGGACCCAACGCGCTAAACGACCACCTAAATGCTGCTGCCGAACCAGATATACTAGCGCAGCATGATCTACATGAAAGACGAATTTTCGGCCTAACAAATAATGCCGAAATTTTTTTACAGAATATACTAAACCAAGGCATTCTCTTTCAGTTACTGAATAATTCTTTTCTGCAAGAGCAAGCCTTCTACTTGCATAATAAACAGGCCGAAACCACTTATCAGTTTGTTGCATTAAGACACTTCCAATGGCGATATCTGATGCATCAACAAAAATATGAAATGGACGTTCCCAATTCGGAGGTTGTAGAATTGGAACCTGCGTTAATAAGCCTTTTAGAAGATCAAATGCTGTTTGACATTTACTGAGTCCAAACAAACTGTCGAGGAGTACTGGTTATTAATCTATTAAGGGGTATTGCCAAATGAGCAAGCCACCGTAAATGTCGACGATGCCACTTGACTTGACCCATGAATCTCATGACTTCTTTTGGTGTAGTAGGTACAGGTGCTTCTAACACAGCTGCAATTTTATCTGGATCAACCTGTATGCCTTGTGCAGACACAATATGGCCAAGCACCTTACCACATGAAACCGCAAACACAGACTTGTTTGGGTTTAGGCAGAGTCTGTATTCACGACACTTCTCAAAGCAACACCGTAAATGATACAGGGTGTGCTACCATCTTACCAAATAAAGAGAAATCATCTAGATATACTTGCATGAAAGAAGTAAGATAGGGTGAGAAGATTTGCTGCATACATCGTTGAAAAGTACTAGGAGCATTTCTTAATCCAAACCACATAACTGTACAAGCAAAAACACCCCAATTGGTAATGAACGTTGTTTTTGGTATATCTTCCTCAGCAATTCGGACTTGATTATACCCACTATATCCATCCACAAATGAATACATTTCATGTCCAGCCACTCTATCCAGCATTGTATCAAGAAATGGAAGAGGAAACGGATCTGGCACCGTAGCTGCATTCAGTTTCCGGTAATCCACACATATGCGTAGCTGCTTATTCTTCTTAGGGACGATAACAATGGGTGATATCCACTCAGCATGTTCTATTGGAACAATGAATCCAACTTTTAATAACCTATCAAGCTCTACCTTTACCTGTGCTGCGTAGTTAGGATTCATCCGGTAGCAGGGTTGTTTAATTGGTTTTGCTTCTGGTTTAAGTACAACGCGATGCTGATATATGCGAGGGTCCAGATCCTTCATGTCACGGTAATCCCATGCAAAAACATCAGCGAACTCACGAAGTAACTGGATCAGATCTGCTTGAAATACTTTAGACAATCCCTCCTTTATTTTGACAGGTCGTGGATTAACTTCATCCCCTAAATTATATGCGATCAACTGATCTTCTCGAACATAGAATTGACGAGGTTTTTCTGAATCATCAACTGATTGTAAAAGTTGTTGTATAGCAGTTTCATCCTTAGCAGTAGTATTTTCTGTTTCTACTTCTTCGGTCACAGGCATCACCGTACAAACTGCCGGATTCCAATGATCTACAACAGCTTGTAAATCAACAGTCCCTAAGGAAATTAAATCTATGTTATTCTTCAAAAATTATTCTTCTTCGTCATCGGATAAACCATCTAACATATGAACTGGTTCTGCCACATAAGGTCTAGCATGGAGTTCACAGAGCTGAATAGCATCTAATTTTACAACATATTTTCGGTTATGGTCTTTGAAAGTGAGTTCCTGTGTGGACCAATCCAGTATAACCTTAGCTTGTTTCAGCCAAGGACGGCCGAAAAGAAGGTTATAATCAAGACTATACTCCGGTAGTTCTAGAACTATGAAAGTCATCTTGAAAGTGGTTCCCTGCAAAGTGATTGGCACATTCCGTACGAGTCCTACTGGATGGACTCTGGATTGGTCGGCCATTCTAACAAAAAACTGCACAGGTTCAATTTCGGTCCATCCTAACTTTTTACAAAGTATTGTAGTAGCTATGTTGACATCGGATCCACCATCAATTAATCTTGAGTAATTTTATGATTTTTGTACCATACCGTAATTAAAGGAACCGAGTGATCCACCATAGAGTCAGTTTCCGGTTGTACTGTCGCTGTTGCTGGAATGTAGGAAGACGTAGAACTGAACTGCTGCTGGAATTGCTACCGGACACCTGGTACTAATGCCAGTAACTATCCAAGAGGAAGAGTAATGGATGCTTTAGATAAAATTTCCCATGCTTGATCTACTTGCCTTGTACTTTTTACTAATTCTGAAGACGATGCATTGGTTACTAGGATTGACTCTTGCTCCTGCACGATTTCCTTTGGCAGCGGAACTTGTGTCACTGGAATTGGATCTCGGAACACTAGAGGTTCTGTGGTGGTCCACTGACTAGCTGTCATACATTCTTTGTTGCTCACGAACACCTGGTTCGAATACTTCAGCTGCTGGTTGCAACGGCTTACCGGATCGGGTCTGAACTATTGCGGCTTGTGTTTCTATTGGTGTGATATGAACCATATTTGTCATTGGGTTCTGATGCTCTTTTTTCCTCTGATCATATTCAGCTGCATCTTTACAGAATCTTTTGATGTGACCAAACTCACCGCAAAAATGATAGCGAGGTGGTGGCAAGGCATTACCTTCTTGTGATGTTCCTGTCTGCCAACGATTTCTATTATAGTTGGTATTCCTCTGTCCTCTAAAATTTCTATATCCTTGCTGCTGATTATTTCTCCTTTGAGGTGGTACATAGTGGGTGGCAGGCTGTCCTGGTTCTTGTATAATTGCATTTATTGTTGCTGTTCCCTGCACTTTGGTGTTATAGGCACAATTTTTGGTGGAATGTCCGGTTGTATTGCAGATAGCGCAATACATCTGATTAAGTGCACAAGTGGCACTGGTATGCCCAGAATTCTTGCACGTGGTGCAGTACATCTGTCTGGTCGGATCTTCTGCAATATTTTTACTAGCTTTTAACCATTCTAGGTCTTCAGTAAAACCTCCAACCTTATTCTCGAGCTGCAAAGCCATTGCAATAATCGCATCTAGCGTCATAGCTCCCACACAACGAATGATCATAATCTGTCAGAGCTGCGGAGTCAAACCATTAATAAACCACTGCGTGATGACATCATCTGGAAGGTTTGCATGGGCCGACGGTAGTTGTCTCAAATGAGTTCTGAATAGGGTGGCATATTCCTGCACTGTTTGATTCAGCTTCTACCTATTGTTTTGCAGGTAATAAAAAATTTCGGTAGGATTCTTCCTTAGCCGGAATCTCTGTAGAAACGCATCTCTTACTACTTCATAGGTACCAAAATGGTTGATATCATATTCGGTAAGCCACCTGGCGGCTTCATTAACTAGTGTTGACTGGAATACTATGGCCTTGTACGCCGGACCGGGTGGATGATTAAGTACTGCATAACTGATTTCAAAAGTTTGTACATGAGCATCAGGATCATCACCTGGAAATCCACCGAATTTTGTGTAGGTAACTCCTATCGGAACCGGACGAGGTGGAAGTAGATGTTGTTTTTGTTGCTGCTACTGTTGTTGTTGTTGTTGTTGTCCAATCATGGTGCTTGCTGTCATATTGTTACTATCTCCTAAATTCCAAGGTTGAATTTCTTGACCGTCAGAATCTGTATCGTCATCCTGTGCACTTTCCGGTTTGATAATATCGTTCAATCTCTTTCGGATTTCAGCTTCGAATAAGCTACCTTCCTCCTTGATCTCAAATGTAGGGAAGCTTACTCTGAGTAGTGGTGACCGGAATGAAGATTCACCAGGAAATGGTAAACCATCACTGGGAGACTGTGAACTCTCTATAACTGGGACCAAAATATCAACGGAATTTGTCGAAATTTCACCAAAACAAGGTATTTTTTCACCTTTGTTGGTGTGTGAAACACCACAAGAACTAAACTAATGTGATATTAGAAAACCTCCATAACCATCATTAGCTTAGCAAACCTCTAAATATGAACCTTCAACTCTGAACTTAGTGAAAATCAAAAATTTCACTTCACAGAAATCTGCGCCTCTTCTTTAACCTTTCAATCTGACCTGTATCAACTTGATCTTTGCAAATTCTTCTGATCATTTGCTAGGGAAGGTTCTTGCTAATGTTCAGTAACATATAACAAGCAAAACTTTCAAGCAATAACTTCACAATCTTCTGATTTTGTACCAAACTTTACACTATGTCTGAAAACTGGAAATTTACTTCATCGATTTGACATACCTTCACTCTTAAGCTGATTTCTCTGAGTACGCGTCCCGTTTCTCAAAGATCTTTTGACCAAATGTAGTTGAGGATAGTAGCTTTCAAACGAGCTATCACTTACCAAAAACTTTACACTGTGCTTCGAGATCTGGCCTTCAGAAGATCAGTCAAATGTGCGCTAGAAAAGTCGTAACTGTCAACTACCTTACATAGTCATATGAAATGACTTAGAACTCAATGTACAAGAGGAATTAGGCTCAATCCTTCTACACAAACATGTGTTGATTATCAGAGAAGATGTGTACAAAATGGCTTGGCCTAATTTTGCTCACAGCCATGGAAAACTCTCTCAGACTCAGAAGTTTTCTCTCACCATCTCTCTCAGAAATTACACGACTTTTCTCTACTCACTCAAACTACACAATTGAGTTCTCTCATTCATGTTTCTGACTCAAATTAACTTATATACCTATGGTTTACATACATCTAGACTTGAACTCGTAAGTTCTAAAGATCAATTACAAATCTAGACTCTAATTTTGCACTAATTTACAATAGTGAAATTGTCCCTTCACTTAGGCTTGATTTTCTGTAGATCTTTCCTTCACTTCTTCTTTCCTCCATCATATGTCTTCATATGTCTTCATATATCAATGCCTAATTAGTGAGTGAAGCCCCAACAGCTCCCCCTCAATCACTAATTAGCATAATTTGACTTCTTCACATAATCTCCTTCTCTTTTATTCCTGCCATCTCCTTGAACTTACTTGTTTTTACTCCATCCAAGCTTTTTGTCATAATATCTGCAATCTGATCTTTTGTGGAAGTGTACACCACTTCAATCTCTTTCTCCATTACCTTTTCTCTAAGAAAATGGTACTGTATCTCTATGTGCTTTGTCCTTGCATGAAACACAGGATTTGCTGCAAGATATAATGAACTCATGTTATCTCCATGAATAATGGGTATACCTTGATCAATTCCCAAGCTTTTGAATAATGTCTGCATCCATATGACTTCCTTTGCTGCTTCTACAAGTCCTTTGTATTCAGCTTCTGTTGATGATAAAGCCACTGTGTGTTGTTTCTTTGAACACCAACTCACAAGCTTATCTCCAATGTATATCATGTAGCCATGAGTAGACCTTCTGTCATCTTGACTTCCTGCCCAATCTGAATCACTATAGGCTCTCAATCTTATATCTGATGTAAAAGGATAATACAATCCTTCTTTCAAAGTCCCTTTGATATATCTAAGGACTCTTTGACCTGCAATCCAATGTGGATCTTTTGGACAATGCATGAATTGGGAAAGGACACCAACTGCATAACTAAGATCAGGCCTTGTTAGAGTTGCATAAATCAAACTTCCAACTAGAGATTGATACTTCCTCATGTCTTTGAACTCTGCACCATCATATCTACTGAGTTTGTGATTAACTTCTAATGGTGTAGATGCCTCTCTGCAATTCTCCATGTTAAATTTCTTTAGAAGATTCAAGAGATACCTTTCTTGTGATACATAAATGCCATGCTCTGCATAAGTCATTTCCATTCCAAGAAAATATGATAATTTTCCTAGATCACTTATCTTGAATTCTCTTTCAAGTAGCTTCTTCACCTCCTTGATTCCTTCATTTGAGGTACCTGTAATTATAATATCATCTACATATATACAAATGTAGATCATACCTTCATCTGTTCTTTTGATAAGTAGACTTGCATCTGCCTTTGAACTTTGATATCCAAGGTCATTAAGATACTTTACAAGTCTATAATTCCAAGCTCTTGGAGCTTGCTTCAAACCATAAAGAGCTCTTCTCAACCTGCAAACATAATTTGGAAACTTATGATCTGCAAACCCTTGAGGTTGCTCCATGTAAACCTCATCTGATATATATCCATTCAAAAATGCATTCTTAATGTCCAATTGACTCAATGTCCATCCTTTTGATGCTGCAATGGCAATGATTGTCCTTATGGTTGACATCTTTGCCACAGGACTGAATGTCTCATCATAATCTATGCCAAATGTTTGAGCATAGCCTTTAACCACCAATCTAGCTTTGTATCTGGCTATAGTTCCATCTGCATGCTTCTTAACTTTGTAAACCCATTTATTTCCAATCACTTTCTTACCATTAGGCTTTGGGACAAGTTCCCAAGTTTTGTTCTCTTCAAGAGCATCAAACTCTTCCTTCATTGCTACTTCCCAATGTCTCTTACCCTTTGCTTCATCATAGCTTTGAGGTTCTTCATCTTCCTTAACCATGTAAGCATAATTTTTCTGAGTCAAGTAAGAAGTGTCATATGAATACCTTGTAGGTTGATTCCTTATTCTGGTTGACCTTCTTGGTTCATACTCTTCATGTCTATCTGGATGTACTTCTTCATCAAATATTGGTCCATCTTCATTCCTTCTATATGATCCAACTCTTGATGTGCTTGCTTGCATATGTTCTTCATCTCCATCTATTTGCATATGTGACTTACCTCTTGCACTCCTTCTTATCTCTTCTTCAAATGTTTCAAGCTCACATTCTTTATCTGCATACCAACTCTTCTGTTCATCAAAGGTCACATCTCTGGAAACAATAAAATGTTTAGTTAAAGGACTCCATAGCCTATAACCCATTTGCTTTTCATCATACCCAATAAACACATATCTTTCTGCCTTTGGTTCAAGCTTATGTCTGAGTTGTGATGGTACATAAGCATAGGCAATTGACCCAAACACTTTACAATGGTCAAGTGTTGGTTTCTTACCCCACCAAGCTTCATAAGGGGTCATACCATTCAAAGCTCCACATGGTAACCTATTCACAAGGTATGTGGCTGTATTTACAGCCTCAGCCCAAAGATAATTAGGGCAATTCTTTTCCTTTAACATTGCTCTTGCAAATTCAACCAATGTTCTATTTCTCCTTTCTGCCACCCCATTATGTTGAGGTGTATACCTGCAAGTTATCTCTCTCTTGATACCTGCATTCCAAAGATAATCATTAAATTCTTGGGAGAAGTATTCTCCCCCTCCATCAGACCTTAGCCTCTTGAGTTTGTGACCTGTAACTCTTTCTGCATAAGCATGAAAATGTTTGAAGGCTCCAAAGACTTCTGATCTTTCCTTTAGAACATAAAGGGTTATCCACCTTGTAGCATCATCAATAAACAAAACATAATACCTAGATCCATTTATTGAACCTTCTTTTGTTGGTCCCCATACATCTGTATGTATGAGTTCAAGCAAACCCTCATGCTTGAAACCTTTCTTCTGAAATGGTTGTCTATGAGCTTTTCCCATCTGACAAGCTTCACATTTGTATATCATATGTTGATTCTTCACATTTGGTAGTCCCAATACAGATTGGTTCTCCACCATAGTTTTGATTCCTCTTTCATTGAAATGTCCCAATCTTTTATGCCAAAGATCTAACTCTGTAATTACTTCATCACCATGTGTGATTAGGGCTTGACCAACATTTCCTTGCACTTTGAGAGTAAAAAGTCTACCTTCCTTCTTACCACAAACAATGGGTTTGTAAGCATCCTCTGGATCTTCAACAAATACCCCTTCATTTGTAAATCTGACTTGAAAACCTTTTTCCACTATTTGTCCAACACTAATCAGATTCTTTGGTATTGTTGGAACATACAAAACATTTGTTAATAAATCAGCTCCACTCCTGCACTTCACTTTTCCAATTGAATGCACATTATGCTTTGTATTGTCACCTGTTTGTACTGTATGACTTGAATTTCCTTCTTCCAATTCTGACAACAATTCTATATTACCTGACAAATGATTTGAACAACCAGAATCAATATAGAATACCTTGAGATCCTCCTTCTCTGATGAACTAATTGAATTCATCATCAATGTTGTATGGTTGTCATTCTGTGTATCATTTGCATAATTATAATATGTGGTGTTGTATGATTGGTTCTGATTCCAATTTCTACCACCACCTCTTCCATAACTTCCTCTTGAATTATGTCTTCCTCTTTGAAATTGATTCTGAAACCTTCCACCTCTTCCTCTGCCATTGTTGTTCTGATTTTGGCTTGCTCCTTGTTGATTATGCCAACAATCATATGCTAGATGATTGCTCAATCCACAAATCCAACATGTCTTCTTGTTATTGTTCTGATTACCTCTACCTCTTCCATTTCCTCGACCTTTACCTCTGCCAAAACCTCTTCCTCTTGCATAATTTGCTTGAGTTGTTGACTCTTCTTCATCCTTTGCTTTGCCTTTATCTCCTTTCTTTTTGTTCTTCACATACATTGCAGAACTTTGACCTTTGTCTCCATCTGACTTTAAGTCTTGCTCAAATGTAAGCATCAATCCAAGTAATTGATTCAATTCTGGCACATAATGGTTTAATGAGAGTTCTGTTGAAAGTACAAAAGGCTTCCACCTTTCATCACCTCTTAATCCTGCAAGTAATTGAGCTATCAACCTATGATCTTCAATATCCTCATCAATAGATCCAAGGCTATCTGCCAAGTCTTTCATCTTAGTGACATAATCACTAATGTTCTGATTTTGCTTCTTCTTGAATGTGGTAAACTCTGACCATAAGCTAGCTTTCCTAGCTTTAGTGGTGTTTTGGAAGTGGTCTTCCAAAGCATTCCAAATATCTTCAGCTGTTTCTAAACCTCTGATATGTGGCAACAAGTGATCTGTAATAGTGTTATATATATAAGCTCTTGCACTTGCATCTCTCTTCTGCCATAGCTTCAAAGCTTCTAGCTCTTCCTTCCTTGGATGACTTTCATCTTCAAATTTAGGCTTCTCCTCTTCACCTGTCACATATACCATTAAGTCCTTACTCATAAGTAAGGCCTCCATCCTCATTACCCAAGCAGGATAGTTATCTCTGTCCAATTTGTCAATAGACACATGATCTGCCATGGTATCCTTGCTTCTGCTTCAACCTGTAAGTGTAAGGTTAAAGAATGATACCTTTTGTAGACCTTTACTCTTGGGAGCAACTTCGAAATACTCTTCTGATGACTTTTGGTTGTTGAACACCTCAGCTTCCTCCTTCTTTGATAAAGAACTCTTCAAATCTTCTTGTATCTGCTCTCCTTTACTTCTCGAGGACCTTATCTGCTCTGATACCACTTGTTGGTGTGTGAAACACCACAAGAACTAAACTAATGTGATATTAGAAAACCTCCATAACCATCATTAGCTTAGCAAACCTCTAAATATGAACCTTCAACTCTGAACTTAGTGAAAATCAAAAATTTCACTTCACAGAAATCTGCGCCTCTTCTTTAACCTTTCAATCTGACCTGTATCAACTTGATCTTTGCAAATTCTTCTGATCATTTGCTAGGGAAGGTTCTTGCTAATGTTCAGTAACATATAACAAGCAAAACTTTCAAGCAATAACTTCACAATCTTCTGATTTTGTACCAAACTTTACACTATGTCTGAAAACTGGAAATTTACTTCATCGATTTGACATACCTTCACTCTTAAGCTGATTTCTCTGAGTACGCGTCCCGTTTCTCAAAGATCTTTTGACCAAATGTAGTTGAGGATAGTAGCTTTCAAACGAGCTATCACTTACCAAAAACTTTACACTGTGCTTCGAGATCTGACCTTCAGAAGATCAGTCAAATGTGCGCCAGAAAAGTCGTAACTGTCAACTACCTTACATAGTCATATGAAATGACTTAGAACTCAATGTACAAGAGGAATTAGGCTCAATCCTTCTACACAAACATGTGTTGATTATCAGAGAAGATGTGTACAAAATGGCTTGGCCTAATTTTGCTCACAGCCATGGAAAACTCTCTCAGACTCAGAAGTTTTCTCTCACCATCTCTCTCAGAAATTACACGACTTTTCTCTACTCACTCAAACTACACAATTGAGTTCTCTCATTCATGTTTCTGACTCAAATTAACTTATATACCTATGGTTTACATACATCTAGACTTGAACTCGTAAGTTCTAAAGATCAATTACAAATCTAGACTCTAATTTTGCACTAATTTACAATAGTGAAATTGTCCCTTCACTTAGGCTTGATTTTCTGTAGATCTTTCCTTCACTTCTTCTTTCCTCCATCATATGTCTTCATATGTCTTCATATATCAATGCCTAATTAGTGAGTGAAGCCCCAACAACCTTCACTGATTTCTTTGGCCAACACGCTTTTATCCTCAGACAAATTCGAATCTTGTCCAGATGGTGTTAACTTAACTGCATACTGCGTCCTGATAAACTCTAGAGTTACTATATCTTCGACAAACTGTGCCGAAATTGTTGGTGCAGACCAATCACCAATTGAAGATTTGAAGGACAAAGGATGGAGATGAGATCAAGTTTTGAAGCAAAGAAGATGGATACATTCACAGGATGAATGATATGTACACATATGTACATTAGTGAAGATATAGTTCACTTAGAGTTTTGAATAGTCAAAAACTTGTACATATTTGCATATAAATATTTTGGAAAAATGTCGGGGCATAAGGAGGAGATAATAGGAGATCATGAGAATAGTGTATTGAGAAGTTTTAAGTGTCATTAGACACATGAGAAGTGAGTTGAAGTTTCTCTCTCACTCAGTTGTAAACTTCTGAGAAATAGAAGGAAAAATTGCGCCCGATGTTTCTGTGTTTTCTCTCTGTGTGATAGATCTTTTGTGAATTCCTTTTGGAGATATCTAAGTCCATAGTTAATCAATCTATGGCTAGAGTTTGAGAGTCTAATTGTGATCAGGCTAAGAGAATTGTGTGTAGGAACATTTACATGTGAGAAAGTACTCACTAGTTCCTGAAACAGGTGCAAATTTTGATCTTAATGATTTGATCATTTCTCACTCCACAGTTTAAAGTTTTGTGCAAGTAAGCACTTAATCTTTAAGTTGGAAGATAAGCTACTCGTGGATAGAAGCATTTGCTTAAACGGGCTCTATACTGAGAGAATTAAAGTTAAGAAGTTAGGGGTGTCCAAATCGACTTCTCAGAAGTGCAGATTTAGACATAGCTGACTTGGTAAGTAGATTTCTCAAGATCTACTGAACCTTTTGAAGTAATTTGACTTGGAGAAGGTGCGCAATCTTTAGGCGACACCTTGTGCAAAGTTTCATAAAAAACCTTACACATTTACTCAGTCAATGAGCAAGATCTATGCAGCAGACTTTCTGAGGAATTTCCTTCTTCACAGTTTAGTCAAGAAATTGATATTTAGTTATTAATCTCTTAAATTGGTGAAGGTTTTTGACTTACTCTTGATATAGAGGTGTTCTAAATTCAAGAGTAGGTAGTTCTTTTGGAGATTAACACTCTCCATCAGAAATAGCACCGAAATCTGCCAAAATTGCAGTACGTTCTACCGGAATATTGCCGGAATCACTACTAACGTTCTTCGCTTCCTTGACAACTGGGTTAAACTTATCTACGCTTCTAGCTCCTGGGGGCGTCCTTAGCAAATTAGGTATCGCCCAATACTATTCATTTCTTTTATACTTCGGGTACATTTCACCGGAACGAGTAACCAGCATATATCACGTTTGCAATACTTTGCATACTACTCGTCGATTCACAATCTATGACCACTTTCTCACAATCAATTTACAACACTCTGGTGCCACTTTCCGATAATCGCTTTGCAACAATTTGGTGCCACTTTCCCAGAGACGGCGCCAGTGTTAAACACGGGTCTTGCCGTCAGAGACGCGTTTAAACATATATCGGGTTCTTGGGAGTGGAAGGGGTCTGTTAAACAGAGGCCCTATGCTTGATTTTCCCAATTCAACTCATTTACATGACAGTAGTTCGAACAAGTATACTAATCCAACTCACTAACAGAAAACTCTGGCTCTTCCTTGCCAGACTTACTCATATGACAGTTCACGCACAGAGTACCGATTCATACACAGCTTAAGACTCTCTCAGTAACCGAATCATAAGGTAAACATTACCGTACACAGACTCACAGTAATACCCTCAGCGAAACAATAATTCAACTCTTAACTTACTATGAATATTACCCTAACCCCAATCTGTACCGAAAAGGTATCGATAAACAAACAAGACAGAGACAAGAACAGAATACTCAGAATTACTCAAACGCACACCACAGCAACGTTCCAGATCAATCACCCAGATAGACAGTCTGGTGATCCCACTGATCGTCACCGAAAGTGTCTATTTCATTGATTTAAATAAAGGTTACAATCATCAATCAGGGTTACAACATTTACGCAACGACCTTTCGGTTCGTTAAAAGTTGATTTTACAATTGCCAATCCGACGGCTTACACTACCATGATTAGAGATAGCTACCCTCTACCCATTACAAAACACCTATGTTGGCATACAAAGCAACAGAGGAGTCATGCACAATACGGCAACAAGGCCAGATCATTTTTTCCCATGGATTATGTACAACTCAAGTGATTTTAATCACTACACAAACATTGTAAATCCCGTTTTTGGTAGAATAGACTCCATTTTGTGCAAGCCGAGGAGTCCTCGAGCTTGAGGAGTATTAGAAGTACCATCGTACCAATTTTCATAATTTTTAGACTTCGTTTGAGCCCTCAAATAAGCCCTGGAACCTAATTTTTAACTAGGCCGGACACTAGGTCTGGACAGGGCCAAAGCTAGTCAAAAACTATAAAAGGAGCTAGAGAGCTCATTTTTAAGGTTAGATTGTAATTGAAACAAACTTGTAAGAGCTTTTGAAAGTAATCTAAAGAACTCCATTGATTCTCTCTCTTTGTCTTGTCGTGTGTGCGCGTGTGTGTGTATGTGTGTGCATGCTTGTGTGCTTCTCACTCACGCACTTGTGCCGCCACTTGCTCGAGGTCTTCATACCATCCTCACGTCTTCCCGGATTGACATTAAAGGAGGTGCTACTCATCACTGAGCTACACCAAATTTTGGCGCCGTTGCCGGGGATCGAGCTTTGAGGACGAGCGTGTGATGGTAAGACGTAGAGTTGACGCGTTGGAGTTGTAGGTATTTTCTTCACTCTCATCGTTTTTCTTTTACTTTCTTCTCCATCCTCATTTCCATCATCATCATCACCATCTCCCACCTCCATCTCCATCATCGCGAAAATTTCTGTTTTTTGATCATATCACCTTCCCCACCTCATTTCCCTCATTTCACTTGTGAGAGAGAGCGAGAGAGCAATATTGTGTGTGCGTATTTTGCATGTTTCTTGAGTTTCATTGCAGGTTCTTGCTGTACCATCATCCCGAGACCACGACCTCTGTTTGTCGCGACAGACAGAAAAACTTTAAATTTTGTGAATGCATGTTTAGCACGGTAACCTACACCATTAGGGCACTCTAAAGCACTAGAAGTTTCTCAAAAATTTGCGTTTTTTCAGTCTATCGCGACAGACACAGTCTATCGCGACAGACAGTGTCTATCGCGACAGACCGAAATTTCGCGATAGACTGAAATTTCGCGACAGACAGCGTCTATCGCGACAGACTGAAATTTCGCGACAGACAGCGTCTATCGCGACAGACCGAAATTTCGCGACAGACTGAAATTTCGCGACAGACTGAAATTTCGCGACAGACAGCGTCTATCGCGACAGACCGAAATTTCGCGACAGACTGAAATTTCGCGACAGACAGCGTCTATCGCGACAGACTGAAATTTCGCGACAGACAGCGTCTATCGCGACAGACCGAAATTTTGCGACAGATAGCGTCTATCGCGACAGACTGAAATTTCGCGACAGACAGCGTCTATCGCGACAGACTGAAATTTCGCGACAGACCGAAATTTCGCGACAGACAGCGTCTATCGCGACAGACAGCGTCTATCGCGACAGACAGCGTCTATCGCGATAGACCGAAATTTCGCGACAGACAGCGTCTATCGCGACAGACTGAAATTTCGCGACAGACAGCGTCTATCGCGACAGACTGAAATTTCGCGACAGACACCGTCTATCGCGATAGACAGACATTTTCGGCAAAAGATTAAGGGGAAAATTTTTGGAAATTTAGGCTAAATTTTGGGCATATTTGCACTCTCAAGTACTCATATACTTACAAAGGCCTTAGAAAATGCATTAAAACCCCTGAAAGGTTCTGTTTGTTTAGTCAACCCCCTAAACCTTGAACGGTCATAACTTTTACATACGAAATCCATTTTTGGAGCTCTAGGGATTTTCGGAAAGCTCGTGGCATATACTACACGCCCTCAACTATTTTTCGTGAGAATAATGCGTTGATTTTCAGATAGGACGTTTGGAAGTTGACACACTGAGGGGTAGGAACACCAAGGGAGCTCTAGAGGAAATTTCTAGCAATACAAAAGGGGGAACAAGGGTCATTAAAAAAGTGTCTGAAATGAATTGTCGGTCAATTGAAAGGTCTACTTGGAGCTAATCTTGGGACTTATGCAGGTCTATTGAGAAGCAATTGAGAGCGTCCAAGCAAGGGTTTTGCACAAGCTTGAGAATCAACTTCTCGAGCACTAAAGAGCAAGGTTCGGCAAGAAAGGTCGGAATACTCTCAACTCCTCTTCGTCAATTCCTAGCTTAGGCTAAGAACGATTAGAAGTAGGAGTAAGTCAGGGCGACGATAGGCAACTATCAAGTTGAAGCATACCTAAACTTTCAAGCTCAAGCTAAGGGCATAATCCTTGTACTGTCGAGAATTTTAAAGGGAAAGAACTTAACGTGGAACGATCAACTGTAAGTGCGAAACAACATTCAAATATTCCTGACGATGTGATATCAGACAAGACCTTAAACACGATAAAATAACTAAAAAGAACCAAGCGACTAATATAAAGTAACCAGCAACGAGGTTGTACTCTGGGCAAAGAATTGGGCTACTTAGATAGGCATATGAACCTTAGATCAGGACGACATCTAGTAAAGGAGAGACAAAGCCTCAGATCTTCAGAGTCCAGTGTTAATCACACTGCAAGGTCTTGGGCCCAGCAGTTGAGTCACCACTCTCATTACCCTAGCTCTGATACCAGTGAATCAGGGATGTCTCAAGGTATGGACAGACCTACGGGAAGTTCAGGTGTGCCTTACTTGTACAGGGTAGAAGGCCCTTACAAAACACAGTTGGAATACCTTAGGACCAACCGATTAGGTGCGAGCATCTATGAGGACGGCCTAGGAAGATCTGTGGTCCAGATTAAAAACCCTGACCAATCCATAGGACTAGAGCACCCAGCGGTCAAGTTTGAAAACGGTGCATACCTGGACAAGGAAGGAACCATATACGTAGTCACCAGTCATCCAGATAGGACAGATGAATTTGGAAATGTAATTTCAGAAGCGGACTTAGGTGACTTGGAACAAGGAAACATGGGAGTGGAACCTAGAACCCCTCGAGGTAAATCAGTTCTCACTAGGATTATCACGCCTGAGTGGGTCCCCCAAGATAACAAGTGCATAGATTTGCTTCTCCATCGAGAAACTGACGAAGCCTTTTGGAGGTATAAACCGGATCACCCAACTGATATAGGAACAATCATGATCTATGAGTTTAAGGATCCAGATAGCCCAGGTAGAGTGACCTACTTAGACCACACTTCGGAGAGGATCTTTGTGGTGACAGAAAATGATAGGCATGCTTACACTTGGAAGGGCGAATTCATTTTCCCCCAACCAAGATCAAATGTATCCTATGGTCACCCTGGAGCTGGAACATCCCAGGCTCATGGTATGCAAAGAGACAGAAGTAAAGATAGACCAGAAGTAAGTTTTGCCAATCCAGTGGGCAGAGAAAGAACGAGAACAGAGACGAATAGGGTAGAACCTGAGATGCTTAGAGCCCACAGGAACCAAAGAAATGTAGATGGATTCCCTCTGCCGAGGCCTAGAGAGCACACAAGAACTTTGAGACCCACCCAGCTAGTTAAGTCCATGAAGAATTACTTTGACGGCACAGGAGATCCCTATGATCATGTGGCAGAGTTCAAGCAAGTCTTGAGAGCTGAACAAGTTGAGGATCTATTCACGCAGTACAATGCCTTCGGTCTAACCCTTAGGAATACGGCGCTTACATGGTTTCAGCCATTGGATGAGCGCCAATTCAGGAGCATAGACCAACTCCTAGAAGCATTTATTATTGAGTTCTCCAAGAGTGGCATAAGACACAATACCTCCTCATTGATTCACAGCTTCAAACAGACCCCCCAAAAGACTGTCAGATTGGCCGGAAGAAGATTTAGGCAATACCTCGAAAGATGTCCCATTTCGGAGCTACCCACATCTGCCAAACAAGTAGCCTTATTCCTTGACGGATTGCTGAGTCCAAAATTGAGATCCTACGTGTATCTGAAAGACCCTAGGACTATAGAAGAGTGTGTACGTATGTGCATTGACATTGAAGATAACCTAGGAGAAGAGCTAGAGCTGTCCAAAATTTACAAAGACTCAGATAGTGCATCTAGTCAATCTTCCACACAAGCCACATCAATTGAGGAACTTGCCGAAAAAGTAGCCCAGAAATTAGGTGTAACTAGCAAACAAATCCCAAGGTTTGCCCCAGCGAAGAGGTGCTATACATGCGGTGGTGACCACATGGCAAACGTGTGTCCCATTATGGCTCAACCCCAGGTCAATCCAAATAGCCAATATTGCACCATAGAACGGAAATACACAAACCACACTGCGCAAGATTGCCCATACAACAAGCAGGCAGTTAGGCAACCCTACCCTCAGCCCTACCAACAAGGCAGATACCAGAACCAGTACCCTCCACCACCACAATATGCTAGACCCCAACAAACCTACCAACCACAATATCAGGCCCAACAGAGACCCCAACCGGTGCTAGCTCAACAGCCTCCAAACCTCGCTAATGTGATTCCAGTAAAGTATGCTGTTGCAGAAGAAAACCTGAATAGGGCCATAGTACCAGTAACCCCATTGATCTCAGAAAGTGACCCGAGTGACCATAGCTTTGATTCTACACATGTCGATAGTCCCCAGGCTTACTACATGCAGTCTCCAGAACATGGTGAGTCCTACTATAGTGAAGAACCAAGTGAACCTAGTTGGGAGTCGGATTACACGAACGTCATGTATGCAAACCCCAATCCTAGGCCTCAATCTAGGCAGGTAAGACCTCCATTCCCAAGAGGACCGTGCTACAGATGCCAAGGAGATCACCTCATTCGTGATTGTCCCTTGCCTCCACCTACACAACCCCAGTCAGTAACGATCCAAGGTTTTTGCCAAGATTGTGGAAAAGAACATCTCTTATGAGATTGCCCTAAGAATCCTAATAATATGCCAAAAATCACGCCCATCAATGTTATTGAGTTAGTGGTAGATTCCAGCGGAAGTATTACTTCCACTGCACCCGTACAGGTAGTCACGAGAGCTCAAGCAGTGAAGCAAAACCAAGGGGTAGGCAAGGAAAAGAGCCCAGACACTAGCGATACTGAGAGCCAAAATAAAAAGAGAACAAGAGATTGGAGAGATAGCCGTGAACGCATGAAAAGGCAATGGGCAAAGAAGATGAGTGAACTTGAGGAAAGTCTACAAGAAACCAAGGCTAAAATCATAGAAATCACATCTCAACCGCACTCTCACACATTCCCACCGTTACCATCCCCATCACCCTCCATCCCTCCAACCTCTAAGACACCCCACGTAACCCACCCACCACCCCAAACAGGATCAGTACTAGCTGATCCCACTCCCGAAGACATAGACATGATGCTTAAGGCATATCAGGCCAGAATCCAAGAAGGGCCAAACGTCACGGATCATGACAAGTGTTATCCTAGAGCTGACCTAGAGATAGAAAGAACCAAACTGTGCGCAAAAATGGTCGCATTGGCTCAGACTATGTTTGAAGCCAGTCGCCTTTTCAATTACTCGGGCTCAGCCAAAAC